>JAPMLY010000199.1:0-36111 GCA_026401115.1 Tetraselmis chui | reverse complement strand
TGTCATATCCTAGCCATTTAGCTAAGTGCTAGTATCTGACATTATTTGTTTCCTCTAAATGGTACCTGTATCTTAGCGATATTCAGTGACTCTTTATTTGTCATCACGGCAGTACAACTGTATCGCCGTATTTTCCCTCGACAGTACAGAGTTACTGAATAGCGTGTGAGGTGCTACTTTGGTTAGGCTAAGATGGCAACCTTAGACTAATAGTAGAACCTAATCTCTGGATCTAATTATACAGCGTAGAGAGAATTAGTAAGATTGTCTTAGGAACAGGGTTTCTTACAATCTGGGTGTGGCGTGATTCTATTCTGTACCGGTCTCTCACCTCTACCAGTAAGTCCCTATCTTAAATACCCACACCGCAGTTGTTCTAGAAACAGCCTTAGAACCTGTAGCTTGTGCTGTCTGCTAACTAAACCAAACTATTACTAGTGATACAGGTTAACTCAGGTTACCTGTACCGTCTACCTAACCTTATCACACAAGCTCTTAGAACTATCTAGAAAAGAACTATCTAGAAGAGATACTGCTAGTAACTCTGTACTGTCGAGGGAAAATACGGCGATACAGTTGTACTGCCGTGATGACAAATAAAGAGTCACTGAATATCGCTAAGATACAGGTACCATTTAGAGGAAACAAATAATGTCATATACTAGCACTTAGCTAAATGGCTAGGATATGACACTCTCCCCTCCTTAAGCACCAGCGTCCTCGCTGTGCAGTACTCAGGGTCTTGGTTTCTTGGGGGTTCTTGCAGGCCAGCGATTGCGAAATCTGACAAAGTCAGGGGTGCCAGAAAATTCTCGATAAACATCCGTTCGAAGAAATTCGGAAAAGATGTTTAAGTGGTTGACTCCTCGCATGGGTTCCCAAGTGTCCTCGCTAGGTACGTTGAACGGTGCTGCCCAGCGGACCTTAAATAAAAGTCCCGTGCCATTGGAGTTAAAAGCCACGTCGAGTATTTTGTCGACTTCAAATCGCTTCGCATCGTGCACAATCGGGATTGGCTGCGCACTGTTGGCCTGTTCTGGTTCTGCATTCCATTTTTCCAGTAGACTGGCGTGTACAACATCGTGAATCCGTACTCCAGGGGGTAGCTTAAGCCGAAATGCAACCGGGGAAACTTCCTCCGTAATGAGAAACGGTCCAATGTAGCGGTCGCGTAGTTTAGAACATGGCTGTTGTACAAACCGTAGATTTGTCGCCTTGAGCTTAACCTTGTCGCCAACTGTAAAAGGTACTGGTAACCGGTGCCGATTTGCAGCGTCTTGCATGTGTGCCTGGGCTGCTTTGACGCAGTCGTGGGCAAATCTGTGCATCTCGACCAGAATCTTCACTTGCTCCGGTAAAGTACGGCTAGGCTCGTTATCTTCAAATGTAGCCGTCGTTGGAGATGTCGGCTCAAATCCTAGCGTCGCCTTAAATGGAGACATAGTCGTTGACGTAGAAACCGCTGCGTTGATCGCGAACTCCACGTTGGTAAGGTGTTGAACCCAGTCGTCGTGCAAGGGGTGCACATAGCATCGTATGACTTGCTCCCATGTCTGGTTTACTCGTTCAGTTTGGCCATCTGTCTGGGGGTGATAGCTCGTAGAGATATTAAGCTTGGTGCCAACAGCCCTAAATAGGGTTTGCCAGAAGTCGCTCATAAACCGGGGATCTCGATCGGATATTAATTTCCGTGGTAAGCCAAAATGTCGAAAAACAGCGCGGTGCATAACTTTTGCTAATTGTTCCGCTGTAATCGTTTTCGTAATTGGCTCGACAATCGTCCGTTTCGTAAGCATACAGACGAATACCACCACAGCATCATACCCATCGCACTCAGGAAGGTCCGTAATCAGGTCAAGCGATACATGCTCAAAGGGCCTGGTCGGTACCTCATGCGATTGAAGGAGTCCATAAGGCTTGTGTCGCGCTGCCTTGTTGCGTTGACAGGTAACACAGCTGCGTACATAGTGTTGTACTGTCCGCTTCATGTTAGGCCACCAAAACGTCCGGGTTACTGCTGCCAATAGTCGAATAATACCAGGGTGTCCCGCGGTCGGTGCGTCGTGTAGTTCGTACAGTACTCTTGATCGTAATGTAGAGACGTTCGGAACATACAGTCTTGTCCCGTAGGCGTACAAGAGTCCGTTAGATTGACGTACCAGCCAGGTAGGCAGAGATTTCCGGGTAAGCAGGTATTTATCCGAATCATAAGCGCTTTTGATTTCCTCATGAAGTCCAGAGTCAGGATGTAACCGGGATTCCAGGGAAAACATCTGCGCGTGTAACTCGCATTCTGCTTCGTCGTTGGTCCAATCGCGTAACAGTTGCAGCTTCTGTAATGAGTTCTTCAGGTCAGGTCGGCGAGACAGAGCGTCTGCCTGGTTGACTGCTCCCTTCTTGTATACGATGTCCATCTGTCGCTGGTAAGGTGCTAGAACTTGAAGCCATCGCACCTGTCGAGTAGACAAATCGCGCTGTCGAAAGAAGTGTCGCAACGTGTCGTGGTCCGTAATTACTGTAAATCCCGCCGCGCCATCTAAGTAGCAACGGAACTTCAGTAGAGCGTCGCGAACTGCCAGTAGCTCTTGTTCGTGGACAGGATAGTGTACCTCATGCTTGTTCATCCTTCGAGCATGGTACGCAACAGGTTGTAATCCAATACCTTGGTCTTGTAACAACACAGCTCCTACTGCGAATCCAGAAGCATCTGTGTACAGTGTGTACCTTGCATTAGGAGAAGTGTCAGGAATTACCAGTACTGGTGCACGTACCATCGCGTCTTTAATTTGCTCGAATGCTGACTCGGCTTGAGAGGTCCAGCGAAATTCCGGTGTCTTCTTGGTCAGGTCCGTTAATGGGGTTGCTAGGGTTGCGAATTGGTTGATGAACCTCCGGTAATATCCAGCAAGTCCCAGAAATCCACGTACTTCAGTCACTGATTTCGGTCGGGGCCAATTCTGTACTGCCTCCACCTTGTCGGGGTCCATTCGGATCTGTCCAGCTTCCACCACATGCCCAAGAAAATTGACGCTCGATCGTCCGAAGTAACACTTAGAGAGTTTGATATGCAACTGGTGTCGCTGCAGCTCTCGTAACACGAGTCGAATATGCTCGAGGTGTTCGTCGGCCGTCTTACTGTAGATTAACACGTCGTCCAGATATACCACGCAGAACTTGCCAAGATACGGGGCCAAAACTCGATTCATCATCGCTTGGAATCCAGCTGGGGCATTACAAAGTCCAAAGGGTAGAACGCAGTATTCGAACAATCCGTAATGAGTTCGGAATGCTGTCTTATGTATGTCGCGCTCCTTGACTCGAACTTGATGATAGCCTTTATACAGGTCCAGCGTGCTGAAATAGTGAGCCCCATATAGCGAGTCGAGTAACTCATCAATCCGGGGTAACGGTGTTCGATCTTTCCTCGTGAGGTCGTTGAGTTTCCGGTAGTCTACGCACATACGCATGGTACCATCCTTCTTGCGTACAAATAAAATCGGGGCACCGTACGGAGATTTAGACGGACGAATCCAGCCTTTTGCGAGTAAGTCTTGCAATTGTACTTGAACCTCCCGGAGTTCTGCTGGTGACATACGGTACGTTCGCTCCTTGGGTGGTTCATCGCACTCCAAATTAATTTCGAAGTCACACTCGCGAGTTGGCGGTAGACCGTCAGGCTCCTTGATAATGTCCGTAAACTCATTCAGGGATTCTCGTAACGAAGTCGTCCACTCAGGTTGTTGGTCGGTGTTGATGTCGTCGACCGCGTCCTGTACTTCTCGTAGTCCAATCACGAAGAGGTCTGCTGGTTGTTGCCTAAGCAGCTTTGCCATCGCATCCGCCTCCAAGTGATGTACTGTCACAGGTACGGTGTACTCGTCGCCAGACACCATAGCTTCGCCAGTTTTACGGTCGCGAATCGTTTTAGTAGACCAATCTATATCCGGGTTGACGGCTTGTAACCAAGGTTGACCGAGGATGATGTCGAATTTGTCCAGTTCTGTCGTAATTGCGTCCAGACGTATGTCCAGGGTCCCTACTGTGAGCACTTCATTCCGTAGTCGCTGGCGAGTCGTAGTTGTACTACCATCTGCCAATTTTATCCGGTATTTCTCTCCAGTAACTGTCGGGATGTGATGCTCCCGTACCCACTCAGCCTTGCAGAAATTTTCCGAAGCGCCAGAGTCAACCAAAATACGGCATCGATGTCCGCGTAAGGTGCCTCCCAACACTAACAGACTTGTTCCAGACTGGGTTGTGGATACATGTAGCGTCGCAGGAACACTGTCTTCTAGTCGGACGTTCTTGTTCATCCACCCGTCGATCGGTTTCCCAAAAGTCTCGTAACGAAGAGGGAACTGCTGTTCTCCACAGACTAGATAACCCGTACGCCGTGCCGAAATTAATTCCTTCCAGGTAGCCCATACTGCCGAGAAGTTGACGTAGCGTCCGGTATCGATCCGGGTCGAACGCGAGCGATATACACGTAGCGCTTATTCTGTCCGGAAGACTCCGTCCCTAAAAGGCGTAAATTTGTTTCGCTCACCTTAAATCCAGTTGTCTCCGTAAGAGCTCGCACTGCTGTGTATTCCGGGGTCGCGTCTTCAATCTCCTGTTTGCCACCAGGAAACCAGACCATGCCAGTGTCCTCTTTCGCTAGTAACACTCGTCGGCCATCGGTAACAAGAGTCGTCGAGTGAGTCCAGTAGGTCTTCGGGGGATTCTGTAGATTCTGAGGCAGAAATCGAACTCGATCGGTGTCGTCGACGTAGACTTGCGTCGTCCATCTTGTCGGTCCAACATCTTGCCTTCTTCCTTCTATTTCATCGTTCGTGGGGCAGGTAAACACATGTTCTTTCGCCGCCAGCTCATCGACAAGTCGGAAATTTCGCAGCAGCTTGAACCATGGTTTTGACCTCCATTTTGGAACCACTATAACCGCTCGCAGATGGGGATGAAGCAGTTTACTCCGCAAATAATGGCCCAAAAAATCTTCCAATTCATTAAATGGCGCATTTAGCCAAATTCTCCGGTACTTCTGTAAATCTCTCTCCTGAAATGGGCGCGCCGGACAGCAAAAATCCTCCGCCACTTGAGAATTAAGGCCGTCATTATCGCTAGCTCCATCTAAGTCGAAAGGTCCGTAGGTCTGAGAGTACTTCAGGAAATACTCCCTATTCATCATCCAGTCGCTAAAGTCCTTGCTCCTAAAGACTGGCCTCAATGTCGTTTGAGGTAACGGGTCTCGTACTTCTTCTGTTCTGGTCTCTTCCTGAGTCGCTGTAGGAGACGAAACCTCATCCTGCAGCTTGCCGCGAGCTGCCGACTCAGGTCTCACTTTCCCGGCCGGGATTTCCTCGTTCTGTCATTCTTCTTGTTCTTTCTGTCTGGGCAGTCGATAGCGATGTGTCCCTTCTTGTGGCAAATGAAGCACTTGCCCTCCTTCTTAAATCTGTCGACCTCCTCTTGAGTGAGGCGTCTAATCTCGTACAGCTCCCGCGGCTTTTCTTCGGTCGCGCCATGCGAATCTTCCTCCGACTCACTGTCGATCTCCTCCCCTGCCTCTGAAAAGTCGCTGTCTTCTTCGATGGCGTTCAGTCGGCCTGTCGAGCGTTGGGTCGTCTCAATCTTGGTCTCCGCTGCCTCCGCTCGCAGAGCTGCTTGAATCGCCTCGTGTAGGGTCTTAGGGTTTTTCAGGGCAACCTCCTTATGAATCGAGGGTCTCAAACCGCGCTGGAAATCATGTACGTTATCTTCTTCGTGACGGTGAGGAAGCTCCAATAATTGTTCTCGAAAATAGTTCGCGTACTTCAGGACCGTGGTTTTCTGTCTTGCTTTGTCCAAATTCAATCTCGCTTGTTCCGCCGGTGTTCTTCCGCAGAATTCCTGAATTAAGGATTTCTCCATCTCAGAAACTCCGGAAAATCCTCCACCGACTTCATCTCCAGTCTGCGCAACTTGGGAGTACCACCACTTCGATAGTGGTCCTTCCAGAAAGCCAGATACCCAGTACACTCCTCTTTGCTCTTCAGGGTTAACGCTGTGATACCGTAGATACCCTCGCGCATGTCGGAACCAGTTTCTCAGCTCGTCGATGTTAGTCGTAGCGATGCTCTTGATCTTGGCTGGTTTGACATCGTTCGGCATCATGCTTGGCATCTCTCGCGTCCTCTCCGATCTCAATTGTTCTCCTCGAAGAAAATTCTCCGTTTCTCGGCTTCTGTTCACTCGTCCTTCAAAATGTCTGAAACCGTTGTCGACGTGGTCACGCAGTTGAGATAGCTCAGTCGAAAAAGTGTCAACTCGGTTACTTAGTCGTTCAAGCATCTCGGTGACGTGTACCGACATAGGCTCCATCGTGGGACTCGATCCTTCTCGCACTGTCTGTCTTCTACCATCCGTCGACGTCGGCGGTGTCGGCCCAGAAGGCGCCCCCTCTGGTCGACCATCAACTTCCTCTGGTAGTCTCTCTCCTGCTCGGTTAGACATCTTCGTCTCGTCTAGCTGTTCTGAGGCTCCGAAACCACGTGTGAGGTGCTACTTTGGTTAGGCTAAGTTGGCAACCTTAGACTAATAGTAGAACCTAATCTCTGGATCTAATTATACAGCGTAGAGAGAATTAATAAGATTGTCTTAGGAACAGGGTTTCTTACAGTCTGGGTGTGGCGTAATTCTATTCTGTACCGGTCTCTCACCTCTACCAGTAAGTCCCTATCTTAAATACCCACACCGCAGTTGTTCTAGAAACAGCCTTAGAACCTGTAGCTTGTGCTGTCTGCTAACTAAACCAAACTATTACTAGTGATACAGGTTAACTCAGGTTACCTGTACCGTCTACCTAACCTTATCACACAAGCTCTTAGAACTATCTAGAAAAGAACTATCTAGAAGAGATACTGCTAGTAACTCTGTACTGTCGAGGGAAAATACGGCGATACAGTTGTACTGCCGTGATGACAAATAAAGAGTCACTGAATATCGCTAAGATACAGGTACCATTTAGAGGAAACAAATAATGTCAGATACTAGCACTTAGCTAAATGGCTAGGATATGACACTCTCCCCTCCTTAAGCACCAGCGTCCTCGCTGTGCAGTACTCAGGGTCTTGGTTTCTTGGGGGTTCTTGCAGGCCAGCGATTGCGAAATCTGACAAAGTCAGGGGTGCCAGAAAATTCTCGATAAACATCCGTTCGAAGAAATTCGGAAAAGATGTTTAAGTGGTTGACTCCTCGCATGGGTTCCCAAGTGTCCTCGCTAGGTACGTTGAACGGTGCTGCCCAGCGGACCTTAAATAAAAGTCCCGTGCCATTGGAGTTAAAAGCCACGTCGAGTATTTTGTCGACTTCAAATCGCTTCGCATCGTGCACAATCGGGATTGGCTGCGCACTGTTGGCCTGTTCTGGTTCTGCATTCCATTTTTCCAGTAGACTGGCGTGTACAACATCGTGAATCCGTACTCCAGGGGGTAGCTTAAGCCGAAATGCAACCGGGGAAACTTCCTCCGTAATGAGAAACGGTCCAATGTAGCGGTCGCGTAGTTTAGAACATGGCTGTTGTACAAACCGTAGATTTGTCGCCTTGAGCTTAACCTTGTCGCCAACTGTAAAAGGTACTGGTAACCGGTGCCGATTTGCAGCGTCTTGCATGTGTGCCTGGGCTGCTTTGACGCAGTCGTGGGCAAATCTGTGCATCTCGACCAGAATCTTCACTTGCTCCGGTAAAGTACGGCTAGGCTCGTTATCTTCAAATGTAGCCGTCGTTGGAGATGTCGGCTCAAATCCTAGCGTCGCCTTAAATGGAGACATAGTCGTTGACGTAGAAACCGCTGCGTTGATCGCGAACTCCACGTTGGTAAGGTGTTGAACCCAGTCGTCGTGCAAGGGGTGCACATAGCATCGTATGACTTGCTCCCATGTCTGGTTTACTCGTTCAGTTTGGCCATCTGTCTGGGGGTGATAGCTCGTAGAGATATTAAGCTTGGTGCCAACAGCCCTAAATAGGGTTTGCCAGAAGTCGCTCATAAACCGGGGATCTCGATCGGATATTAATTTCCGTGGTAAGCCAAAATGTCGAAAAACAGCGCGGTGCATAACTTTTGCTAATTGTTCCGCTGTAATCGTTTTCGTAATTGGCTCGACAATCGTCCGTTTCGTAAGCATACAGACGAATACCACCACAGCATCATACCCATCGCACTCAGGAAGGTCCGTAATCAGGTCAAGCGATATATGCTCAAAGGGTCTGGTCGGTACCTCATGCGATTGAAGGAGTCCATAAGGCTTGTGTCGCGCTGCCTTGTTGCGTTGACAGGTAACACAGCTGCGTACATAGTGTTGTACTGTCCGCTTCATGTTAGGCCACCAAAACGTCCGGGTTACTGCTGCCAATAGTCGAATAATACCAGGGTGTCCCGCGGTCGGTGCGTCGTGTAGTTCGTACAGTACTCTTGATCGTAATGTAGAGACGTTCGGAACATACAGTCTTGTCCCGTAGGCGTACAAGAGTCCGTTAGATTGACGTACCAGCCAGGTAGGCAGAGATTTCCGGGTAAGCAGGTATTTATCCGAATCATAAGCGCTTTTGATTTCCTCATGAAGTCCAGAGTCAGGATGTAACCGGGATTCCAGGGAAAACATCTGCGCGTGTAACTCGCATTCTGCTTCGTCGTTGGTCCAATCGCGTAACAGTTGCAGCTTCTGTAATGAGTTCTTCAGGTCAGGTCGGCGAGACAGAGCGTCTGCCTGGTTGACTGCTCCCTTCTTGTATACGATGTCCATCTGTCGCTGGTAAGGTGCTAGAACTTGAAGCCATCGCACCTGTCGAGTAGACAAATCGCGCTGTCGAAAGAAGTGTCGCAACGTGTCGTGGTCCGTAATTACTGTAAATCCCGCCGCGCCATCTAAGTAGCAACGGAACTTCAGTAGAGCGTCGCGAACTGCCAGTAGCTCTTGTTCGTGGACAGGATAGTGTACCTCATGCTTGTTCATCCTTCGAGCATGGTACGCAACAGGTTGTAATCCAATACCTTGGTCTTGTAACAACACAGCTCCTACTGCGAATCCAGAAGCATCTGTGTACAGTGTGTACCTTGCATTAGGAGAAGTGTCAGGAATTACCAGTACTGGTGCACGTACCATCGCGTCTTTAATTTGCTCGAATGCTGACTCGGCTTGAGAGGTCCAGCGAAATTCCGGTGTCTTCTTGGTCAGGTCCGTTAATGGGGTTGCTAGGGTTGCGAATTGGTTGATGAACCTCCGGTAATATCCAGCAAGTCCCAGAAATCCACGTACTTCAGTCACTGATTTCGGTCGGGGCCAATTCTGTACTGCCTCCACCTTGTCGGGGTCCATTCGGATCTGTCCAGCTTCCACCACATGCCCAAGAAAATTGACGCTCGATCGTCCGAAGTAACACTTAGAGAGTTTGATATGCAACTGGTGTCGCTGCAGCTCTCGTAACACGAGTCGAATATGCTCGAGGTGTTCGTCGGCCGTCTTACTGTAGATTAACACGTCGTCCAGATATACCACGCAGAACTTGCCAAGATACGGGGCCAAAACTCGATTCATCATCGCTTGGAATCCAGCTGGGGCATTACAAAGTCCAAAGGGTAGAACGCAGTATTCGAACAATCCGTAATGAGTTCGGAATGCTGTCTTATGTATGTCGCGCTCCTTGACTCGAACTTGATGATAGCCTTTATACAGGTCCAGCGTGCTGAAATAGTGAGCCCCATATAGCGAGTCGAGTAACTCATCAATCCGGGGTAACGGTGTTCGATCTTTCCTCGTGAGGTCGTTGAGTTTCCGGTAGTCTACGCACATACGCATGGTACCATCCTTCTTGCGTACAAATAAAATCGGGGCACCGTACGGAGATTTAGACGGACGAATCCAGCCTTTTGCGAGTAAGTCTTGCAATTGTACTTGAACCTCCCGGAGTTCTGCTGGTGACATACGGTACGTTCGCTCCTTGGGTGGTTCATCGCACTCCAAATTAATTTCAAAGTCACACTCGCGAGTTGGCGGTAGACCGTCAGGCTCCTTGATAATGTCCGTAAACTCATTCAGGGATTCTCGTAACGAAGTCGTCCACTCAGGTTGTTGGTCAGTGTTGATGTCGTCGACCGCGTCCTGTACTTCTCGTAGTCCAATCACGAAGAGGTCTGCTGGTTGTTGCCTAAGCAGCTTTGCCATCGCATCCGCCTCCAAGTGATGTACTGTCACAGGTACGGTGTACTCGTCGCCAGACACCATAGCTTCGCCAGTTTTACGGTCGCGAATCGTTTTAGTAGACCAATCTATATCCGGGTTGACGGCTTGTAACCAAGGTTGACCGAGGATGATGTCGAATTTGTCCAGTTCTGTCGTAATTGCGTCCAGACGTATGTCCAGGGTCCCTACTGTGAGCACTTCATTCCGTAGTCGCTGGCGAGTCGTAGTTGTACTACCATCTGCCAATTTTATCCGGTATTTCTCTCCAGTAACTGTCGGGATGTGATGCTCCCGTACCCACTCAGCCTTGCAGAAATTTTCCGAAGCGCCAGAGTCAACCAAAATACGGCATCGATGTCCGCGTAAGGTGCCTCCCAACACTAACAGACTTGTTCCAGACTGGGTTGTGGATACATGTAGCGTCGCAGGAACACTGTCTTCTAGTCGGACGTTCTTGTTCATCCACCCGTCGATCGGTTTCCCAAAAGTCTCGTAACGAAGAGGGAACTGCTGTTCTCCACAGACTAGATAACCCGTACGCCGTGCCGAAATTAATTCCTTCCAGGTAGCCCATACTGCCGAAGAAGTTGACGTAGCGTCCGGTATCGATCCGGGTCGAACGCGAGCGATATACACGTAGCGCTTATTCTGTCCGGAAGACTCCGTCCCTAAAAGGCGTAAATTTGTTTCGCTCACCTTAAATCCAGTTGTCTCCGTAAGAGCTCGCACTGCTGTGTATTCCGGGGTCGCGTCTTCAATCTCCTGTTTGCCACCAGGAAACCAGACCATGCCAGTGTCCTCTTTCGCTAGTAACACTCGTCGGCCATCGGTAACAAGAGTCGTCGAGTGAGTCCAGTAGGTCTTCGGGGGATTCTGTAGATTCTGAGGCAGAAATCGAACTCGATCGGTGTCGTCGACGTAGACTTGCGTCGTCCATCTTGTCGGTCCAACATCTTGCCTTCTTCCTTCTATTTCATCGTTCGTGGGGCAGGTAAACACATGTTCTTTCGCCGCCAGCTCGTCGACAAGTCGGAAATTTCGCAGCAGCTTGAACCATGGTTTTGACCTCCATTTTGGAACCACTATAACCGCTCGCAGATGGGGATGAAGCAGTTTACTCCGCAAATAATGGCCCAAAAAATCTTCCAATTCATTAAATGGCGCATTTAGCCAAATTCTCCGGTACTTCTGTAAATCTCTCTCCTGAAATGGGCGCGCCGGACAGCAAAAATCCTCCGCCACTTGAGAATTAAGGCCGTCATTATCGCTAGCTCCATCTAAGTCGAAAGGTCCGTAGGTCTGAGAGTACTTCAGGAAATACTCCCTATTCATCATCCAGTCGCTAAAGTCCTTGCTCCTAAAGACTGGCCTCAATGTCGTTTGAGGTAACGGGTCTCGTACTTCTTCTGTTCTGGTCTCTTCCTGAGTCGCTGTAGGAGACGAAACCTCATCCTGCAGCTTGCCGCGAGCTGCCGACTCAGGTCTCACTTTCCCGGCCGGGATTTCCTCGTTCTGTCATTCTTCTTGTTCTTTCTGTCTGGGCAGTCGATAGCGATGTGTCCCTTCTTGTGGCAAATGAAGCACTTGCCCTCCTTCTTAAATCTGTCGACCTCCTCTTGAGTGAGGCGTCTAATCTCGTACAGCTCCCGCGGCTTTTCTTCGGTCGCGCCATGCGAATCTTCCTCCGACTCACTGTCGATCTCCTCCCCTGCCTCTGAAAAGTCGCTGTCTTCTTCGATGGCGTTCAGTCGGCCTGTCGAGCGTTGGGTCGTCTCAATCTTGGTCTCCGCTGCCTCCGCTCGCAGAGCTGCTTGAATCGCCTCGTGTAGGGTCTTAGGGTTTTTCAGGGCAACCTCCTTATGAATCGAGGGTCTCAAACCGCGCTGGAAATCATGTACGTTATCTTCTTCGTGACGGTGAGGAAGCTCCAATAATTGTTCTCGAAAATAGTTCGCGTACTTCAGGACCGTGGTTTTCTGTCTTGCTTTGTCCAAATTCAATCTCGCTTGTTCCGCCGGTGTTCTTCCGCAGAATTCCTGAATTAAGGATTTCTCCATCTCAGAAACTCCGGAAAATCCTCCACCGACTTCATCTCCAGTCTGCGCAACTTGGGAGTACCACCACTTCGATAGTGGTCCTTCCAGAAAGCCAGATACCCAGTACACTCCTCTTTGCTCTTCAGGGTTAACGCTGTGATACCGTAGATACCCTCGCGCATGTCGGAACCAGTTTCTCAGCTCGTCGATGTTAGTCGTAGCGATGCTCTTGATCTTGGCTGGTTTGACATCGTTCGGCATCATGCTTGGCATCTCTCGCGTCCTCTCCGATCTCAATTGTTCTCCTCGAAGAAAATTCTCCGTCTCTCGGCTTCTGTTCACTCGTCCTTCAAAATGTCTGAAACCGTTGTCGACGTGGTCACGCAGTTGAGATAGCTCAGTCGAAAAAGTGTCAACTCGGTTACTTAGTCGTTCAAGCATCTCGGTGACGTGTACCGACATAGGCTCCATCGTGGGACTCGATCCTTCTCGCACTGTCTGTCTTCTACCATCCGTCGACGTCGGCGGTGTCGGCCCAGAAGGCGCCCCCTCTGGTCGACCATCAACTTCCTCTGGTAGTCTCTCTCCTGCTCGGTTAGACATCTTCGTCTCGTCTAGCTGTTCTGAGGCTCCGAAACCACGTGTGAGGTGCTACTTTGGTTAGGCTAAGTTGGCAACCTTAGACTAATAGTAGAACCTAATCTCTGGATCTAATTATACAGCGTAGAGAGAATTAATAAGATTGTCTTAGGAACAGGGTTTCTTACAGTCTGGGTGTGGCGTAATTCTATTCTGTACCGGTCTCTCACCTCTACCAGTAAGTCCCTATCTTAAATACCCACACCGCAGTTGTTCTAGAAACAGCCTTAGAACCTGTAGCTTGTGCTGTCTGCTAACTAAACCAAACTATTACTAGTGATACAGGTTAACTCAGGTTACCTGTACCGTCTACCTAACCTTATCACACAAGCTCTTAGAACTATCTAGAAAAGAACTATCTAGAAGAGATACTGCTAGTAACTCTGTACTGTCGAGGGAAAATACGGCGATACAGTTGTACTGCCGTGATGACAAATAAAGAGTCACTGAATATCGCTAAGATACAGGTACCATTTAGAGGAAACAAATAATGTCAGATACTAGCACTTAGCTAAATGGCTAGGATATGACACTCTCCCCTCCTTAAGCACCAGCGTCCTCGCTGTGCAGTACTCAGGGTCTTGGTTTCTTGGGGGTTCTTGCAGGCCAGCGATTGCGAAATCTGACAAAGTCAGGGGTGCCAGAAAATTCTCGATAAACATCCGTTCGAAGAAATTCGGAAAAGATGTTTAAGTGGTTGACTCCTCGCATGGGTTCCCAAGTGTCCTCGCTAGGTACGTTGAACGGTGCTGCCCAGCGGACCTTAAATAAAAGTCCCGTGCCATTGGAGTTAAAAGCCACGTCGAGTATTTTGTCGACTTCAAATCGCTTCGCATCGTGCACAATCGGGATTGGCTGCGCACTGTTGGCCTGTTCTGGTTCTGCATTCCATTTTTCCAGTAGACTGGCGTGTACAACATCGTGAATCCGTACTCCAGGGGGTAGCTTAAGCCGAAATGCAACCGGGGAAACTTCCTCCGTAATGAGAAACGGTCCAATGTAGCGGTCGCGTAGTTTAGAACATGGCTGTTGTACAAACCGTAGATTTGTCGCCTTGAGCTTAACCTTGTCGCCAACTGTAAAAGGTACTGGTAACCGGTGCCGATTTGCAGCGTCTTGCATGTGTGCCTGGGCTGCTTTGACGCAGTCGTGGGCAAATCTGTGCATCTCGACCAGAATCTTCACTTGCTCCGGTAAAGTACGGCTAGGCTCGTTATCTTCAAATGTAGCCGTCGTTGGAGATGTCGGCTCAAATCCTAGCGTCGCCTTAAATGGAGACATAGTCGTTGACGTAGAAACCGCTGCGTTGATCGCGAACTCCACGTTGGTAAGGTGTTGAACCCAGTCGTCGTGCAAGGGGTGCACATAGCATCGTATGACTTGCTCCCATGTCTGGTTTACTCGTTCAGTTTGGCCATCTGTCTGGGGGTGATAGCTCGTAGAGATATTAAGCTTGGTGCCAACAGCCCTAAATAGGGTTTGCCAGAAGTCGCTCATAAACCGGGGATCTCGATCGGATATTAATTTCCGTGGTAAGCCAAAATGTCGAAAAACAGCGCGGTGCATAATTTTTGCTAATTGTTCCGCTGTAATCGTTTTCGTAATTGGCTCGACAATCGTCCGTTTCGTAAGCATACAGACGAATACCACCACAGCATCATACCCATCGCACTCAGGAAGGTCCGTAATCAGGTCAAGCGATATATGCTCAAAGGGTCTGGTCGGTACCTCATGCGATTGAAGGAGTCCATAAGGCTTGTGTCGCGCTGCCTTGTTGCGTTGACAGGTAACACAGCTGCGTACATAGTGTTGTACTGTCCGCTTCATGTTAGGCCACCAAAACGTCCGGGTTACTGCTGCCAATAGTCGAATAATACCAGGGTGTCCCGCGGTCGGTGCGTCGTGTAGTTCGTACAGTACTCTTGATCGTAATGTAGAGACGTTCGGAACATACAGTCTTGTCCCGTAGGCGTACAAGAGTCCGTTAGATTGACGTACCAGCCAGGTAGGCAGAGATTTCCGGGTAAGCAGGTATTTATCCGAATCATAAGCGCTTTTGATTTCCTCATGAAGTCCAGAGTCAGGATGTAACCGGGATTCCAGGGAAAACATCTGCGCGTGTAACTCGCATTCTGCTTCGTCGTTGGTCCAATCGCGTAACAGTTGCGGTCAGGTCGGCGAGACAGAGCGTCTGCCTGGTTGACTGCTCCCTTCTTGTATACGATGTCCATCTGTCGCTGGTAAGGTGCTAGAACTTGAAGCCATCGCACCTGTCGAGTAGACAAATCGCGCTGTCGAAAGAAGTGTCGCAACGTGTCGTGGTCCGTAATTACTGTAAATCCCGCCGCGCCATCTAAGTAGCAACGGAACTTCAGTAGAGCGTCGCGAACTGCCAGTAGCTCTTGTTCGTGGACAGGATAGTGTACCTCATGCTTGTTCATCCTTCGAGCATGGTACGCAACAGGTTGTAATCCAATACCTTGGTCTTGTAACAACACAGCTCCTACTGCGAATCCAGAAGCATCTGTGTACAGTGTGTACCTTGCATTAGGAGAAGTGTCAGGAATTACCAGTACTGGTGCACGTACCATCGCGTCTTTAATTTGCTCGAATGCTGACTCGGCTTGAGAGGTCCAGCGAAATTCCGGTGTCTTCTTGGTCAGGTCCGTTAATGGGGTTGCTAGGGTTGCGAATTGGTTGATGAACCTCCGGTAATATCCAGCAAGTCCCAGAAATCCACGTACTTCAGTCACTGATTTCGGTCGGGGCCAATTCTGTACTGCCTCCACCTTGTCGGGGTCCATTCGGATCTGTCCAGCTTCCACCACATGCCCAAGAAAATTGACGCTCGATCGTCCGAAGTAACACTTAGAGAGTTTGATATGCAACTGGTGTCGCTGCAGCTCTCGTAACACGAGTCGAATATGCTCGAGGTGTTCGTCGGCCGTCTTACTGTAGATTAACACGTCGTCCAGATATACCACGCAGAACTTGCCAAGATACGGGGCCAAAACTCGATTCATCATCGCTTGGAATCCAGCTGGGGCATTACAAAGTCCAAAGGGTAGAACGCAGTATTCGAACAATCCGTAATGAGTTCGGAATGCTGTCTTATGTATGTCGCGCTCCTTGACTCGAACTTGATGATAGCCTTTATACAGGTCCAGCGTGCTGAAATAGTGAGCCCCATATAGCGAGTCGAGTAACTCATCAATCCGGGGTAACGGTGTTCGATCTTTCCTCGTGAGGTCGTTGAGTTTCCGGTAGTCTACGCACATACGCATGGTACCATCCTTCTTGCGTACAAATAAAATCGGGGCACCGTACGGAGATTTAGACGGACGAATCCAGCCTTTTGCGAGTAAGTCTTGCAATTGTACTTGAACCTCCCGGAGTTCTGCTGGTGACATACGGTACGTTCGCTCCTTGGGTGGTTCATCGCACTCCAAATTAATTTCGAAGTCACACTCGCGAGTTGGCGGTAGACCGTCAGGCTCCTTGATAATGTCCGTAAACTCATTCAGGGATTCTCGTAACGAAGTCGTCCACTCAGGTTGTTGGTCAGTGTTGATGTCGTCGACCGCGTCCTGTACTTCTCGTAGTCCAATCACGAAGAGGTCTGCTGGTTGTTGCCTAAGCAGCTTTGCCATCGCATCCGCCTCCAAGTGATGTACTGTCACAGGTACGGTGTACTCGTCGCCAGACACCATAGCTTCGCCAGTTTTACGGTCGCGAATCGTTTTAGTAGACCAATCTATATCCGGGTTGACGGCTTGTAACCAAGGTTGACCGAGGATGATGTCGAATTTGTCCAGTTCTGTCGTAATTGCGTCCAGACGTATGTCCAGGGTCCCTACTGTGAGCACTTCATTCCGTAGTCGCTGGCGAGTCGTAGTTGTACTACCATCTGCCAATTTTATCCGGTATTTCTCTCCAGTAACTGTCGGGATGTGATGCTCCCGTACCCACTCAGCCTTGCAGAAATTTTCCGAAGCGCCAGAGTCAACCAAAATACGGCATCGATGTCCGCGTAAGGTGCCTCTCAACACTAACAGACTTGTTCCAGACTGGGTTGTGGATACATGTAGCGTCGCAGGAACACTGTCTTCTAGTCGGACGTTCTTGTTCATCCACCCGTCGATCGGTTTCCCAAAAGTCTCGTAACGAAGAGGGAACTGCTGTTCTCCACAGACTAGATAACCCGTACGCCGTGCCGAAATTAATTCCTTCCAGGTAGCCCATACTGCCGAAGAAGTTGACGTAGCGTCCGGTATCGATCCGGGTCGAACGCGAGCGATATACACGTAGCGCTTATTCTGTCCGGAAGACTCCGTCCCTAAAAGGCGTAAATTTGTTTCGCTCACCTTAAATCCAGTTGTCTCCGTAAGAGCTCGCACTGCTGTGTATTCCGGGGTCGCGTCTTCAATCTCCTGTCTGCCACCAGGAAACCAGACCATGCCAGTGTCCTCTTTCGCTAGTAACACTCGTCGGCCATCGGTAACAAGAGTCGTCGAGTGAGTCCAGTAGGTCTTCGGGGGATTCTGTAGATTCTGAGGCAGAAATCGAACTCGATCGGTGTCGTCGACGTAGACTTGCGTCGTCCATCTTGTCGGTCCAACATCTTGCCTTCTTCCTTCTATTTCATCGTTCGTGGGGCAGGTAAACACATGTTCTTTCGCCGCCAGCTCATCGACAAGTCGGAAATTTCGCAGCAGCTTGAACCATGGTTTTGACCTCCATTTTGGAACCACTATAACCGCTCGCAGATGGGGATGAAGCAGTTTACTCCGCAAATAATGGCCCAAAAAATCTTCCAATTCATTAAATGGCGCATTTAGCCAAATTCTCCGGTACTTCTGTAAATCTCTCTCCTGAAATGGGCGCGCCGGACAGCAAAAATCCTCCGCCACTTGAGAATTAAGGCCGTCATTATCGCTAGCTCCATCTAAGTCGAAAGGTCCGTAGGTCTGAGAGTACTTCAGGAAATACTCCCTATTCATCATCCAGTCGCTAAAGTCCTTGCTTCTAAAGACTGGCCTCAATGTCGTTTGAGGTAACGGGTCTCGTACTTCTTCTGTTCTGGTCTCTTCCTGAGTCGCTGTAGGAGACGAAACCTCATCCTGCAGCTTGCCGCGAGCTGCCGACTCAGGTCTCACTTTCCCGGCCGGGATTTCCTCGTTCTGTGAGGTTTCGTCTCCTACAGCGACTCAGGAAGAGACCAGAACAGAAGAAGTACGAGACCCGTTACCTCAAACGACATTGAGGCCAGTCTTTAGAAGCAAGGACTTTAGCGACTGGATGATGAATAGGGAGTATTTCCTGAAGTACTCTCAGACCTACGGACCTTTCGACTTAGATGGAGCTAGCGATAATGACGGCCTTAATTCTCAAGTGGCGGAGGATTTTTGCTGTCCGGCGCGCCCATTTCAGGAGAGAGATTTACAGAAGTACCGGAGAATTTGGCTAAATGCGCCATTTAATGAATTGGAAGATTTTTTGGGCCATTATTTGCGGAGTAAACTGCTTCATCCCCATCTGCGAGCGGTTATAGTGGTTCCAAAATGGAGGTCAAAACCATGGTTCAAGCTGCTGCGAAATTTCCGACTTGTCGATGAGCTGGCGGCGAAAGAACATGTGTTTACCTGCCCCACGAACGATGAAATAGAAGGAAGAAGGCAAGATGTTGGACCGACAAGATGGACGACGCAAGTCTACGTCGACGACACCGATCGAGTTCGATTTCTGCCTCAGAATCTACAGAATCCCCCGAAGACCTACTGGACTCACTCGACGACTCTTGTTACCGATGGCCGACGAGTGTTACTAGCGAAAGAGGACACTGGCATGGTCTGGTTTCCTGGTGGCAGACAGGAGATTGAAGACGCGACCCCGGAATACACAGCAGTGCGAGCTCTTACGGAGACAACTGGATTTAAGGTGAGCGAAACAAATTTACGCCTTTTAGGGACGGAGTCTTCCGGACAGAATAAGCGCTACGTGTATATCGCTCGCGTTCGACCCGGATCGATACCGGACGCTACGTCAACTTCTTCGGCAGTATGGGCTACCTGGAAGGAATTAATTTCGGCACGGCGTACGGGTTATCTAGTCTGTGGAGAACAGCAGTTCCCTCTTCGTTACGAGACTTTTGGGAAACCGATCGACGGGTGGATGAACAAGAACGTCCGACTAGAAGACAGTGTTCCTGCGACGCTACATGTATCCACAACCCAGTCTGGAACAAGTCTGTTAGTGTTGAGAGGCACCTTACGCGGACATCGATGCCGTATTTTGGTTGACTCTGGCGCTTCGGAAAATTTCTGCAAGGCTGAGTGGGTACGGGAGCATCACATCCCGACAGTTACTGGAGAGAAATACCGGATAAAATTGGCAGATGGTAGTACAACTACGACTCGCCAGCGACTACGGAATGAAGTGCTCACAGTAGGGACCCTGGACATACGTCTGGACGCAATTACGACAGAACTGGACAAATTCGACATCATCCTCGGTCAACCTTGGTTACAAGCCGTCAACCCGGATATAGATTGGTCTACTAAAACGATTCGCGACCGTAAAACTGGCGAAGCTATGGTGTCTGGCGACGAGTACACCGTACCTGTGACAGTACATCACTTGGAGGCGGATGCGATGGCAAAGCTGCTTAGGCAACAACCAGCAGACCTCTTCGTGATTGGACTACGAGAAGTACAGGACGCGGTCGACGACATCAACACTGACCAACAACCTGAGTGGACGACTTCGTTACGAGAATCCCTGAATGAGTTTACGGACATTATCAAGGAGCCTGACGGTCTACCGCCAACTCGCGAGTGTGACTTCGAAATTAATTTGGAGTGCGATGAACCACCCAAGGAGCGAACGTACCGTATGTCACCAGCAGAACTCCGGGAGGTTCAAGTACAATTGCAAGACTTACTCGCAAAAGGCTGGATTCGTCCGTCTAAATCTCCGTACGGTGCCCCGATTTTATTTGTACGCAAGAAGGATGGTACCATGCGTATGTGCGTAGACTACCGGAAACTCAACGACCTCACGAGGAAAGATCGAACACCGTTACCCCGGATTGATGAGTTACTCGACTCGCTATATGGGGCTCACTATTTCAGCACGCTGGACCTGTATAAAGGCTATCATCAAGTTCGAGTCAAGGAGCGCGACATACATAAGACAGCATTCCGAACTCATTACGGATTGTTCGAATACTGCGTTCTACCCTTTGGACTTTGTAATGCCCCAGCTGGATTCCAAGCGATGATGAATCGAGTTTTGGCCCCGTATCTTGGCAAGTTCTGCGTGGTATATCTGGACGACGTGTTAATCTACAGTAAGACGGCCGACGAACACCTCGAGCATATTCGACTCGTGTTACGAGAGCTGCAGCGACACCAGTTGCATATCAAACTCTCTAAGTGTTACTTCGGACGATCGAGCGTCAATTTTCTTGGGCATGTGGTGGAAGCTGGACAGATCCGAATGGACCCCGACAAGGTGGAGGCAGTACAGAATTGGCCCCGACCGAAATCAGTGACTGAAGTACGTGGATTTCTGGGACTTGCTGGATATTACCGGAGGTTCATCAACCAATTCGCAACCCTAGCAACCCCATTAACGGACCTGACCAAGAAGACACCGGAATTTCGCTGGACCTCTCAAGCCGAGTCAGCATTCGAGCAAATTAAAGACGCGATGGTACGTGCACCAGTACTGGTAATTCCTGACACTTCTCCTAATGCAAGGTACACACTGTACACAGATGCTTCTGGATTCGCAGTAGGAGCTGTGTTGTTACAAGACCAAGGTATTGGATTACAACCTGTTGCGTACCATGCTCGAAGGATGAACAAGCATGAGGTACACTATCCTGTCCACGAACAAGAGCTACTGGCAGTTCGCGACGCTCTACTGAAGTTCCGTTGCTACTTAGATGGCGCGGCGGGATTTACAGTAATTACGGACCACGACACGTTGCGACACTTCTTTCGACAGCGCGATTTGTCTACTCGAGTACAACACTATGTACGCAGCTGTGTTACCTGTCAACGCAACAAGGCAGCGCGACACAAGCCTTATGGACTCCTTCAATCGCATGAGGTACCGACCAGACCCTTTGAGCATATATCGCTTGACCTGATTACGGACCTTCCTGAGTGCGATGGGTATGATGCTGTGGTGGTATTCGTCTGTATGCTTACGAAACGGACGATTGTCGAGCCAATTACGAAAACGATTACAGCGGAACAATTAGCAAAAGTTATGCACCGCGCTGTTTTTCGACATTTTGGCTTACCACGGAAATTAATATCCGATCGAGATCCCCGGTTTATGAGCGACTTCTGGCAAACCCTATTTAGGGCTGTTGGCACCAAGCTTAATATCTCTACGAGCTATCACCCCCAGACAGATGGCCAAACTGAACGAGTAAACCAGACATGGGAGCAAGTCATACGATGCTATGTGCACCCCTTGCACGACGACTGGGTTCAACACCTTACCAACGTGGAGTTCGCGATCAACGCAGCGGTTTCTACGTCAACGACTATGTCTCCATTTAAGGCGACGCTAGGATTTGAGCCGACATCTCCAACGACGGCTACATTTGAAGATAACGAGCCTAGCCGTACTTTACCGGAGCAAGTGAAGATTCTGGTCGAGATGCACAGATTTGCCCACGACTGCGTCAAAGCAGCCCAGGCACACATGCAAGACGCTGCAAATCGGCACCGGTTACCAGTACCTTTTACAGTTGGCGACAAGGTTAAGCTCAAGGCGACAAATCTACGGTTTGTACAACAGCCATGTTCTAAACTACGCGACCGCTACATTGGACCGTTTCTCATTACGGAGGAAGTTTCCCCGGTTGCATTTCGGCTTAAGCTACCCCCTGGAGTACGGATTCACGATGTTGTACACGCCAGTCTACTGGAAAAATGGAATGCAGAACCAGAACAGGCCAACAGTGCGCAGCCAATCCCGATTGTGCACGATGCGAAGCGATTTGAAGTCGACAAAATACTCGACGTGGCTTTTAACTCCAATGGCACGGGACTTTTATTTAAGGTCCGCTGGGCAGCACCGTTCAACGTACCTAGCGAGGACACTTGGGAACCCATGCGAGGAGTCAACCACTTAAACATCTTTTCCGAATTTCTTCGAACGGATGTTTATCGAGAATTTTCTGGCACCCCTGACTTTGTCAGATTTCGCAATCGCTGGCCTGCAAGAACCCCCAAGAAACCAAGACCCTGAGTACTGCACAGCGAGGACGCTGGTGCTTAAGGAGGGGAGAGTGTCATATCCTAGCCATTTAGCTAAGTGCTAGTATCTGACATTATTTGTTTCCTCTAAATGGTACCTGTATCTTAGCGATATTCAGTGACTCTTTATTTGTCATCACGGCAGTACAACTGTATCGCCGTATTTTCCCTCGACAGTACAGAGTTACTAGCAGTATCTCTTCTAGATAGTTCTTTTCTAGATAGTTCTAAGAGCTTGTGTGATAAGGTTAGGTAGACGGTACAGGTAACCTGAGTTAACCTGTATCACTAGTAATAGTTTGGTTTAGTTAGCAGACAGCACAAGCTACAGGTTCTAAGGCTGTTTCTAGAACAACTGCGGTGTGGGTATTTAAGATAGGGACTTACTGGTAGAGGTGAGAGACCGGTACAGAATAGAATTACGCCACACCCAGACTGTAAGAAACCCTGTTCCTAAGACAATCTTATTAATTCTCTCTACGCTGTATAATTAGATCCAGAGATTAGGTTCTACTATTAGTCTAAGGTTGCCAACTTAGCCTAACCAAAGTAGCACCTCACACGTGGTTTCGGAGCCTCAGAACAGCTAGACGAGACGAAGATGTCTAACCGAGCAGGAGAGAGACTACCAGAGGAAGTTGATGGTCGACCAGAGGGGGCGCCTTACACGTCACCGAGATGCTTGAACGACTAAGTAACCGAGTTGACACTTTTTCGACTGAGCTATCTCAACTGCGTGACCACATCGACAACGGTTTCAGACATTTTGAAGGACGAGTGAACAGAAGCCGAGAAACGGAGAATTTTCTTCGAGGAGAACAATTGAGATCGGAGAGGACGCGAGAGATGCCAAGCATGATGCCGAACGATGTCAAACCAGCCAAGATCAAGAGCATCGCTACGACTAACATCGACGAGCTGAGAAACTGGTTCCGACATGCGCGAGGGTATCTACGGTATCACAGCGTTAACCCTGAAGAGCAAAGAGGAGTGTACTGGGTATCTGGCTTTCTGGAAGGACCACTATCGAAGTGGTGGTACTCCCAAGTTGCGCAGACTGGAGATGAAGTCGGTGGAGGATTTTCCGGAGTTTCTGAGATGGAGAAATCCTTAATTCAGGAATTCTGCGGAAGAACACCGGCGGAACAAGCGAGATTGAATTTGGACAAAGCAAGACAGAAAACCACGGTCCTGAAGTACGCGAACTATTTTCGAGAACAATTATTGGAGCTTCCTCACCGTCACGAAGAAGATAACGTACATGATTTCCAGCGCGGTTTGAGACCCTCGATTCATAAGGAGGTTGCCCTGAAAAACCCTAAGACCCTACACGAGGCGATTCAAGCAGCTCTGCGAGCGGAGGCAGCGGAGACCAAGATTGAGACGACCCAACGCTCGACAGGCCGACTGAACGCCATCGAAGAAGACAGCGACTTTTCAGAGGCAGGGGAGGAGATCGACAGTGAGTCGGAGGAAGATTCGCATGGCGCGACCGAAGAAAAGCCGCGGGAGCTGTACGAGATTAGACGCCTCACTCAAGAGGAGGTCGACAGATTTAAGAAGGAGGGCAAGTGCTTCATTTGCCACAAGAAGGGACACATCGCTATCGACTGCCAGACAGAAAGAACAAGAAGAATGACAGAACGAGGAAATCCCGGCCGGGAACTGGGGGTGATAGCTCGTAGAGATATTAAGCTTGGTGCCAACAGCCCTAAATAGGGTTTGCCAGAAGTCGCTCATAAACCGGGGATCTCGATCGGATATTAATTTCCGTGGTAAGCCAAAATGCGATTGAAGGAGTCCATAAGGCTTGTGTCGCGCTGCCTTGTTGCGTTGACAGGTAACACAGCTGCGTACATAGTGTTGTACTGTCCGCTTCATGTTAGGCCACCAAAACGTCCGGGTTACTGCTGCCAATAGTCGAATAATACCAGGGTGTCCCGCGGTCGGTGCGTCGTGTAGTTCGTACAGTACTCTTGATCGTAATGTAGAGACGTTCGGAACATACAGTCTTGTCCCGTAGGCGTACAAGAGTCCGTTAGATTGACGTACCAGCCAGGTAGGCAGAGATTTCCGGGTAAGCAGGTATTTATCCGAATCATAAGCGCTTTTGATTTCCTCATGAAGTCCAGAGTCAGGATGTAACCGGGATTCCAGGGAAAACATCTGCGCGTGTAACTCGCATTCTGCTTCGTCGTTGGTCCAATCGCGTAACAGTTGCAGCTTCTGTAATGAGTTCTTCAGGTCAGGTCGGCGAGACAGAGCGTCTGCCTGGTTGACTGCTCCCTTCTTGTATACGATGTCCATCTGTCGCTGGTAAGGTGCTAGAACTTGAAGCCATCGCACCTGTCGAGTAGACAAATCGCGCTGTCGAAAGAAGTGTCGCAACGTGTCGTGGTCCGTAATTACTGTAAATCCCGCCGCGCCATCTAAGTAGCAACGGAACTTCAGTAGAGCGTCGCGAACTGCCAGTAGCTCTTGTTCGTGGACAGGATAGTGTACCTCATGCTTGTTCATCCTTCGAGCATGGTACGCAACAGGTTGTAATCCAATACCTTGGTCTTGTAACAACACAGCTCCTACTGCGAATCCAGAAGCATCTGTGTACAGTGTGTACCTTGCATTAGGAGAAGTGTCAGGAATTACCAGTACTGGTGCACGTACCATCGCGTCTTTAATTTGCTCGAATGCTGACTCGGCTTGAGAGGTCCAGCGAAATTCCGGTGTCTTCTTGGTCAGGTCCGTTAATGGGGTTGCTAGGGTTGCGAATTGGTTGATGAACCTCCGGTAATATCCAGCAAGTCCCAGAAATCCACGTACTTCAGTCACTGATTTCGGTCGGGGCCAATTCTGTACTGCCTCCACCTTGTCGGGGTCCATTCGGATCTGTCCAGCTTCCACCACATGCCCAAGAAAATTGACGCTCGATCGTCCGAAGTAACACTTAGAGAGTTTGATATGCAACTGGTGTCGCTGCAGCTCTCGTAACACGAGTCGAATATGCTCGAGGTGTTCGTCGGCCGTCTTACTGTAGATTAACACGTCGTCCAGATATACCACGCAGAACTTGCCAAGATACGGGGCCAAAACTCGATTCATCATCGCTTGGAATCCAGCTGGGGCATTACAAAGTCCAAAGGGTAGAACGCAGTATTCGAACAATCCGTAATGAGTTCGGAATGCTGTCTTATGTATGTCGCGCTCCTTGACTCGAACTTGATGATAGCCTTTATACAGGTCCAGCGTGCTGAAATAGTGAGCCCCATATAGCGAGTCGAGTAACTCATCAATCCGGGGTAACGGTGTTCGATCTTTCCTCGTGAGGTCGTTGAGTTTCCGGTAGTCTACGCACATACGCATGGTACCATCCTTCTTGCGTACAAATAAAATCGGGGCACCGTACGGAGATTTAGACGGACGAATCCAGCCTTTTGCGAGTAAGTCTTGCAACTGTACTTGAACCTCCCGGAGTTCTGCTGGTGACATACGGTACGTTCGCTCCTTAGGTGGTTCATCGCACTCCAAATTAATTTCAAAGTCGCACTCGCGAGTTGGCGGTAGACCGTCAGGCTCCTTGATAATGTCCGTAAACTCATTCAGGGATTCTCGTAACGAAGTCGTCCACTCAGGTTGTTGGTCAGTGTTGATGTCGTCGACCGCGTCCTGTACTTCTCGTAGTCCAATCACGAAGAGGTCTGCTGGTTGTTGCCTAAGCAGCTTTGCCATCGCATCCGCCTCCAAGTGATGTACTGTCACAGGTACGGTGTACTCGTCGCCAGACACCATAGCTTCGCCAGTTTTACGGTCGCGAATCGTTTTAGTAGACCAATCTATATCCGGGTTGACGGCTTGTAACCAAGGTTGACCGAGGATGATGTCGAATTTGTCCAGTTCTGTCGTAATTGCGTCCAGACGTATGTCCAGGGTCCCTACTGTGAGCACTTCATTCCGTAGTCGCTGGCGAGTCGTAGTTGTACTACCATCTGCCAATTTTATCCGGTATTTCTCTCCAGTAACTGTCGGGATGTGATGCTCCCGTACCCACTCAGCCTTGCAGAAATTTTCCGAAGCGCCAGAGTCAACCAAAATACGGCATCGATGTCCGCGTAAGGTGCCTCCCAACACTAACAGACTTGTTCCAGACTGGGTTGTGGATACATGTAGCGTCGCAGGAACACTGTCTTCTAGTCGGACGTTCTTGTTCATCCACCCGTCGATCGGTTTCCCAAAAGTCTCGTAACGAAGAGGGAACTGCTGTTCTCCACAGACTAGATAACCCGTACGCCGTGCCGAAATTAATTCCTTCCAGGTAGCCCATACTGCCCGAGAAGTTGACGTAGCGTCCGGTATCGATCCGGGTCGAACGCGAGCGATATACACGTAGCGCTTATTCTGTCCGGAAGACTCCGTCCCTAAAAGGCGTAAATTTGTTTCGCTCACCTTTAATCCAGTTGTCTCCGTAAGAGCTCGCACTGCTGTGTATTCCGGGGTCGCGTCTTCAATCTCCTGTTTGCCACCAGGAAACCAGACCATGCCAGTGTCCTCTTTCGCTAGTAACACTCGTCGGCCATCGGTAACAAGAGTCGTCGAGTGAGTCCAGTAGGTCTTCGGGGGATTCTGTAGGTTCTGAGGCAGAAATCGAACTCGATCGGTGTCGTCGACGTAGACTTGCGTCGTCCATCTTGTCGGTCCAACATCTTGCCTTCTTCCTTCTATTTCATCGTTCGTGGGGCAGGTAAACACATGTTCTTTCGCCGCCAGCTCGTCGACAAGTCGGAAATTTCGCAGCAGCTTGAACCATGGTTTTGCCCTCCATTTTGGAACCACTATAACCGCTCTCAGATGGGGATGAAGCAGTTTACTCCGCAAATAATGGCCCAAAAAATCTTCTAATTCATTAAATGGCGCATTTAGCCAAATTCTCCGGTACTTCTGTAAATCTCTCTCCTGAAATGGGCGCGCCGGACAGCAAAAATCCTCCGCCACTTGAGAATTAAGGCCGTCATTATCGCTAGCTCCATCTAAGTCGAAAGGTCCGTAGGTCTGAGAGTACTTCAGGAAATACTCCCTATTCATCATCCAGTCGCTAAAGTCCTTGCTCCTAAAGACTGGCCTCAATGTCGTTTGAGGTAACGGGTCTCGTACTTCTTCTGTTCTGGTCTCTTCCTGAGTCGCTGTAGGAGACGAAACCTCATCCTGCAGCTTGCCGCGAGCTGCCGACTCAGGTCTCACTTTCCCGGCCGGGATTTCCTCGTTCTGTCATTCTTCTTGTTCTTTCTGTCTGGGCAGTCGATAGCGATGTGTCCCTTCTTGTGGCAAATGAAGCACTTGCCCTCCTTCTTAAATCTGTCGACCTCCTCTTGAGTGAGGCGTCTAATCTCGTACAGCTCCCGCGGCTTTTCTTCGGTCGCGCCATGCGAATCTTCCTCCGACTCACTGTCGATCTCCTCCCCTGCCTCTGAAAAGTCGCTGTCTTCTTCGATGGCGTTCAGTCGGCCTGTCGAGCGTTGGGTCGTCTCAATCTTGGTCTCCGCTGCCTCCGCTCGCAGAGCTGCTTGAATCGCCTCGTGTAGGGTCTTAGGGTTTTTCAGGGCAACCTCCTTATGAATCGAGGGTCTCAAACCGCGCTGGAAATCATGTACGTTATCTTCTTCGTGACGGTGAGGAAGCTCCAATAATTGTTCTCGAAAATAGTTCGCGTACTTCAGGACCGTGGTTTTCTGTCTTGCTTTGTCCAAATTCAATCTCGCTTGTTCCGCCGGTGTTCTTCCGCAGAATTCCTGAATTAAGGATTTCTCCATCTCAGAAACTCCGGAAAATCCTCCACCGACTTCATCTCCAGTCTGCGCAACTTGGGAGTACCACCACTTCGATAGTGGTCCTTCCAGAAAGCCAGATACCCAGTACACTCCTCTTTGCTCTTCAGGGTTAACGCTGTGATACCGTAGATACCCTCGCGCATGTCGGAACCAGTTTCTCAGCTCGTCGATGTTAGTCGTAGCGATGCTCTTGATCTTGGCTGGTTTGACATCGTTCGGCATCATGCTTGGCATCTCTCGCGTCCTCTCCGATCTCAATTGTTCTCCTCGAAGAAAATTCTCCGTCTCTCGGCTTCTGTTCACTCGTCCTTCAAAATGTCTGAAACCGTTGTCGACGTGGTCACGCAGTTGAGATAGCTCAGTCGAAAAAGTGTCAACTCGGTTACTTAGTCGTTCAAGCATCTCGGTGACGTGTACCGACATAGGCTCCATCGTGGGACTCGATCCTTCTCGCACTGTCTGTCTTCTACCATCCGTCGACGTCGGCGGTGTCGGCCCAGAAGGCGCCCCCTCTGGTCGACCATCAACTTCCTCTGGTAGTCTCTCTCCTGCTCGGTTAGACATCTTCGTCTCGTCTAGCTGTTCTGAGGCTCCGAAACCACGTGTGAGGTGCTACTTTGGTTAGGCTAAGTTGGCAACCTTAGACTAATAGTAGAACCTAATCTCTGGATCTAATTATACAGCGTAGAGAGAATTAATAAGATTGTCTTAGGAACAGGGTTTCTTACAGTCTGGGTGTGGCGTAATTCTATTCTGTACCGGTCTCTCACCTCTACCAGTAAGTCCCTATCTTAAATACCCACACCGCAGTTGTTCTAGAAACAGCCTTAGAACCTGTAGCTTGTGCTGTCTGCTAACTAAACCAAACTATTACTAGTGATACAGGTTAACTCAGGTTACCTGTACCGTCTACCTAACCTTATCACACAAGCTCTTAGAACTATCTAGAAAAGAACTATCTAGAAGAGATACTGCTAGTAACTCTGTACTGTCGAGGGAAAATACGGCGATACAGTTGTACTGCCGTGATGACAAATAAAGAGTCACTGAATATCGCTAAGATACAGGTACCATTTAGAGGAAACAAATAATGTCAGATACTAGCACTTAGCTAAATGGCTAGGATATGACACTCTCCCCTCCTTAAGCACCAGCGTCCTCGCTGTGCAGTACTCAGGGTCTTGGTTTCTTGGGGGTTCTTGCAGGCCAGCGATTGCGAAATCTGACAAAGTCAGGGGTGCCAGAAAATTCTCGATAAACATCCGTTCGAAGAAATTCGGAAAAGATGTTTAAGTGGTTGACTCCTCGCATGGGTTCCCAAGTGTCCTCGCTAGGTACGTTGAACGGTGCTGCCCAGCGGACCTTAAATAAAAGTCCCGTGCCATTGGAGTTAAAAGCCACGTCGAGTATTTTGTCGACTTCAAATCGCTTCGCATCGTGCACAATCGGGATTGGCTGCGCACTGTTGGCCTGTTCTGGTTCTGCATTCCATTTTTCCAGTAGACTGGCGTGTACAACATCGTGAATCCGTACTCCAGGGGGTAGCTTAAGCCGAAATGCAACCGGGGAAACTTCCTCCGTAATGAGAAACGGTCCAATGTAGCGGTCGCGTAGTTTAGAACATGGCTGTTGTACAAACCGTAGATTTGTCGCCTTGAGCTTAACCTTGTCGCCAACTGTAAAAGGTACTGGTAACCGGTGCCGATTTGCAGCGTCTTGCATGTGTGCCTGGGCTGCTTTGACGCAGTCGTGGGCAAATCTGTGCATCTCGACCAGAATCTTCACTTGCTCCGGTAAAGTACGGCTAGGCTCGTTATCTTCAAATGTAGCCGTCGTTGGAGATGTCGGCTCAAATCCTAGCGTCGCCTTAAATGGAGACATAGTCGTTGACGTAGAAACCGCTGCGTTGATCGCGAACTCCACGTTGGTAAGGTGTTGAACCCAGTCGTCGTGCAAGGGGTGCACATAGCATCGTATGACTTGCTCCCATGTCTGGTTTACTCGTTCAGTTTGGCCATCTGTCTGGGGGTGATAGCTCGTAGAGATATTAAGCTTGGTGCCAACAGCCCTAAATAGGGTTTGCCAGAAGTCGCTCATAAACCGGGGATCTCGATCGGATATTAATTTCCGTGGTAAGCCAAAATGTCGAAAAACAGCGCGGTGCATAATTTTTGCTAATTGTTCCGCTGTAATCGTTTTCGTAATTGGCTCGACAATCGTCCGTTTCGTAAGCATACAGACGAATACCACCACAGCATCATACCCATCGCACTCAGGAAGGTCCGTAATCAGGTCAAGCGATATATGCTCAAAGGGTCTGGTCGGTACCTCATGCGATTGAAGGAGTCCATAAGGCTTGTGTCGCGCTGCCTTGTTGCGTTGACAGGTAACACAGCTGCGTACATAGTGTTGTACTGTCCGCTTCATGTTAGGCCACCAAAACGTCCGGGTTACTGCTGCCAATAGTCGAATAATACCAGGGTGTCCCGCGGTCGGTGCGTCGTGTAGTTCGTACAGTACTCTTGATCGTAATGTAGAGACGTTCGGAACATACAGTCTTGTCCCGTAGGCGTACAAGAGTCCGTTAGATTGACGTACCAGCCAGGTAGGCAGAGATTTCCGGGTAAGCAGGTATTTATCCGAATCATAAGCGCTTTTGATTTCCTCATGAAGTCCAGAGTCAGGATGTAACCGGGATTCCAGGGAAAACATCTGCGCGTGTAACTCGCATTCTGCTTCGTCGTTGGTCCAATCGCGTAACAGTTGCAGCTTCTGTAATGAGTTCTTCAGGTCAGGTCGGCGAGACAGAGCGTCTGCCTGGTTGACTGCTCCCTTCTTGTATACGATGTCCATCTGTCGCTGGTAAGGTGCTAGAACTTGAAGCCATCGCACCTGTCGAGTAGACAAATCGCGCTGTCGAAAGAAGTGTCGCAACGTGTCGTGGTCCGTAATTACTGTAAATCCCGCCGCGCCATCTAAGTAGCAACGGAACTTCAGTAGAGCGTCGCGAACTGCCAGTAGCTCTTGTTCGTGGACAGGATAGTGTACCTCATGCTTGTTCATCCTTCGAGCATGGTACGCAACAGGTTGTAATCCAATACCTTGGTCTTGTAACAACACAGCTCCTACTGCGAATCCAGAAGCATCTGTGTACAGTGTGTACCTTGCATTAGGAGAAGTGTCAGGAATTACCAGTACTGGTGCACGTACCATCGCGTCTTTAATTTGCTCGAATGCTGACTCGGCTTGAGAGGTCCAGCGAAATTCCGGTGTCTTCTTGGTCAGGTCCGTTAATGGGGTTGCTAGGGTTGCGAATTGGTTGATGAACCTCCGGTAATATCCAGCAAGTCCCAGAAATCCACGTACTTCAGTCACTGATTTCGGTCGGGGCCAATTCTGTACTGCCTCCACCTTGTCGGGGTCCATTCGGATCTGTCCAGCTTCCACCACATGCCCAAGAAAATTGACGCTCGATCGTCCGAAGTAACACTTAGAGAGTTTGATATGCAACTGGTGTCGCTGCAGCTCTCGTAACACGAGTCGAATATGCTCGAGGTGTTCGTCGGCCGTCTTACTGTAGATTAACACGTCGTCCAGATATACCACGCAGAACTTGCCAAGATACGGGGCCAAAACTCGATTCATCATCGCTTGGAATCCAGCTGGGGCATTACAAAGTCCAAAGGGTAGAACGCAGTATTCGAACAATCCGTAATGAGTTCGGAATGCTGTCTTATGTATGTCGCGCTCCTTGACTCGAACTTGATGATAGCCTTTATACAGGTCCAGCGTGCTGAAATAGTGAGCCCCATATAGCGAGTCGAGTAACTCATCAATCCGGGGTAACGGTGTTCGATCTTTCCTCGTGAGGTCGTTGAGTTTCCGGTAGTCTACGCACATACGCATGGTACCATCCTTCTTGCGTACAAATAAAATCGGGGCACCGTACGGAGATTTAGACGGACGAATCCAGCCTTTTGCGAGTAAGTCTTGCAACTGTACTTGAACCTCCCGGAGTTCTGCTGGTGACATACGGTACGTTCGCTCCTTAGGTGGTTCATCGCACTCCAAATTAATTTCAAAGTCGCACTCGCGAGTTGGCGGTAGACCGTCAGGCTCCTTGATAATGTCCGTAAACTCATTCAGGGATTCTCGTAACGAAGTCGTCCACTCAGGTTGTTGGTCAGTGTTGATGTCGTCGACCGCGTCCTGTACTTCTCGTAGTCCAATCACGAAGAGGTCTGCTGGTTGTTGCCTAAGCAGCTTTGCCATCGCATCCGCCTCCAAGTGATGTACTGTCACAGGTACGGTGTACTCGTCGCCAGACACCATAGCTTCGCCAGTTTTACGGTCGCGAATCGTTTTAGTAGACCAATCTATATCCGGGTTGACGGCTTGTAACCAAGGTTGACCGAGGATGATGTCGAATTTGTCCAGTTCTGTCGTAATTGCGTCCAGACGTATGTCCAGGGTCCCTACTGTGAGCACTTCATTCCGTAGTCGCTGGCGAGTCGTAGTTGTACTACCATCTGCCAATTTTATCCGGTATTTCTCTCCAGTAACTGTCGGGATGTGATGCTCCCGTACCCACTCAGCCTTGCAGAAATTTTCCGAAGCGCCAGAGTCAACCAAAATACGGCATCGATGTCCGCGTAAGGTGCCTCCCAACACTAACAGACTTGTTCCAGACTGGGTTGTGGATACATGTAGCGTCGCAGGAACACTGTCTTCTAGTCGGACGTTCTTGTTCATCCACCCGTCGATCGGTTTCCCAAAAGTCTCGTAACGAAGAGGGAACTGCTGTTCTCCACAGACTAGATAACCCGTACGCCGTGCCGAAATTAATTCCTTCCAGGTAGCCCATACTGCCCGAGAAGTTGACGTAGCGTCCGGTATCGATCCGGGTCGAACGCGAGCGATATACACGTAGCGCTTATTCTGTCCGGAAGACTCCGTCCCTAAAAGGCGTAAATTTGTTTCGCTCACCTTTAATCCAGTTGTCTCCGTAAGAGCTCGCACTGCTGTGTATTCCGGGGTCGCGTCTTCAATCTCCTGTTTGCCACCAGGAAACCAGACCATGCCAGTGTCCTCTTTCGCTAGTAACACTCGTCGGCCATCGGTAACAAGAGTCGTCGAGTGAGTCCAGTAGGTCTTCGGGGGATTCTGTAGGTTCTGAGGCAGAAATCGAACTCGATCGGTGTCGTCGACGTAGACTTGCGTCGTCCATCTTGTCGGTCCAACATCTTGCCTTCTTCCTTCTATTTCATCGTTCGTGGGGCAGGTAAACACATGTTCTTTCGCCGCCAGCTCGTCGACAAGTCGGAAATTTCGCAGCAGCTTGAACCATGGTTTTGCCCTCCATTTTGGAACCACTATAACCGCTCTCAGATGGGGATGAAGCAGTTTACTCCGCAAATAATGGCCCAAAAAATCTTCTAATTCATTAAATGGCGCATTTAGCCAAATTCTCCGGTACTTCTGTAAATCTCTCTCCTGAAATGGGCGCGCCGGACAGCAAAAATCCTCCGCCACTTGAGAATTAAGGCCGTCATTATCGCTAGCTCCATCTAAGTCGAAAGGTCCGTAGGTCTGAGAGTACTTCAGGAAATACTCCCTATTCATCATCCAGTCGCTAAAGTCCTTGCTCCTAAAGACTGGCCTCAATGTCGTTTGAGGTAACGGGTCTCGTACTTCTTCTGTTCTGGTCTCTTCCTGAGTCGCTGTAGGAGACGAAACCTCATCCTGCAGCTTGCCGCGAGCTGCCGACTCAGGTCTCACTTTCCCGGCCGGGATTTCCTCGTTCTGTCATTCTTCTTGTTCTTTCTGTCTGGGCAGTCGATAGCGATGTGTCCCTTCTTGTGGCAAATGAAGCACTTGCCCTCCTTCTTAAATCTGTCGACCTCCTCTTGAGTGAGGCGTCTAATCTCGTACAGCTCCCGCGGCTTTTCTTCGGTCGCGCCATGCGAATCTTCCTCCGACTCACTGTCGATCTCCTCCCCTGCCTCTGAAAAGTCGCTGTCTTCTTCGATGGCGTTCAGTCGGCCTGTCGAGCGTTGGGTCGTCTCAATCTTGGTCTCCGCTGCCTCCGCTCGCAGAGCTGCTTGAATCGCCTCGTGTAGGGTCTTAGGGTTTTTCAGGGCAACCTCCTTATGAATCGAGGGTCTCAAACCGCGCTGGAAATCATGTACGTTATCTTCTTCGTGACGGTGAGGAAGCTCCAATAATTGTTCTCGAAAATAGTTCGCGTACTTCAGGACCGTGGTTTTCTGTCTTGCTTTGTCCAAATTCAATCTCGCTTGTTCCGCCGGTGTTCTTCCGCAGAATTCCTGAATTAAGGATTTCTCCATCTCAGAAACTCCGGAAAATCCTCCACCGACTTCATCTCCAGTCTGCGCAACTTGGGAGTACCACCACTTCGATAGTGGTCCTTCCAGAAAGCCAGATACCCAGTACACTCCTCTTTGCTCTTCAGGGTTAACGCTGTGATACCGTAGATACCCTCGCGCATGTCGGAACCAGTTTCTCAGCTCGTCGATGTTAGTCGTAGCGATGCTCTTGATCTTGGCTGGTTTGACATCGTTCGGCATCATGCTTGGCATCTCTCGCGTCCTCTCCGATCTCAATTGTTCTCCTCGAAGAAAATTCTCCGTCTCTCGGCTTCTGTTCACTCGTCCTTCAAAATGTCTGAAACCGTTGTCGACGTGGTCACGCAGTTGAGATAGCTCAGTCGAAAAAGTGTCAACTCGGTTACTTAGTCGTTCAAGCATCTCGGTGACGTGTACCGACATAGGCTCCATCGTGGGACTCGATCCTTCTCGCACTGTCTGTCTTCTACCATCCGTCGACGTCGGCGGTGTCGGCCCAGAAGGCGCCCCCTCTGGTCGACCATCAACTTCCTCTGGTAGTCTCTCTCCTGCTCGGTTAGACATCTTCGTCTCGTCTAGCTGTTCTGAGGCTCCGAAACCACGTGTGAGGTGCTACTTTGGTTAGGCTAAGTTGGCAACCTTAGACTAATAGTAGAACCTAATCTCTGGATCTAATTATACAGCGTAGAGAGAATTAATAAGATTGTCTTAGGAACAGGGTTTCTTACAGTCTGGGTGTGGCGTAATTCTATCTGTACCGGTCTCTCTCTCCTCTACCAGTAAGTCCCTATCTTAAATACCCACACCGCAGTTGTTCTAGAAACAGCCTTAGAACCTGTAGCTTGTGCTGTCTGCTAACTAAACCAAACTATTACTAGTGATACAGGTTAACTCAGGTTACCTGTACCGTCTACCTAACCTTATCACACAAGCTCTTAGAACTATCTAGAAAAGAACTATCTAGAAGAGATACTGCTAGTAACTCTGTACTGTCGAGGGAAAATACGGCGATACAGTTGTACTGCCGTGATGACAAATAAAGAGTCACTGAATATCGCTAAGATACAGGTACCATTTAGAGGAAACAAATAATGTCAGATACTAGCACTTAGCTAAATGGCTAGGATATGACAAATACGGTCAAACACAGTACATGGTAGAATGCCCCCCGGAGCACCTCACGGAATGGGACACCCAACTCCAACTCGACGACGGCTTCCGCCTCATCTCCTCCACCCCCACATCGGTATGCCTCCCCAACAACACGACCTCACCCGCCTTCACGAGGTTCATTGGGCACCGTGCCTACAATTGCACGACACCATCAGTGAGACCCCCTCCGGCCCTACCGCCCTTACCGCATTTAACGCCGGCTTTGTCCCCTCCACGACACCCATCCTACCCGAACCCGGACCCCCTCCATGGACGCACCCCCTCATCACATTCAACCACGATCCTATCCACCCCGACCTCGACATGCTCCCCACCGGTAAATTCGCCATTCACGTGCACCCATCACTACACGACACCACCATACTATGCACACCCGACGGCCGCGCGGTCACCACCCTTAACGGCCCCCGAGTCCGCCACCTATTTCAACTCTTCCGCCCCGACCTCACACAACTCTCGTTCGAAGAGGAGGTCTACCACCTCCTCACTCGCCTAGGCTCCCGTTCAGAAATCCACTCACCCACACCCGCCACCACCACCCGTAACAGATGGGCCACTAGCGAGGACCTCCTCACTGCTCTCCGCC
>JAPMLY010000198.1:0-291710 GCA_026401115.1 Tetraselmis chui | reverse complement strand
CCACTAACACAATCCCGCAGAATCAGGGTCATCCGTGGACTCCTCATCGGAAAGCATTTCACCCTCCAGCTTGGCCTCTTCACCGACTCCCAACTCGACACTCTAGAAGGACAAATCTGCCGCGCACTCCGCTCCGCCGTCTCCTCGGTACGTAACCTTCCCCGCACCGCCCTTCACCGCCCTACCTCAGACCTAGGATACGGCCTCCCCTCCCTCAAAGCCCACGCCGCACAACTCACAGTTTGCCACCTACATAAAATCATGAACAACTCGGGCTACAGAGGCCACATGGCCCGCGCACACATACGCACCCTATCCACCACGTACTCCCACTGGCCCTCGGAATCCATCATGTCAACATGTTACACCCCACCCACACTCAAGTGCTTAGTCCGAGCTCAACGCGATGCGGGCACCCTCTTCCACAACATCCCTCCACTCTCCCTCACCAACCCTATCGCCTCCACAATCCGCGCCCACTTCACCACTCAAGACAACGCCCTCCTCGCCTCACTCCGAGACAAAGCCACACACATCACCGACCCTCACACATATAAACAAGCCTACTGCGATTTCTCTCCCCGCAAAACACACGCCTCCCTCCTACCCCGCCTCACCCCCCTCTGGAAAAGTAACATCACCTCGTGGCCACAAGTTCTCCTCAGAGCCACCTCCTCCTCCTTCATCCTCAAATCCTGCAAATCCATCACCACACTCACGGGCTCCACCACCCCACTCTCCGTTCCCATCCGCCTCCTCGCCGCAATCCTCACTGAACCCCTCGATACTATCCACAACCGCCTCCCCATCACAAGCCTCACTTCCAACCAAGCATCCCCCCCCACCACTATACACCCCTCATGGATTCCCCTCCTCTCCCCACACCTCCCCCGCTCGCCCCCCACCCTCTCATCAGGCATCTACACCCCCCGTACCACTCACCCCACCCCCACTGCACCCACCACACACTTAGACACTGAATACCTCACTCCCTCAGACCACCACTACCCTCCCTGCGACGTAACACGCATCATTTCCAAACACAAGGACACAGAATACGGCCAGACGCAGTACATGGTTGAATGGGCCCCGGAACACCTCACGGAATGGGACATTCAGTTACAACTCGACGACGGCTTCCGCCTCATCTCCTCCACTCCTACATCGGTATGCCTCCCCACCCCCTCCCCCACCGCCTGCTCCATATGTCATGACCCCCTGCACATAGAACCCTCCTCCACCTGCTGCACATGCCCGCACTTTGCCATACACTCCCAATGCCGCCCAGCTCAGGGACCCGCCTCATGGCAGTGCGACTGGTGTGCTCGTGGCCAACACCACGACCTCACCCACCTCCACGAAGTGCAATGGGCCCCGTGCCTACAACTCCACGACACCATCAGTGAGACCCCCTCCGGCCCCACCGCCCTCACCGCATTTAACTCAGGCTATGTCCCCTCCACCACACCAATTTTGCCAGAACCCGGACCCCCTCCGTGGTCACACCCCCTAATCACTTTCAGCCATGACCCCATCAACCCCGACCTCGACATGCTCCCTACCGGTAAATTCGCTATCCACGCACACCCATCACTCCTCGACACCACCATACTCTGCACTCCCGACGGCCGCGCGGTCACCACCCTTCACGGCCCCCGCGTCCGCCACCTCTTTCAGCTCTTTCGCCCCGACCTCTCGCAGCATACGTTCGAAGAGGAGGTCTACCACCTCCTCACCCGCCTAGGTTCCCGCTCAGAAATCCACTCACCCACACCCGCCACCACCACCCGTAATAGATGGGCCACTAGAGAAGACCTACTCACAGCTCTCCGGCACACATTCCGCGTCCAGACAGAACTCTACTCCGACCCCCTCAATAAATCCCTCCACTCCCACACCTACCACTCCCTCTACCCTGAAGATATAGTCTTCTCATCTAGCGGCAGCAATGCCCCACACACATGGCAAGGCACCAACATAGCCAACCCCGAATACGACCACGAATGCATGAGACGAGCCATGGAACACGCAATCACCAGCGCACACCTCACCGCCTCTCACACACCCAGCGCAACCATCCTCATCCTCCCCCGCTGGGAACACACACCATACCGCCACTCCAAATACATCAACTCCCCATACACCCACCACCTTTACACCCTGCCCAATGACGCAAACACATTCCTACCCCCCGACCAACACACTGGCAACCCCACCCCTACCCCATTCGGCACACGATGGATGGTCGACATATACCTCGTCGCTAACCCCCTCGCACTCACCACCCTCCCGTCACCCGCAGCCATGACCGCCCTTCACAACACTCTCGAATCTATCTACGACACTCACCTCCCCAACCCCATCATCACCCCCCCTCCTCCACACCTCTTTGTCGCATACTCACCCCACTCAGCAGGTATATACCACCGCCCCCCAAACCCATCTCACCCCCTCACATACCCCCTCCCAGACCGCGTGCATCTAACGTACCCCCCCACCAGAGGCACCCCTGCTTGGAACTGGCAGGACTTTGTCTACACAGACGGCTCAAAAAAAGGCGGCTCGACCCCCCTCGGAGCAGCAGCCACCCACCCCGCCTCGGACACCAAAATCAAAATCCTGGTGACATCTACCCCTCCCTCCCATACAATAAATCGTGCTGAATTAGCTGCCATAGATATAGGCCTCCAACTTGGCCACACCCACCTCCTCACAGACAGTGCGTGCTCCCTCCGCCTCATACAAGGTTACCTAAACTGCCCTTCCGCTTACCGCCACAACATTCACCGCGACACCCTCTCATCTATCACACACACCCTTAAAACCCGCTGCGAAACAGGCATCCGTACACACCTCGGCAAAATCAAAGCCCACAACCATTCCATCGGCAACGACCTCGCAGACACCCTCGCAAACCAAGTCGCGGACGGTCACCCACCCGATACTACATACACCACAGGTTCTGAAGTCACAATAGGCCACTGGACATGGCCATACACCCTCATCCCACAACCGCTAGGGGACACCGTAACCTACAAATACACCAACCTCAAATCCGACGCACACACCTACAGCACAAAACACACACACACTCCTCTCTCGCGAACAACCAAACACGGTGCCCTCCTCGCCCGCGCCGCGCAGGACGGCGCCGATTTCTCTTACCACAAAAAACACTCAACCCTCACTAATATCCAGTTCACACACAAACAAGAATTCATGTGGGGTGTCCACAACACCCGCCTACTTACTCACAACCCCACCCTGCGCTGCCCCCTATGTGGCCAATTCACTAGCAACGGCCACATGGCCGGTAACTGCCCCTCTATGTCTGGTCTAAGACAGGACCGCCACAACAGCGCTCTGCAACTCCTACTCTCCCTACTGGAACGCCACAACGGAGGGCGATGGGAAACCATCACCGCAGACTTCGGTAACAAACCCATAAAATCGTTTGATTCCCCCACCCCTGCCTGCACCCCACTTGACTGCCACCCACCTCACCCCACCCACATGCCCACCCGCCTTGTCGCTGCTGACGAAGGTCTCTCGCCCGATTCCCTCACCTCGTGCCCTGCCGTCCTCCCACCTGAGATTCTCCCCCCCCCACTTCGTCCCCCTGCACATAAACCTGACTTCATCCGCATCCTCGAACCCCGATTCGTTGGTCACTCCAACGGTCGCCGACGTTACGCATCCATAAAAAAAATCCAGATAGGGGAATGGAAATACTGCACAGACAATAACCTCTCGCACACAGCTGACCTCATACGCACCAAATACACACCCCTTGCGAACGCCATCAGAAACCACTGGCCAGGCACAGTGGTCGACATCATACCCATAGTCATGAGCCGCACCGGTACACCACACTCCTCCACCATCACGAGTCTCACCTCCCTTCTCACCGCCCGCACCGACCCTCCAGATAAACTCGTCTCCAAAGCACGCCTCGACACATCTCGCATTCTTGCTCAACTCCATACGCATACTGTCCAATGGCTGCATCACCTCCTACGCATATACCGCATCAAGTCCCGCACGACCTCCCACCACGCATCCGCACATTGCCTCCACACACGACCCTGAATGCACACAACCCTCGCCTCTACTTGCACCCTCCCCGGGGGGAGTAAAACCCCCGAACACCCTTGGAGAGGTTGGATTAGGTGGTTAACGGTCTAGCCCTGACTTGTAAGTTCCCTGTATGGCATAGTTGGGAGGGCCCAGAGACAGCAGCCGACGCATCCGGCTTTTGGTGAAAAACCGGCGCATACGGTACATGTTGTAAACAATTTCAATTTCAATTTCAATACCGACAGCTGCAATTCGCGGGATCAGCAGCGGTTGGGAAGCCCTATACGGAGGGTTTTGGAAAAACATAATATCCGTACACAAACACATGGATCTCCCGCTCGGCCAGTCCGACATGTTTTTTCAGCAACTACATACTCACATATACTCTCCCGTCACGGCGGGAACGATGTCTACGGAAATTTTTTTGCGAGGAAGGGTACGGACGGATAAGCGGTGGGACGAGGGTGTTGGAGTTTGCGGCGGACAGCTGGGAAGCAGCGCTAGGGCACGGCGCTTGCTAGCAGCCGCCAGCCGTGCGAGAGTTTTAAGTCTACCCTGGGGGCGAGGCCTAAAGCTACGCAGGACGGAGGTGGGTCGCGGTAGGAGGAGCGGCACGGTCTGGCGGCGGCGATCCTTAGGATCGACCGCCGCCGGAAAAACCCGGTGCGGGGGCTTTTGGAAAAATATTCCCGTACCCAACATCTTTTGTGGTACGGCGACTCGATCCATATGTCCGACCCACCCCTCCCCTAGTCGGTACCCGGTTATCGACAGGCTGCCTAAGGCAGTGTGCCTAGGGTTATCGTAACGGCACACTGCTCGTAAAGGCGGCCCCCTAACAATGTAAACCACCGGGGGAGGGTACGGCCGGCCACAGCGCGATCAGATGGGTGTTGGAAACAAACGGAACAAGGACATGGAACATGAGAACATTTGGCACGGGGGCAGGAAAGCCAGCCGGACACCGTCTCCATCTTAGTTATTTTCACTTCCCAGCCCCCATAGGAGGAGGGAAGACTCGGCTAGGTGGCGAAGTGCGTCGGGAATAGTAACTACTACCTCGGGCGGGGAAGAGCACGGATCGAGACGGGACCGACGAAGACCTGAGCGAGGGGGTGTTTCACATGCCTTTCCCCCTAAGCTCCAGCACGACCGGAGTCGCACGGTACCCGAGGTTAGGCACGTTCGCCTCGATCAGCTCAAGCTGACATGCCTCGTTGATCAGCATCCCCGCAGCGGTTGGAGCAAGCCGCGTATCGAGGAGACTAGCGACACTTTTTATTTCATATTCTATCCAAAAAAACACGTATAGACAAAAAAGTAATAAATACATGGTTACGTGTATGTTCTAGACGGTATCGTCACTGCCAATGGAGAGGTTGAGGATTAGTGGTTCACGGTCTAGCCCCTAGCTGAATAAGTCTACTATGCACAAGCATGGGGGGCCCAGAGACAGCAGCCGGTTTTTATTGGTATTGTTGTAAACAATTTCATTTCATGCACACTTTTGCAGTACTTGCCACACTTGTCAACGAAAAACAAACCCCATTACCAAACCCCTCGGCTCCCTTTTTCCCCTACCAAAATCTACCCGGTCATGTGACATTATAAGTGTAGACCTCTTAACCGGCTTACCACCTATCGATGATTTTGATTACATTACCACTTTTGTTGACTCATTCACTAATCACTACACAAGCCCATTCTATTCTATGTACAACTCATATAAACTCTCCTCAACTCGCCCACCTCTTTGTCGACACTATCTTCCGCCAATATGACCCATGCCGCACCATTATTTCCGACCGCGACCCCAAGTTTGCTTCCTCGTTTTGGCAAACTCTTTTTAAATCTATGTAAACCAAATTATACATCACAAGCGCTTCTCACCCTCAAACTCATGGCTTTCACCGAACGTACACACCGCACAATTGAACAAATACTTCGTTCTTTCACCAACAACATCATTATTGGTTAAACTGTCTATTGCTTGCCGGATTTGTTTACATCAACACTGTCCTCTCTACCATTAAATTTCCCCTTGTTGAAGCCCTTTACAAACTTAGCCCCTCGACCCGGCCAACCTACTCACCGCTTGCTCACCCTCCTCCCCCCTGGATGTCGTCGCCCAAGTACACGACACCCACGCCTTGATTTCTGAACAACTCAAAATTGCCGTTGTCTATTGAAGCCGCTATCCCAATTGCTGCCGCGGTAAAAAAATAGAATTTGCAGAAAACGACCTCGTGTGGCTCTTGATTGCTGAATTGAAATTATTCACATCAACAATCACCGAGGTAACGGCAATTGTGGCTCTCGATTGCTAACTCACTCCTCCGCAGCCATCCATGAGCCATAATTTGCCAACGCTTCATTGGCCCGTACGCCAAGTCTGCGAAAAATCTTGCCAAGCCTACTGCCTTCGCCTTGTCCCGTCTATGCAATGCCACATTGTATTTCGTTTTTCCAAGTTGAGATTCTTCCACTCACTAGACTGCTCCCATATGCATTGTCCCCGCTCGCATTGATGCCCCACACTGTGAATTTATTGTGGATGCCATTTTGGACTTTCGTATTGCTAACTCCACGGAACACCACCGCCGCGAATCCAACATGCAATTCCCCACTCATTGGGGAGGCCATGATTCCAACGCATGACTCTTGGGAGCCTTATTCTTGACTTTAACACGTGGAAGTTCCATACGACTTTGCATGTTCCAGCCAAGCCCTCGTTCATCAGCTCTTTCGCCCTCGTATTCCTGCCATCACAACCACTACTCAGCCCGCTTTACGACGTTAATTCCGTGACAAAGAGATTCTCTTTATGGGGGGCGGGATAGGAATTTGAGGTCTACGCCAAGACCTAGCCATGTCCCAGCAAGGCAGCCCTACTTGTAACGTAGCTCTCGCATCAACTCGTGACAAAACCTCGTATCAATCAATATGATCTCATTAACATGGTACTAGTAACATTCGTACGATAACACGACATCATCAAGCAAGCTACGGCTCACATCGCTCCCTGCAAGATATGCCGACCGTAACATTGCAATATTGTACCAAACTTTGGCACGGCCGAGATCACTATTAATCTCGCACGGCGAGACTATTGTAATCAGAAACCTTTTTGCGAGCAATATTACATTGCTTTTGCCAAAACCCAACGCATTCACTCACAACCAACGTGTCGAAGGTGGGGGGTTCTTCTTGGGCCGTGACACGCCTACATACAATGATCGACCTCACCGGTTATTGAACCCGCGACCTCCTACGTATTAAGCATGCGCTTTACCGGCGCACCGAAAAAGCATAGTTGACATGTGTGGCCACATACCACATATGTACCGATCTACGGCACTACCACGGCCCCCCCCGGAGTCTCCCCGGACCGCAGCCCGGCTCCGAAGCCAACGTGTCGAAGGTGGGGGGTTCTTCTCGGACCGTGACACGCCTACATACAATGATCGACCTCACCGGGTATCGAACCCGCGACCTTCCGCGTATTAGGCGTGCCCTTTACCGGCGCACCGAAAAAGCATAGTTGACATATGTGGCCACATACCACATATGTACCAATCTACGATACTACCACGGCCCCCCCCGGAGTCCCCCCGGACCGCGGCCCGGCTCCGAAACCAACGTGTCGAAGGTGGGGGGTTCTTCTTGGGCCGTGACACGCCTACACACAATGATCGATCTCACCGGGTATTGAACCCGCGACCTCCTACGTGTTAGGCGTGCGCTTTACCGGCGCACCGAAAAAGCATAGTTGACAAGTGTGGCCACATACCACATATGTACCAATCTACGACAAACGCGTACGGTCACCGTGAGGGTGCACACGGTCCCTTCGACCTACATACGACCTTACGGGAAAGATGTGGGGTTTACATGGGACGCTCGGTTGTGACGAAAGCAAATGTCATTTAAGCATACATAGCACATGCACGCTTACATGAAGACTTAGCCATAATAAAATTTCGGCGAGAACTGCGGTGTCGGGCTGCGCACGAGAAATCTATTACAAGAAGAACAACATGAGCACGGACAGGGAAAAAGGGAGGGGAAATAAAAGGGCAAGAGTGACAAGAGGATCACGGAATCAAGAGCACGGCAAAAGGAGGCACTACATTGTGCACATACCTAGCAGATTAAACTAATGAAACTCCGCGCACGAGAAGCTCTAACATTTCTATTCTGGAAAGGCCTTTTTTCCTTATACTTTTTCATTTTTTTCCTTTATCCTAGAAAACCCTTAAAAAGCTTTATTCATTACTATTTTTTATTTTTAAAAACAAATTTGGGGGGGGGGGGGGGGGGGGGGGCTTGTGTCAATATATGCGGCTGATTACAAGTATTTAAACCCTCCAATGAACGGTGACACACTTTGGAGGTAGGTGTGTCGCTAGGTGTACTTCGTCGAAGAGCGCCCGGTCCCATTAAGATTTGCAAGAGTCGTTTGATAGGGCACCGTTTCGGGGGGCCGAGAGAAAGATGCAGTATTGTCTGCATCATGCCGTAAATGACATATTCATTTGTTCAATGTAGTACCCGTGGTTATTATCTCAAACACCAAACAAACTCGCAAGGTTCAGCACATACGCCGCAATCGTTGTCAGTCAAATGGATTGCGGAGACCAGCCTAATCTTGTAATTAGCCCTACCCCGTATGTAGCTAGAGGAGCACTGAGAAAGTAGCTTACCAAGTAGAATGCCACATTGCCACATTGCATTTCGATCTTAAAGGATTGAGTAGCACGATATGGTATTTCGTAGCAAATACACGAGAGAGATGGTATGCAGGATGTTGATGCCAATGCTGACCATCGTCAACGAATATGGTGGGTCCACATACCCACAACAATTAGGAGTTTGTCTTTGGAGGTAGGTGTGTTGCTAGGTGTACTTCGTCGAAGAGGGCCCGGTCCGGTAAGATCCTTGCAAGATTCGTTTGATAGGGCGCCGTTTCGGGGGGGCGAGAGAGAGCTGCCGGTTCGCATATTGACTGGATCATGCCGTAAACGTTTTTCACTTGTTCAGTGTAGTACCCGTGGTTATCTCAAACACAAAACAAACTCGCAAGGTTAAGCACATACTCCGCAAGCGTTGTCATTCAAATGGATTGGGGAGACCAGCCTAATCTAGCAATTAGCGAGAGAAACGAGAGAGTAGAGCATACGCTACCTCGTATGTAGCTAGAGGAGCACAGACAAAGCAGCTTATCGAGTAGAATGCCACATTGTATTTCGATCTTAAAGGATTAAGTAGCACGATATGGTATTTCGTAGCAAACACACGAGCGAGATGGTATGCAGGATGTTGATGCCAATGCTGACCATCGTCAACGAATATGGTGGCTCCACATACCCACAAGATTAGGAGTTTATACATGTACTCATAGCTTGCTCAAATCCTGAAAAACACATATTCATACGCCTCGTGCAAGGCAAGAATCACAAGGGCTCTGCTTGAGCAATTCATTCGGGATGCGATGGCATCGCTGCACATCGACGAGCTTCAACATTTCGCTGTAACGCCTCCAGGAACACAAATGTCAGAATGGTATGAGGAGCCACCCTCATGAAATGGGCTGAAAACCCTTTGTATAGGCCTGTGGGGCCTTCGGAGGCAATTGTCTTCACAAAGCAGTCCGTCATCCCTTTGTACTTCTCGCCCTTCTGGTTGTACAATCTTGTGTTCACCACCTGCACGGCAACACCATTCGCATTTGATGTGCAAGGAAACAGACCGCCTCTATGAGCTTTCACCAACCAATAGTAGTGGCATGGCGATGAGACACATACAATATAACACATCTGAGATTGGACAACAGTAAGACTCGGAAGAGTATCTACTACATAACACATATGAGGTTATTCAAGAGAGAGTGACGAGGAGCAACAGTATATATCGGGCACCTCAAGTGGGTTGATAGCAGACACGACGGCCAAGCTTGCAGCCAAGGACGCGGCGATGTGCGTCTCGGTAGCGCCAAACCTTTGCTTCCATTCGCTTGAGCGTTGTAGGCGGCCTTTTGCGTGGTCATATACGCTCAACTGTACCGCAGAGGCGAGGGCCACCTTCACCATGCAGGCGTCCATCGCCCTCCGCCACCCAGCCACGCCCTCTTCCTTAAGCACCGTAGCTAGCCCATGAGACAAGCTCTTGTACTTGTGCTGCTCCGCGACCGCCATCGTCGCATTACTACTACTATACGACTGCATTCTAATCTTGATCATCTGGAATGGGCTCCCAATGGCGGCGCCAATCACGCCCACTCCCACCCTGGCCACACGCATCGGACGGTGGGGAAAGTAGTGCAAAATGACACAGGACATACAAGCGTGTGACAATACAGGTGTAGAGGAGCAATGGTACCGCCTTGTAGGCAAGGGTCCCACGCACCCTGATACCATGTCGACGAAAACATCGGGCACTGACGGTGGGGCACATTGACGGACATTGCGCTTGAAGGTTGGGTACAGTCCAAATCTTGTCCCATTCATGAACACCTGCGCGTTGTAAATAATCAAGATGAGACGGTGCCTATGAGTCTCAACACCAAAGTGGTGACGAAGTTTTTCACGCCCGTACCTGCGTCGCGTACGCCGGGACCAATCCCTTCAGCAGCGCGGCAGGCCCCTCGTGTATGAGAATCATCCTCAACGCGTGAACAGGTCCAACGAAGAAAGCCTTCGCCTGTTTCTGAAGCTGTCCTTGTAACACTAGCCTCGTTTTGACGACGTCAAGTGGATTGGTTAAAGTCACTGCCCCGCAAGCTGCTACGCTTGCCAACGCGAAGCTTTCAAGGGGATTCACTACTGACTTCGCCCCAACTACGGCGGAAGGAGATGAGATTACCCGCCCCGTCGTCGTCGCGGTTCCGTTATACTCCGCAGCATCTTGCGGGGTCAAACGACACGGCATGATATACCTGTCGCTGCTCTGCTCCGCTCTACTAGTGTTGAGTATCACATCAATCCGTTTTGGGGACGAGTACGCTTACTTTTCCCTATGACGGATGATTCATCTGGAGTGTAGTTATGCGATGAAAATAGTCAGTGCGCCATAAATATAGTAGCAAAACCTCAAATAGTCGTCGAGGGCGTGCGTCTCGCTGATAGCGTCTAGCTAGCTCTGTGGCATGGGCGCGTGTGCTTTCAGGGTCGGAGCAATAATCGTTTTTGTGTTCGAAATTGCACAATGCTGCAAGACTATACATATATGAAGTTAAGTTACATGATGAAGGCAGAAAAATAAAGTGGCAGCATTGAAACTCATCTTTATGCTTTACAAATAAAGAAAAAATTACCAGTGCCCACAACAATAATAATCAAACTCGCTGTGATAAGCCGAAAGATGCTTCCCCCCTTGTGGCGTCGTAGAGCAAGAATAACCTCATCAAGTACTCGCTCTATAACGCCAAGCCGGCAGCAATACTACTGACGCCACGACTAGATCGGGGCGAGCAAAGTGGGGCCATCGATCCACAACCAGGGTGCCTATATCCCGACCATTGCCTATCGCTGAAAGAGGCATGAGCGTGATTGCGAGTAACCGAAATACGAATTTCAAAGGTCATTCTTGTCAGTCGTTGCACTCCAGGCGATGTCACGAATAACGCCGCGCCGGTACACGACGACTACGTCGCAACATACGTTTAAGCGGGCCGCAAAAATAATGCGATCATGATATATGAGCAGGCGTTCAGGTAGGCGGAAAACATACATAAATATATATGAGGTACCCAAATAAGCGGGTTCCGCCTCAAATCCTGTGCTTATTTTTCAACAATGAAACAGAAAAATGGAAAGCACGCGGGCTATTTAGCTAGGTCGTCGTCGTGTGGAATAATATATGCCTTGCTTCCACGAACACTATGACCAACACAACAATAAACCAATAAGGCGTCGCTATGGGACTCGAGATTGATGCATGCACCCTCTCGATAGTGAGATATTAAAAACTGAACAGGCGTAGCGACTATATCTACACTGCAGAACATGCACTATTAGAGGGCGCTTGCGCTCGAGATACAGGTGCGGTGAAGGATGGTGTCGCCCGGGCCCGCCGCGGGCGGATGAGAGGCTAACATCGGGTTATATTTCACATCTTGCTTGAGTAACAGTGCGTAATGAAGCCCCTCAAAAAATTCACTACTATGTCCCCGCGAGGCAGCGGCGGCGGCCAAGCAAAGGGAGGAGGAGGGGGTGGGGTCTCACCCAAGGAGTAGGCGAGGTTGGGGGAATAGGGCGGCCGCGCCGGTATCCTCCTTGCTGAGGCGCGGGGATGTAGCGCGCGCCGCGCTCTCAAGCAAGTATAGTAAGTGAACGCTCCCCGCGCTACGACAGCACCAGTCTTGCGCGCGGGGCTTGCGAAAAAACCTGCTAGCCCTCCGTGAATTAGTCAGTCGGGAGGGTTGGCTCAGCACGGAACCTAGATCCTAGTCGCCGGTGAAGCGCAGAGAAGAAGGGTTTCACGATGTGATGCCGTTACTCGACGTCTGGCCACATAGTACAACAACCGCGTTGGGCCCCGGTAATTTCCGGTACATGTACCCGTATTTAGTACTTAGAAGGATTGCAACACGCAGGATAATACGTCTCGCCTTTACTAAAATCTCATCTTTCGCGCGGATGATGGCAAAGTTCATCTAAGTTCATCTTCGCCTTTATTAAAAGCATCTGCTTAAAAAAAACTTTTAAAAAATCTCACAAGAAAAATAAGCAGTGGAGACCACCAAGTGAAGAACCACACGCGGATCCTAAATTGGAACAGCTTTTACCTCGTAGCAACATAATATGGACCACGGACCGATACGTGCACGTGCACAGCATGCCACGCGGGACATATAGCAGGTTAAACTATTACACAAGATGCAACGCCCCATGCGGAACTTGAAGAGGCACGGTTCAATATTTGAGCAACAATTTCGCCTAAACTCAAGGCAGACAACCACTCTCTCGGCAATGACCCCGCAGACGCTCTAGCTAACCAAGTTGCAGACGGCTACCCACCCGACACGACCTACACCACGGGTTCAACCGTGTCTATAGGCACATGGACCTCGCCATGCACACTCTTACCCGAAACCCTAGGAGAACCCACGCCCCACAGGTACACTAACCTCAAAACCGTGACGCACACACATACAACACCAAACACACCCATACGTCCCTCTCACATACCACCAAACATAGTGCCCTCCTCGCCCGGGCTGCTGCGGACGGGGCGGACTTCACCTTCCACAAAAAGCACTCCTCACTAACCAATGTCCAATTCACACACAAGCAAGAATTCATGTGGGGATTACACAACACACGCCTCCTCTCACACAACCCCACATGCGCTGCCCCATGTGCAGTCAATTCACCAGCAACGGTCACATGGCCGGTAATTGCCCTTCTATGTCCGGACTTGGACATGACCGCCACAACATCGCGCTACAACTTCTCCTCTCCCTCATGGAACGCCACAACGGAGGTCGATGGGAGACCATCACGGCGGACTTTGGGAACAAACCCATAAAACCATTCACATCCGCTACACTCATCCACACCCCCCTTGACTGCCACCCCCCTCCCCCCTCCCACATGCCCACCCGTCTAGTTGATGTTGACTAAGGCCTCTCGCATGACTCTCTCACCTCTTGCCATGCCATCTTACCTAAAGACTTACTCCAATCATCGGTGAGACCCCCCGCACACAAACCCGACTTCATCCGCCTCCTTGAACCTAGATTCGTTGGACACACGAACGGCCCACGACGTTACTCCGCGATTAAAAAGATTTATATAGGGGAATGTAAATATTGCACATACCGCAACCTCTCCCACACTGCACAATTTATTCGCAATAAATACCGTATACATCCCCTTCGCCAACACCATTTGATACCACTGGCCGGATACCGAGGTCGACATACTATCCATGATCATGTGACCTCACACATCCACAATAACATGTTTCACCTCCCTTCTCACCCTCCGCACCGATCCTCCTAACAAACTCGTCTCGAAAACACGACTTGACACCACACGCATCCTATCACAACTCGACTTGCACACTCTCCAATGGCTGCACCATCTCCTTCTCATCCACCGCAACAAGTCTCACATGACCACACGCTGCATCTCCACTCACCGCACCCACACACGCCCCTGACCAATAGCTACTACACTCACGCTCGGCACACTCCCCGGGGGGGGAGTAAAAGCCCCCAACACCCCTTTGAAGATTTAGGCGGTTCACGGTCTAGCCTTTACTTGTAAGTTTCATGCATTGCATGGTTGGGAGGACCAAGCTTGGGGGAGACAGCAACCGGTTTCACCCGGAACATGTTGTAAACCATTTTAATTTCGACACACATAAACGTCAGACGGCCATGACCGGCGAGAAAGAAGGGGGTGAGAGGGGCAACGCGGCAAAACGCAGTGCCATAAGCCTCAGACTTACCCTACGTCCCTACGGCCGTTCAACCTTAACACTCGCCTACACACGTCACCAACAACAACTTCTCGCTTCATTTTAAAAAGATTGCAGACCTATGAAAGATACGCCAAAATAAAAGTATGGCGGAAGCGGACATAGCGGAAACCCTACCACCGGCAGAGCTAGAAAACAACGCAATGAAAATGGCCAAAGCCCGCACCTAACAGTGGCCGAGCCTGCTACCGAGCAGAGCGATGATGACACCACCCAGGGTAACAACCACCGTACTCACCAAGGAGAGTAGGTAACTTTACAAATTAAACCGCAGACGTTGCTAAGTTCGCCAATTTATTGCTTGCTCGATATATGGGCACGAAGCGACCGCGAAATATATTTGCATGTATACTCGGGTTGTGGCCTATTTGAGCGACGTACACATTTCACACGATAGCTCAGCGATTGCCACGCCACAATCGATAACGAGTAAAGATATACATGACGTAAGACACGCAAGAATGCCCCATATGGAGGTGCATACGGGCGTGTAGAAGAATAGCGACCGAGTCACGGTACAAATAGCATAAAACACACCCACCGATACAGCAACGCACCACGGTAACTCGCCAAATATATCCTCCCCAGCATGGTATCGCGACTATAGCGCACCACCTAACGCGATCGGCTTACTTACTAGCGGCAAGTATCGGAGTATATGTAGCCAGACCTCTACCGGTTACAATTACCTTTCTGGAATATGTAGTGTGCCACGCCGCAATAGGATGGAGGCGCCGACACGGCACGGCACACTTAGCATATTCAGGCAGCGCACCACGGGCAGATTAACCTTAAATAGAAAAGTCGCGAGTAGCTTAGAAGATGAATCCAAGACACAACTAAGAAAGGAAAGAACAACATACGCAGCCGACACGAGGTCGGCCTAGATGGGGTAAGATGAATTGACATGACACCCACTGTTGTAAAACATATCGGACAAGCCGAGCGGGAGATCTTAGTGCCGGTGTACGGATATTATGATTTCCAAAACCCTCCGTACATGGCTTTTCGACAACTGTTAATCGCGTGAACCGCATATGCTAGTACCTTGTTAAGCCCCCTACCTTGCTAAGTCTTGCACGGTTACATGATTACCAGCGTCCACCGTGTGGAGGTAGAGGTAGGTACCGAAAGGCCTGCGAGCGCACCCCCATCCGGGGCCGCCGCCGCTGCGCCTCCGGCGGGCGCCCCACTTAAGGCAATTAGTATGTCCGGTTCGATCCCTCGTGGCTACCAAAACATCGCTGAAGCTCTTGGAATGTGTTGTTGACACGCTCCGTCTCCGGGTCGGCTAGAAGAGATATTGAGTCTCGTTCCAATGCGTCTCCAAAGCGTCTGCAAGTAGCCACTAACGAATTTCGGGTCGCGATCAATGACCATCACTCGGGGCAGTCCGTGTAATATGTTGACTCATTACAATAACATACCGGCAGTTTCTTATGCTTTTACGCTACCTATTACACACGGCAAGAAATGGGCCATTCGAAACAGCTGGTCGACTACAATCAGCACACAATCAAAGCCATTGCTCACATAAAGGTGTGTTAAGTAGGCACACGCCGGCGGCACAGCAGCGGCGGCCCCGGAGGGGGGTGCGCTCGCAGGCCCGTCGGCACCTACCTCTACCTCCACGCGGTGGGCGCTAGTAACCCCGTAGCCGTGCCATGCCTGGCACGGTAGGGGGTTGAACGAGGTACCGACAGCTGCGATCCGTGGGATCAACAGCTATCGGGAAGCCATGTACGGAGGGTTTTGGAAAAACATAATATCCGTACACCAGCACAGGGATCTCCCGCTCGGCCTGTCCGATATGTTTTTTCAGCAACTACATACTCACATATACTCTCCCGTTACGGCGGGAACAATATTTGCGGATTGTTTTTTTGGTGAGGAAGGGTACGGACGGATCAGCGGTGGGACGAGGGTGTTGGAGCTGGCGGCGGACAACTGGGAAGCAACGCTAGGGCACGGCGCTCGCTAGCAGCCGCCAGCCCTGCAAGAGCTTTAAGTCTACCCTAGGGGCGAGGCATGAAGCTACGCAGGACGGAGGTGGGTCGCGGTCGGAGGAGCGGCACGGTCTGGCGGCGGCGATCCTTAGGATCGACCGCCGCCGGAAAACCCGGTACGGGGGCTTTTAGAAAAAGTATTCCCGTACCCAACATCTTTTGTGGTTCGGCGACTCAATCCCTATGTCCGACCCACCCCTCCCCTAGTCGGTACCCGATTATCGACAGGCTGCCTCATGCAGTGTAGTGCCTAGGGTTATCGTAACGGCGCACTACTCGTAAAGGCGGCCCCCTAACAACGTAAACCACCGGGGGAGGGTACGGCCGGCCACAACGCGATCAAATGGGTGTTGGAAACAGACGGAACACGGACAGGGGACATGAGAACATCTGGCTCGGAGGCACGAGAGCCAGCCGGACACCGTCTCCAGCCTAGTTATTTTCTCTTCTCAGCCCCCGAAGGAGAAGAGAAGACTCGGCTAGGTGGCGAGCTGCGTCGGGAGGAGCAGCTAATACCTCGGGCGAGGTTGAGCACGGATCGAGACGGGGCCGACGACGACCTAAGCGAGGGGGGTTTTTCGCCTGCCTTTCCCCCCTAGCTCCGGCACGGCCGGAGTCGCACAGGAGCCGAGGTCAGGACCAGCTCATGCTGACCAGCCTTGTTGATCAGCGACCTCGCAGCGGCTAGAGCAGGCCGCGTATCGTGGAGAATAGCGACATTTTATATTTCATATTGTATTCAAAAAAAAATACGTATAGATCAAAATGTAATAAATACATGGTTACGTGTATGTTCTAGACGGTATCGTCACTACCAATGGAGAGGTTGGGATTAGTGGTTCACGGTCTACCTCATGCTTTTACATCCATCATTGATTAGGCGTAGCACGGGGGGGGCAGAGATAGCAGCCGGTTTTTACTGGTATTGTTGTTAACAGTTTCAATATTTCAATTTGTGTTAAGTAGTCAAGCCCAATTGCGTGCCACTATTTGGGTGGAACGGGTAATGGGTAAAGAGTCGCAGCCATTTGTGGTTGAATCTTAGCTCGTCGACACACGACGTAATGCTCATAAAAATCCTTAACATATTGGCGAATTCGTGTCTAGTAGAATCGGTCGATCGCTTTAGCAAGAGTGCTAACAACTCCTATGTGGCTAGCTGACATATAGCTGAAATGCCGTGTAGCTCGGAGATCAATCTCAGTCGGAGCTCAGAGTTCCGCGGGACACAAAGGCGATCGAGACGCCAAAAGTTCCCAACTCTTGCTTCAATTTGACTGCGTTTCGTACACTCACCCTCGTCCCCATAAAACGAGTCTTAAAAAATTCCCTCGCAAATGACATAATAAGCGAACTCATGGCTCAACCGCAACGCGTTAACATTCATCGAGTTTAACTACACGTCCTCTAACAACGGCTGGGACCTCCGTCGCAAATATGCATCTCATGGAACCTCGCCATCCCAAAGTAATGGTACCATGGCCTAAGGTACGAAGTATGGTCTCCGGCTTAACGGATCGGCTTCGTTCATGGCTTCCCTTTCGATACGCAAGCGTCATCGTACCCACAAACGGTTGAAAGTCCCGCAAGTAACGAGCTTGCCGCTTGTTCAAAATGTTGTTCGGTTGCCTGAGCCCATGTTGCATCTAGTTGTGGGTTGTTACGACGAGGAACTTATATCAACCTTCAAGGTAACACCTTGTATGCTTTACCGCTTCGCATACGGCCAAAGTCTTCAAATTGTACGCAGAGTATGTGTTGCCGCGCTCAGCTGGATTACGCTTACGCGCCAAAAAAGATACTGGTTTAAGTCCTCCTCCTTGGTCTTGCAACATGAGTGCTGCAATCCCCACTGTCGAAGCATTTAAGCTACGGTGAACATCGCGTCCGAGCTGACCTCCGGAAGGATTAGACATCGCGCAGAAATGAGCCGTAACTTGGGAGTCACGAAGGCTTCCAAAAAGGCAGCATTGTCATCGTAACCTTCCGTGGCTGTGACTTCCGCGGTAAGTCCATTAATGGAGCCGTAAGGTCGCTAAAATGATCAATGATCTTGGCATAGAAGTTGTAAAATTGTCCCAAACTACGAACCTCCTTTTGCGTCGTAGGTAGTGGCCAATCTGCAACGGCCTCGACTTTCTTTGTCAAAACTGAAATTTTACCAGCAAGTAAAGTGTAGCCCAAGTACTCCATCTCTTGAATACCGAAGAAGCATTTCTTAAGACGCAACTTCAAGCCCTCCTCTTTGAAATGTTGAAGCACAAAACGCAAGTGCTAAAGGTGCTCCTCCTGAGCACGACTATAGACACAAACGTCGTCGAGGTAAACCGTGACGAAATTATGTTCAAAGTCGCGCAATATGTTATTTCTCATCAGCATGAACGTAGCGGGGCCATTGCACATGTTGAAGGGCATAACAACCCATTCCATCATACCATAAGGTGTCTGAAACGCAGTCACGTGGATGTCCTCGTCACGTACTCAAACTTGACAAAATAATTCCTACGATGTGGGAATGTCAGCTAGCGCCTTGCCAACTAGCTCCGGGCACTTGAAGAGACGGTGACCCTTCTTGTGACATTTGAAGCAAAAAATCCCTCATCTTGGTGCCGTTTACATTCTTGAGGAGTAGTTGCAATTCCTCCATGCTCGAATGGACGACCGGGCCTAGACTCAGTCGGAGGTGCTCCGTCGGGACGCGCTGCGCGATCACCCGGTCGCTATCAGCACTGCCGCGACCCCACCTATCGACGCCCCCTACATGCTCACATACGAATCCGTGCATGCTCCGCAACGCGAAGAGACACACCGTGGGAACACCAGTCGTAGGTACACGATCGACCCTGACTTTGTCGCCATGACGGCGGAATGGGCCACGAACATCGACGGTGATTCGTTTTACCGGTCGTTTCGCATGGACGCTCCGCTGATGCCCAAGACGGGGGAGTTTAAAGTCTGGTTGCACTCATCGCACAACTGGCCATGTCGTCGTCTCGTGTTCCCCTGAATCCAATCGCCCAGCGGTACCCACACGCTATGCTCGTTCAGTGCTGCGGACAAAACAAACATGCTCCACAATCTATTGCGGGGTCCCTGCTTGACGACCCGACTGTGGGACAGCTGCTTGGGAAATGTTGTGCGAGAGACTGGATGCACAATCCATCTCGCGCACGCTATCACTACTGGACCGTATGATGGTCCGACAAGCATCTGGCTAGTATGTGTCTGCATATGTTCACGCCGTCAAGCAGAGCTTTGATGAACTGGACGAGTGCATGCAACTAAAGGACGGGTCTGCAGCGATCCACCCATGCGTCCTCGCACTGGTAATGATTCGTGGCCTTTCCAATGTTGGCCAATACGGCCAAGCGGAGCAGTGCGTGATTAATGCTTTCGACACTGACTTCATCATGTCAGCGGATAGGGTGATGGGGAGCATAATCCACCATGCACAGAATCTAGACGCAGACGACAATGTTACCTCTGACAGTGCTGCTTCTGGACATCTAGTTAATGCGTTCCTTCCTGATCGCAAGCGCCAAGGTGGCCACGGACTTGGAGGCTGGACTACAAATAAGAACAATTCCAAATTTACGTTGAAATGTGGTGCGTGCGGTGACCCGAATCATGTCTGTTCCACCTGTAAAGCGCCAGACGCGGACGTCCTCCGCTGGACACTGGCCAAGCGCAAACAAATTGCGGAGAAGTACGCCGAACAACCTCCTCCCACAACACATCTCAGCGACGTACCTGCTGACATGTGGAGGATGCCACTAATGGCTGCCCTTTTGAATACGACATGCATGACGAGTATGATGATACAACGGTCAGTACCTCCTTTGCCTCTTTTGCGTTCGCTTCAACTGCGTCTTCAGTGGGTGACTTGTCTGACTAATGGGTAGTTGACTCTGCGTGCTCCGTCAACTTGACCGCGATTCGGTCTGATTTTTCAGATTTTCACCCACCCGCTCGACGCAGCAATGTTGGTGGGGTTGGTGTAACAGTGCAAGGCAGTGGGACCGTTCGCATCCCTATTTGTCTTGTGTCCGGTCAAACAATGTTTCGCCGTGTTCATGCCCTCTATACACCTGATTTGTCCTCTCGGTATGCACAAAACATCAGTCGATTACTTAGTGTTAGCTAGATGCAGAGACACTCAAGGTGTGAGTTCTCGTTTCCGACATACACCGACTCCGGCATGTTACTTGTCACCACATGAATGGGGATGCTAATTCCGTCGGGGAACGGCTTGTACCTCCTTCCGAGGTCACATGACTGTGCGGGGCTGCCCTCGAGACCATTAGACAGTCATAGTCTAAAGCCAGTCGCACTTACTGCTGAATGCGACGTTGCTTTGTGGCATAGCCGGTTGGTCACTTGAACATGCAGAGTCTTCAAGCTCAGCATTCACACAATGCCCCTTTTGTACCGGTCATGCCTAGCTCTGCAATTGATCTCTCATGTGAGTCTTGCAATTTGTATAAGGCCACCTCAGCCCCACAAAAAATCACAATGCATATCACAAGCATGCAGCCCAACTTTAGCATTTCTCGTGTGACCTGTGGGGTCCCGTCAACGTCCCTTCTCCGTACGGCATGCGGTATTGTCTGATGGCTATTGACCATCACACAAACTTCATGTGGGTTAGGTTTATGAAGTCCAAAGATGAGACACGCGTTGAGCTGGAGACCATTCCATTGAACGAAAGGCATACCCATGCCCGTTTCCACTCACAACATCATGCGTTTGCCCCTTTCTTAAAGTTTGACTCGGACTCTGTGCTCGAGGCAGCAAGCACGCAACTCATGTGCACACACTTGGAGTTCATCACACAGTTCTCCGCGCCGTATCCCCATCACATGATGGGGAAGGCAGAACGTCCGTGGCGCACTCTGCGTGACTGCGCCCCCTCTATGCTCCACGCGATGTTTGTCCCTAATAGCATGTGGTCATGCGCGATCAGCACAATTGTCCACCTGCGCAACCGCACCTACAATCGCGTTGTCGGTCCCTCTGGAGGAGTTCCCCTCACACTTCTTACGGGCACCGTTCCAGATGCCTCTACCTTCAGAGTGTTTGGTGTACAATCTTTGCTAAGGTGCCTGACAACCTCAAACGGAAACTCGGCATGAAGGCGTTCCGAGGCGTGATGGTGGGGTAATCACGAAACTCACGGGGCTATCGCATTTACAATCCCGCGACCATGCGCATCACAACGTTTGTTCACGCCAACTTCACATCCCGTCGACTTGTCGATCGATGTGCGTGCCGACACAAAGGATACCTATGTCGCCCCTACCAGCCACCCTCTCACTGATCTGAGCATGGACTCAGAGGATGGTGCGCATGTGCTTGAGTTCGACCGACCCACTCGCATTTGCGGCCCGCCTGCCCATTTCGAGGACTACGTCGCTCATGTGTCGACTGTGCCACGCGTGTGTGTCACCGACGCATGTTCGACTAACCTGTCTGACCACATAGAGGACATCTTGCCCCTCCCTGATTTCTCATTGATGGTCGCTCACCCACGGCACACGTCCACTGAAGGACACGTAAGTGACGTGGGTCTTGTGTCCGCGAGTGTATGCGTCGAACCGACATCATACCAGGCAGCCCTAGTTAGCCCCGAGTCGTCGGAGTGGAAACAAGCCATGCAGCTTGAGTTCGACTCACTGACATCTAACCACACATGGGACCTCGTTCCCCTGCCTGCTAGACGCCGTGTAGTGAAAGGCATGTGGGTTTACAAGGCTAAAACAGACGCCTTTGGAGCTGTTTAGAGGTACAAGGCACGATTTGTCGCTAAGGGCTGCAGTCAACGCGAGGGCATCGATTACACATAGACGTTCTCGCCAGTGATCTGCCTTGCCAGCCACCGCGTCTTCTTTAGTATTGCCGCAACACATGATCTCGAGCTGAGCGGTCTAGACATCGACACAGCGTTCATGTATGCACCCATTAAACACGATGTCTACATCTGACAGCCACTTGGGTTCAACGACGGCACATCTAACGTGTGTCACCTGCGTCGGTGCTTGTACGGTCTGAAGCAGTCGCCCCGTGAGTTTAATGAGCTTCTTCGCGAATGGCTCGTCTCCCAGGGTTGGCGGCATCTCATGTCGGACCCGTGCATTTACATTTTTGAGGCAAACGACGTTTTCGCTATGATTGCCCTCTATGTCGATGATATCCCTGTGGCGTGCAATAACACCGCCTGGCGGGTGGCATTCACCGCGCTCGTTCGCGCGCGATTCGACATTAATGACTAAGATGATCTGTCAAACATCACTGGGATGCACATCACCAAGGACCGAGCAGCGCGCACCATCAGCCTCGACCATGGCAAATACGTGCGCGAGCTGCTTCAGAAGCATAACATGGTAAACTGCAAACCCTCGTGCCTGCCCATGGACCCCAGCTTTTTGGCTGCTATTTCGAATCAAACACATGTGCCCCTCACGGGAACGGACCGTGACATCTAACCCAGTCTACTAGGCAGTCTTTAGTACGCAGCTGTCCGCACCAGACCGGACATCTCGACGGGACTCAACATATTGGGCTCGACGCAAGGTCGCAAGCTAATCCTAGCGTGGCCCACATGCATGCCCTGAAAAAGGTGTTGCGATACCTCAAGGGCTCCCCCATCATGAGCCTTACGTTGGGGGGGGGGGGTACGGACAACTCACTCCAACTCACATGCTTTGCTGATCCGGACTGGGGCAATGACAGCGAGACACGCCGTTTACGGTCGGGATTTCTGTTTACACTGGGCAGAGGTGCAGTAAACTATAAGTCGCGCAAGCAGTCCTGCGTCGCACAATCCACATGCGAAGCAGAGTACTACTCAGCAGCGGACGCCACCAAGGAGGCAATTCACATTCGACAGATGCTATCGGGAATCTTCAGTCGACCTGTCTGCGGGACGACCACCATATGGGAAGACAACCAGAGTTGCATCGCCTATTCGCAGAATGCACTGGTGAGCGAGAAGACCAAGCACATCGACCTAAAGTACCACTTAGTGAAGGACCACGTGCAGCTGGGAACCATGAAACTACGGTATTTACCAACTGGTGACATGGTAGCTGACATGCTGACGAAGCCACTACCTGGACATGCACTCGTGAAACACCGGAGCCCCATCCTTGGTATATCCGGACCCATCCAGCGATACCACTCGTAGAAGGGGACAGTAATCAAGTTCATCCGACTACAAGACATCCCTTAGTTGTCTTGAGGGGGAGTGTTGTATGTAATTCCTTATGTTGATTAGTTACAAAGAGCTAATGTATGCTCTGGTAGAAGTCCTTATGTACAAGACATCGACTAGAGTGCTTGACGCACGATATCACTAGCTAGACTATAGACAGCTGACAGCTCTAGTATGAATCACTTCTCTCGTCTCGACACTAGCCGTCACCCAAGGGTGGTTGTTAGCGTACTTGTAACCATTACACCACAAGTTATAGTATCTTCCTTATCGAACCGTGCATACCACGTTCAACAGGGGGGCACACAGAGGCATGCACACACACACACACACACGCACGCTATCGGGCTCTCGCGACAATGGCGGCTGATGATCTGGTACTACGTAGACGCGCTTATGCACGGGCAAAATATTGCATCGAGTGCACAATTCGAGCACAAAGAATGGTTACATGTAAGATGTTAAGCACAACTAGACGGCAGTCTATTTCCGGTCCGACGGGTTACGCGGTTGTACGCCGGGAAGTTGCATTTATCCACTTCTATATCTATGTGTGTCTGACCGTGTGACTGTAGTATGTGTGTGAGAGTGCGTGCGCCTGTGAGCTGTGACCTTCTGCGTGCGTGCGTGTGTGTGTGTGTGTGTGTGTGTGTGTGTGTGTGTGTGTGTGTGTGTGTGTGTGTGTGTGTGTGTGTGTGTGTGTGCGTGTGTGTATGTGTGTGTGTGCGTGTGTGTGTGCGCGCGTGTGTGTATGTGTGTGCGTGCGTGTGTGTGTGTGTGTGTGTGTGTGTGTGTGTGTGTGTGTGTGTGTGTGTGTGTGTGTGTGTGTGTGTGTGTGTGTGTGTGTGTGTGTGTGTGGCCGTGCGTGTGTGTCTATATGCGCTAGTACGCTGTGGTTGCGCTCCCGGCAGGGGGGTCCGTACCCATCACCACATTTGGCGCGGGCAGAACGGCATTCGCGAGTGCCGCCAAGCCGAAAGGCAGGGCCACGGCCCATACAAGCGTGATGCGCCTCGGATTCAGCATCGTGAAACGGGCACGGGTCCGGGTAGATGTTGGTGAGAGAGTGTGTGCGGGCGCGATGACTGCGCAGGAAAGGCCGTAGGATAATAAGCTCGATACAAAGCCCGTATGTACTGCGGTCCGAGCCGTGTACCGGCGTTATTGGAATATCAGAAAGCGCGCGAAACACGGCTCGTGATATTTTCGCCTCGCGAGCCGTGTACCGCCCGACCCGTGTTCCTACGAGCCGTGTGCCTTTCTATAATTGGAATATCGGCGTCACCTTGTATTTTTATTTATTGTGTGTAAGGGCGCAGCAAATATGTTGCGGCCATGTATGCACGCGATTAAGGTATGGCAACTCTTGACCGCCCAGCTACACGCAATGTCGAACCAAGGAGCGCACACGGTGCATAGTTATCTTGGACCCCGTTGTGAAAGTCATGGATGGTTAGAATTGCAAAAGTGCGATAAGAGGCGTTGTTTCAAAGGCCGGTTGGACAGAAGGGGGTGATCACGTATCCGGCGGTTTCTGCGGTTGTCGGCTCCTACCCGGATGTAATGAAATGAAATTGAATTTGTTTACACTTATGACCGAGTTAACGGCTGATTTCTCCGGGTACCCCCTGTGATCCGACTTATTAGAGGTCTCTTCGATACTAAAAAATTTACGCCATTTAACCACTAATCCCAACCTCTCCATTGGCATTAACAACACCGTCAAAATCATGCCCGTAAATAGTACATGCATACAAGTGTGAAATAAAATTTGGTGCTAGTCTCCAAGATGCGCGGCTTGCTTTAGCCGCGCGAGGGCGATGATCTGCCAAGTCGGTCAGCATGCGCTCGTCGCGAGAGGCCTGTTGTAAGTAATACCGCATACGTATTAGTTGCAGATAGCTATTGTAAGCTATCCTAGATATGATTAGTACATGTCTAGATCGGACATACCGATAAACTGTTTGACTCGGTACAGAGCTGTCGCTAGGCTACAGCTCTCATCACTTCTGTTGTCCCGACACCACGCATGTAGGCTGGTTGTCGCCGTAACTGTTCCGTTTGCGGGACTGTGACTGTAACTACGTTTGCGTAAGTTATCTTCCACACTAACTGTGTTTGCATGGTTTAATAGGTTATGGGCCCCCGCCTCACGTCACTCACGCGCGACAACCTGGTTCGGCGAGCTGCGATCGACAGCTCTCCCGCAGAAGGCAAGTTTCTTTAGAAAACTAGTACTTTCAACCTTTAGTCGGCGGTATCGCCAGTATAAACTGCGATTTAAAACCCGCCACTACCCCTCTTAAGTCAGCCACTCGACGGCGATAGCCAGCCACCCACACCGACGCACTCGTCGTGTGTGGACAGGGTGCACACAGGTCCAAGCTGGAGAACGGGGGGGTGCACTGTCGGGTGAATACGCATCCACAGGTTGCACGCCAACCGTAGCTTACCTTTCTTATTTTTATATTATCTTAGCGACTCAGCCGCCAGCGCAGCGCTCCACCTGTCCTGGCCTTGGCCTCGACTTGTGCCCCACACTGGGTGGAGGATACAGAGAAGGTGCTCTGAGACACCCCGGGGCTACAGGCCGAGGGGTCGGCGGGCATCAGGCCGTCTCTTTGCATACCGCTGTTAGGCACGAGTCCGGCTAGCGGTTTTTACCGCTGCCTGTTTTTTATCCAGCTCTTTCTTTTTCGCCCTCTGTCGAAATGGCGCAGAAAATCCCGCCTGTTTCACATGTTGATTCCCCTAACCCAGGCTCTCAGCAGAGCACTGTCGATACTACCCAGGGTATTCTCGAGCTGCTCCTTGTGCAACTGACGCGCCTTGAAGCGTATCTCGACTCGCGGTCGGCCGCCATTGCTGCACATCCTGCTGCGGGTGCTGTATCGCACCCCCCTGTCGCTCAGCGCCGCCACGATGCTCACCTCAGACACTTTCGGGACAGCCACGACGTGCACACCCCCCCCCCTACTTGTGCATCCCCAGCCTGTCTACCCCCCACAGGACGCACAGTCAGCCTTGTCTGCTGCTACCGCTGCAGCTCCTGTTGGCGACCCCGCCGTCGCACAGCGCCGCCCCGATGCGCACCGCGAGCCCTCGCGCCCCGAACTCGTAGGTGAACACTTGCAACCACCCCCCCAATACCCCCCCGCTGATTCTACCCTACACCGCGACCCCTCCCATCACGACATCGCGGTTGAACAACTCCCGCCACCCCCCCTACCCCCCCGTTGGATATGCCCCTCACCACCCCATACCTCTCATCCCGGAGGCGCCCTCTCACGGCGTCCCCCCCTCCCGTGACCACCCGCATTCGTACGCCCCGCCGCCTCCCATGGCCGGCCGCTCCCCCTTTCCCGGTGGCCCACCTCTTCCCTTCCATGGACAGCATTCTTCCCCAACCCAGCGTGGCGACCACACCCCCCGTGGCCGTCGTCGCCCCACCGTTGACCCCATAGTCATCGGGCGACCGACACACGCAACCCCCGACTTTGACCCAGACGTCCACCCCAGTCTCTTGGGCGGCCCACACTACGCCCCCGTCTGCACGCGCCCCGCTGTCTCCACGGTCTTGCGCATCCTTGGCTCCGCCCAAGCCTCACCCACAGAGGCACATTGGCGCGCTCTGCAAAAGGCCCTCCGCTCCCTTCATGGCACCATCCACATGCGCCTGACGTTGGGGGGGGGCCTGGACCACAGCCTCCAACTCACAGGCTTTGCCGACGGTGACATGCTCACCAAGCTCCTCCCAAGACCTGCACTGGCAAGACACCGAAGTGCGACCATTGGAGGACAAGACCCAATGCAACGCTTCATCCCGTAGCTACCTTCAGGGGGAGTGTTGTAAGTAATACCGCATACGTATTAGTTGCAGATAGCTACTGTAAGCTATCCTAGATATGATTAGTACATGTCTAGATCGGACATACCGATAAACTGTTTGACTCGGTACAGAGCTGTCGCTAGGCTACAGCTCTCATCACTTCTGTTGTCCCGACACCACGCATGTAGGCTGGTTGTCGCCGTAACTGTTCCGTTTGCGGGACTGTGACTGTAACTACGTTTGCGTAAGTTATCTTTCACACTAAATGTGTTTGCATGGTTTAATAAGGCCTTCAGGCCTACCTAACCTATGCTCCTACATGACCAAGGTCGTCGACAGTCACGTTGTTTTCCCGATCCACGCACTCTCCGTCCGAGAAAATTCATGCTCCTCCCGTCACAGCTCGCTTCCTAGCCTAGACTCCCATTCCACTTCGGGGGCTGGGAAGAAAGGAAGTTCAAAGCCCCAAACGGTGTTTGCCTTTAGCTCCAGCGCCCGCGCCAAGTTATCTCCTATCCCCGGTCTGTCTCCGTCTGTTTTCCAACACAATTTTTTTAGTGTAGAATTTGCCCGTACCCTCCTCCGGTGGCTTACGTTGTCAAGGGGCCTGTTTTAGAAGCAAAGTGTCGTTTCGATAATACTAGGCACCCTGCGTGAGGTAGCTTGTCGATAACTAGGTACCCACTGGGGGAGGGGTCGGCCGAACTCGCGGTTCGAGGCGTCGTTCCCCAAAAGGTCTCGGGCACGGAAATATTTAAGCCGAAAACCCTCCGTACATAGTTTTCTTGGCGGCGGTTGATCCTTTGGACCTACGCCGCTAGACCGTGTCGCTCCTCAGGCTACGACCCTCCTTCGGCATGCGTAGCTTCTCGCCACGCCCCCACGAAAGATTCGAGACTCACATGGTTGGTCGAGTGCCAGCGAACACCTACCTTGGCGTGGCTTCCCGGTTGTCCGCCGCCAGCTCTAACGCCGGCCGCCAACACACATCCGCCCGTACCCTCCTCGCCGCCTAGAAACTCATCAGATACATGTCCCGCTCGCGGATAGGAGACTATTCGAGGAGAATCTAGCCTCGAAAAGGCACCCGCCGGCGGCGCAGCGGTGGCCCCGGAGGGGGGTGTATTGAACCATGCAAACACAGTTAGTGTGGAAGATAACGTACGCAAACGTAGTTACAGTCACAGTCCCGCAAACGGAACAGTTAAGGCGACAACCAGCCTACATGCGTGGTGTCGGGACAACAGAAGTGTGAGAGCTGTAGCCTAGCGACAGCTCTGTACCGAGTCAAACAGTTTATCGGTATGTCCGATCTAGACATGTACTAATCATATCTAGAATAGCTTACAGTAGCTATCTGCAACTAATACGTATGCGGTATTACTTACAACACTCCCCCTGCAGGTAGCTATGGGATGAAGCGTTGCGTTGGGTCTTGTCCTCCAAGGATCGCACTTCGGCGTCTTGCCAGTGCAAGACCTGGGAGGAGCTTGGTGAGCATGTCACCGTCGGCAAAGCCTGTGAGTTGGAGGCTGTGGTCCATGCCCCCCCCCAACGTCAGGCGCATGTGGATGGTGCCATGAAGGGAGCGGAGGGCCTTTTGCAGAGCGCGCCAATGTGCCTCCGTGGGTGAGGCATGGGCGGAGCCAAGGATGCGCAAGACCGTGGAGACAGCGGGGCGCGTGCAGACGGGGGCATAGTGGGGGCTGCCCAAGAGACTGGGGTGGACGTCTGGGTCAAAGGCGGGGGCTGCGTGTGTCGGTCGCCCGATGACTATGGGGTAAACGGTTGGGCGACGACGGCCACGGGGGGTGTGGTCGCCACGCTGGGTTGGGGAAGAATGCTGTCCATGGAAGGGAAGAAGAGGTGGGACACCGGGAAAGGGAGAGCGGCCGGCCATGGGAGGAGGCGGGGCGTATGAATGCGGGTGCTCACGGGAGGGGGGGACGCCGTGAGAGGGCGTCTCCGGGATGAGAGGTATGGGGTGGTGAGGGGCATATCCAACGGGGGGTAGGGAGGGGGTGGCGGGAGTTGTTCAACTGCGATGTCGTGTAGGGCAGAATCAGTGGGGGGGTATTGGGGGGGTGGTTGCAAGTGTTCACCTACGAGTTCGGGACGCGAGAGCTCGCGGTGCGCATCGGGACGGCGTTGTGCGACGGCGGTGTCGCCAACAGGGGCTGCAGCGGTAGCAGCAGACAAGGCTGAATGTGCGTCCTGTGGGGCGGAGCCAAGCTGGGGATGCACAAGCAGGGGGACGGTGTGGCCGTCGTGGCTGTTCCGGACGGGTTTGAGGTGAGCATCGTGGCGGCGCTGAGCTACAGGGGGGTGCGGATTAGCACCCGCAGCAGCAACAGCACCCTCGGCCGACTGCGAGTCGAAACGAGCTGTCAAGCGCGCCACTTGCGCAACGAGCAGCGCGAGAGTATCCGGGGGGTGTTCGAGGGGGAGGGTGTGCACGTGGTGGCCGTTCGGAAAGTGTGCGAGGTGAGCATCGTGGCGGCGCTGAGCGACAGGGGGGTGCGATATAGCAGCCGCAGCAGGAAGAGCAGCAATGGCGGCCGACCGCGAGTCGAGATGCGCGTCAAGGCGCGTTCGTTGCACACGGAGGAGCTCGAGGACACCCTGGGTAGTATCGACAGTGCTCTGCATGGGGTGTGGCCGTCGTGGCTGTCCCGGACGGGTTCGATGTGAGCAGCGTGGCGGCGCTGAGCTACAGGGGGGTGCGGATTAGCACCCGCAGCAGCAACAGCACCCTCGGCCGACTGCGAGTCGAGACGAGCTTTTAAGTGCGCCACTTGCGCAACGAGCAGTGCGAGAGTGTCCGGGGGGTGATCGACAGTGCTCTGCTGAGAGCCTGGGTCAGGGGAACCAACAGGTGAAACATGCGGGTTTTTCTGCGCCATTTCGACAGAGGGCGAAAAAGAAAGAGCGGGATAGAAAACAGGCAGCGGTAAAAACCGATAGCCGGACTCGTGCCTAACAGCGGTATGCAAAGAGACGGCTTGATGCCCGCCGACCCCTCGGCCTGTAGCCCGGGGGTGTCTCATAGCACCTTCTCTGTATCCTCCACCCAGTGTGGGGCACAAGTCGATGCCAAGGCCAGGACAGGTGGAGCGCTGCGCTGGTGGCTGATTCGCTAGGCGAGGATAAAAAATAAAAATAAAAGGTAAGCTACGGCTGGCGTGCGACCTGTGGATGCGTATTCACCCGACAGTGCACCCCCCCGTTCTCCAGCTTGGACCTGTGTGCACCATGTCCACACACGACGAGTGCGTCGGTGTGGGTGGCTGGCTATCTCCGTCGGGTGGCTGACTTAAGCGGGGTGGTGGCGGGTTTTAAAATCGCAGTTTATACTGGCGATACCGCCGACTAAAGGTTGAAAGTACTAGTTTTCTAAAGAAACTTGCCTTCTGCGGGAGAGCTGTCGATCGCAGCTCGCCGAACCAGGTTGTCGCGCGTGAGTGACGTGAGGCGGGGGCCCATAACCTATTGAACCATGCAAACACAGTTAGTGTGAAAGATAACGTACGCAAACGTAGTTACAGTCACAGTCCCGCAAACGGAACAGTTACGGCGACAACCAGCCTACATGCGTGGTGTCGGGACAACAGAAGTGATGAGAGCTGTAGCCTAGCGACAGCTCTGTACCGAGTCAAACAGTTTATCGGTATGTCCGATCTAGACATGTACTAATCATATCTAGAATAGCTTACAGTAGCTATCTGCAACTAGTACGTATGCGGTATTACTTACAACAGGGTGCGCTCGCAAGCCCGTCGGCATCCCTTTACCTCCCCGTGGTGGGCACTGGCAACCCCGTAGCCGTGCCACGCTTGGCACGGTAGGGGACTAAGAGGGCATGCAGTGCGATCCACGCGATTGACACGTGGGACGTACACAACCTCAGCATGGATACCGTCAAGCGTGATCTTCGTCAAAAGGGCATGCGCATCGAGAGTCGTACGCAGTCACATACTACGGAGCCCCCAACGCCTACGGCTTTTGCAGCGTCTCATGATGACGCAACGACTGAGCTTTTGAAGCGGCAAGTCTCCGAGCTGCAAGACCAACTGAAATCTTTTCAAGGAGCTGCGACTACTCGTCGTACCTCATATGGCAGAGGCGGAGCGAGAATTTTTCGTGGTGTTTGCTATGGCTGTGGTAAGAAGGGCCATCGCAGGTCCTAGTGCCCGGACAACAAACACCGGAGGTAACTCTGCGCAGGTGGACTCCCCTGTTGCTTTTCCGGCGGTCATGGACGTGACGGCCACCCCTGCGAGGCCATTCTCCGAGGCTCGACACATGTTCGAGCGCGATGGGGAAACGTGGATGTGGTTGGCCGACAGCGGCGCTAGCCATCACATGACTAGTGTGCGCCGTGACGTCTGTGAGTATCGAGCGCTCACCGACCGGCTTTAGGTGAAGGGTATTAGCGCCCGCGCTGTCGGCGTGGGCTCGGTTCGCATCATCGTGAAGGCTGACGATGGAGAGGAGATTCCTGCCACGCTAAAGAATGTGCTCCACGTTCCTGAGCTATCCCGTCGCGCGTCGTGGTCTTACCATCGGCTTTTCAGCCTCACCCAAGCTCGGCGACAAGGTCATTCTGTGGTGTTAGCTGATCCCGTGGACCACCTTCGTCTTCATGCCGGTCATGGTGGTGGCGTGGTGGTTCCGTTGGAGCGCGCGCATTTGTTGGTGTGGTTGCCGGCGCGGGTTGCTTCGTCGAATCCTACCGCTTCAGTCGCCACTGCGCCATTGCAAAAATGGTTGTGGCATTCCCGACTCGGTCACCTTGGCGAGACGCAATTGGACGGGCTCTTGGCCACTCAGGTGGAGGGTGTGGCGTTTTCTGCGTCGGAGAAGTTGGGTTTCTGTGAGACATGTGCTGTGTATAAGTCGCAAGTCCGCCGTATCTCTCGTGAGCCGGCTTACCGGAACGTTGGTGTCTTTGAGGTCCTCGGCTTAGACTTCTGCGGGCCTATGAGTGTTCCATCCTTGGGAGGACGGCGGTACAGTTTGTGTGCGGTTGATTTCCGGAGCCGTTTCATGCTGCATGACGCGGTCCGCTCCAAGGATGAGGCTCCCGCCTCGTTCCGTCGCATGTTGACTACCATCCGTTCTCTTGGGCACACGGTTCGTCGTCTTCGGGTGGACAATGACACGGTGTTGTTAGGTGCTGCCTTCCGCAACCTTTTGAATGAGTTCAACATCGCCGTGGAGATCACTGCCCCTTGCGCGCATTGGCAACATGGCCGGATTGAGCGGCAGTGGGGGGCATTGGTCCCGATGGCGCAGTCAATGATCCGGCAAGCCGCGCTGCCTAAATCGTACTGTGCTCTAGCGATGGCCGCTGCGGTGCATGTCCGCAATCGTGTGCATAGTAGCGGAGCCGGCGGTGTACCTTTCGCCTTGGCGACCGGTAGACGAGCTGATTTGAGCTCCATGCGGGTCTTCGGCTGTCCGGCCTATGCCCACGTTGACAAGTCTCAACGCCGCAGACTTGACGATCGCGCGTGGAAGGGTGTCTTTGTGGGCTACGCTTCCGAATCACCGGCGTGGTTGGTGTACAATCTTGCTACTCGTCGGGTGGTGAGCAGCCGTAATGTGGTGTTCGATGAGGCTGCTATCCTCTCCATGGGGGAGAGCAATGCGGAGCAACGCACTGATGATGACGAGGACAACATCCCGCGCACCATGTGTAGCGAAGAACGGGATACAACTTCGGGAGAGTCGCCGCTACGGGAGTCGCTGCAACATTCCGGGTCGATGGAAGATGAACGGGACATGCATTCGGGGGAGACTCCACGGCCAAGGTATAATCTTCGATCCACTGCCGCACCACAGCAATGCGTACCCAGTCCAAGGTTTAATCTCCGTTCAGCGGGCGCTTCGGGAGATGGATGGACGGCGGGAAGTGCCGCAGCTATTAAGTCAGCCAGCAGCCCGATTGTTCAAGAGCCGGTGTCATACAAGCAAGCGCTGAGAAGTCCCCAATCGAAGGAGTGGGAGGCAGCTATCAAGAGCGAGTACGGCTCACTTGTATCTCGGAAAAGCTGGACATTGGTCCCTTGTCCTGCCGGTCGCAAACTCGTAGATTCCAAGTGGGTGTTCAAGCTGAAGCGCGATGCCAATGGGCATATTGCAAGGTACAAAGCAAGGCTTGTGGCTCGCGGGTTTACTCAGGAGAAGGGTGTGGACTACCACGAGACCTTCGCTCCCACAGCGAGGGTAAATTCTATTCCAACGTTGCTCGCGCTTGCTGCTTATAATGATTGGGAGGTGGAGCAGCTTGATGTGGTGACGGCATTCTTGGAGGCCGATATCGAGGCGGAAATCTACATGAGGCAGCCGGAAGGATTCCGTCACTTCGACATCAATGGAGAGGAGCGAGAGTGCTTGTTGAAGAAATCATTGTATGGCCTCAAGCAAGCTCCTAGGAACTGGAATAAGACCATCACAGCAGAGGAGTATGGCTTCAGCCAATCCAAGGTGGATCCCGGCATTTACGTCTTCATCAAGGAGGGTGAGCTTTATGTGTTGGCGTTGTACGTGGACGACAGCATCATCGTCGGACCAGCGGGTAGCTTCATCGTTGGGTTCAAGTCGGCTTTCGGCGAAAGGTTCAACGTGCAAGACCTATGTCCAGTGTCTTGGTTGCTTGGCATGACAGTCGAGCGTGATCGTGGCAACCGCACCATAAGGATTGGACAACAGGAATACGTCTTGGATATGTCGGAGCGCTTCAACATGATGGGCTGCAAGCCAGTGGGCTCACCTATGGCGGTCGATGCTTTGAGCAATTGTGTGGAGACGTCGACATCAAGGTTGCCTCCCGGTCTAGTGCCGTACCAAAGCTTGATCGGCAGCTTGTTGTACGCTTCCGTAAGCACACGGCCCGACATCACCATGGCTGTTATCCACCTTAGTAGGTACATGTCCGACCCCTCTCAGTCACATTGGGAGCAAGCCAAGAGGGTGCTCCGCTACCTGAAGGGGACCGCAGAGTCGGTGTTGATGTACGGTGGCGCACCCTCATCAAAGGTGGTAGGATGGTCAGATTCTGACTACGCGAGTGATATTGGCGAGCGGCGCTCTCGCACGGGGTATGTGTTCATGCTCAACGGTGCAGCGGTGAGTTGGAAAAGTCAGCGGCAACAAACTGTGGCGTTGTTAACAGCGGAGGCAGAGTACATGGCGCTCACTGCGACCACTCAGGAGGCGATGTTTTTGAAGCAACTGCTCCACGAGTTTCACCAAGACTCCGGGTCCCCCATCACAATTCACGAGGACAATCAGAGTTGTATTGCACTCAACAAGAATAGCATGACGACCGGACGCAGCAAGCACATGGACGTGAGGTAGCACTTTTGTCGGGAGAAGGTAGAGAGCGGAGACATCGAGGTGCAATATTGTGCGACGGAGAACATGCTTGCTGATGTGCTTACCAAGCCAATCGAAGGGTTACACGGAAGTGCCATCACCGGGTATCGAACCCGGCACCTCCGTGTCCGGAGCCGTACGCCGTAACCAAGTACCGCGCCGAAAAGTCGGTACCCAATTGGGATATATCTCATATATATACCTCCGTACTGCCCGAGCAACGGGCTCCCGCAGTACATCCACTATTGGCGAGATAGTAGGGCCAAGACTTCCCCGGAGTACAACGTACGGATGTGTCCATTATCATGCCCACCACGGGGATCTCACAACACTCCCCCTAATGGACACCATCCGATCAACTCCGGTCAAACCCTAAACCCGCGTCATACGCGGAGGGCCCATAACATGTCAAAGTTGAGGGGGCGATAAGGAATGCTTACACTCGGTGAGTGACGCTGCATGTCATCTCACCCTCAGCAAGTGCCTAGCACTTGCCTATCACAGGACACGCACTCACCTTGTGGTGAGCACACGCCAACATATATTCTGAGCCTTTAGATGATATCTAACGCTCAGCAACTTGCCACCATCAGCAACCTAATCCTCTCTATTGTTGATTGGCTTATCATCTTATTGTGCTGTGTCACAGCCGTACTATCACGATGCTACTTGACCAACATTGCTGTGTAGCAACTTGATTACCACACAAAACCATGTCTCGCAACACCCCCCCTTGCTACGCAGGCAATCCCATGATGGCATTGCACAACTTGCCGTGCCTTGCACTCACTAATGGCTTGGTAAGCACATCAGCAAGCATGTTCTCCGTCGCACAATATTGCACCTCGATGTCTCCGCTCTCTACCTTCTCCCGACAAAAGTGCTACCTCACGTCCATGTGCTTGCTGCGTCCGGTCGTCATGCTATTCTTGCTGAGTGCAATACAACTCTGATTGTCCTCGTGAATTGTGATGGGGGACCCGGAGTCTTGGTGAAACTCGTGGAGCAGTTGCTTCAAAAACATCGCCTCCTGAGTGGTCGCAGTGAGCGCCATGTACTCTGCCTCCGCTGTTAACAACGCCACAGTTTGTTGCCGCTGACTTTTCCAACTCACCGCTGCACCGTTGAGCATGAACACATACCCCGTGCGAGAGCGCCGCTCGCCAATATCACTCGCGTAGTCAGAATCTGACCATCCTACCACCTTTGATGAGGGTGCGCCACCGTACATCAACACCGACTCTGCGGTCCCCTTCAGGTAGCGGAGCACCCTCTTGGCTTGCTCCCAATGTGACTGAGAGGGGTCGGACATGTACCTACTAAGGTGGATAACAGCCATGGTGATGTCGGGCCGTGTGCTTACGGAAGCGTACAACAAGCTGCCGATCAAGCTTTGGTACGGCACTAGACCGGGAGGCAACCTTGATGTCGACGTCTCCACACAATTGCTCAAAGCATCGACCGCCCCATCATGTTGAAGCGCTCCGACATATCCAAGACGTATTCCTGTTGTCCAATCCTTATGGTGCGGTTGCCACGATCACGCTCGACTGTCATGCCAAGCAACCAAGACACTGGACATAGGTCTTGAACGTTGAACCTTTCGCCGAAAGCCGACTTGAACCCAACGATGAAGCTACCCGCTGGTCCGACGATGATGCTGTCGTCCACGTACAACGCCAACACATAAAGCTCACCCTCCTTGATGAAGACGTAAATGCCGGGATCCACCTTGGATTGGGTAAAGCCATACTCCTCTAGCCATGCTGTGATGGTCTTATTCCAGTTCCTAGGAGCTTGCTTGAGGCCATACAATGATTTCTTCAACAAGCACTCTCGCTCCTCTCCATTGATGTCGAAGTGACGGAATCCTTCCGGCTGCCTCATGTAGATTTCCGCCTCGATATCGGCCTCCAAGAATGCCGTCACCACATCAAGCTGCTCCACCTCCCAATCATTATAAGCAGCAAGCGCGAGCAACGTTGGAATAGAATTTACCCTCACTGTGGGAGCGAAGGTCTCGTGGTAGTCCACACCCTTCTCCTGAGTAATCCCGCGAGCCACAAGTCTTGCTTTGTACCTCGTTATCTGTCCATTGGCATCGCGCTTCAGCTTGAACACCCACTTGGAATCTACGAGTTTGCGACCGGCAGGACAAGGGACCAATGTCCAGCTTTTCCGAGATACAAGTGAGTCGTACTCGCTCTTGATAGATGCCTCCCACTACCCCGATTGGTGACTCCTCAGCGCTTGCTTGTATGACACCGGCTCTTGAATAGTCGGGCTGCTGGCTGACTTAATAGCCGCGGTTCTTCCCGTAGTCCATCCATCTCCCGAAGCGCCCGCTGAACGGAGATTAAACCTTGGACTGGGTACGCATTGCTGTGGTGCGGCAGTGGATCGAAGATTATACCTTGGCCGTGGAGTCTCCCCCGAATGCATGTCCCGCTCATCTTCCATCGACCCGGAATGTTGTAGCAACTCCCGTACCTGTTAATTTTAGTTTCTAGCACAAGGCCGTCATGATGGACTACAAAACCTACCCAAAGGTCAGGTCTTTGCCCGATAATGAGTCCCATACCCAAGCAGGGCATACTTTGTGAGATGCCTCACGTACCCATTTAATGTAGTGCTGCATGCAGTTGTTTTTCCAGCCAGTGTGAGGGCCCTGAAAATTGGCTGTGTAGGGCGGTTGAACGTGACAATTATTTAATTACTAGCCGCGCGCCCCGCGCAAAATATACCTATACACGTACCCGGGCAGCGCCCAGACCTCGCCCATTACGCTAGTTAGGGTGGGCCTCGCTAAGGGCACTCACGGAGACTTCACCCATCAGTGGGAGGAAAAGGTCTGCCGGGGGCGATAAGGTAGCGGGGGCGGCCATGGCGGGGTGGATGGCGGCGGGGGCGGCCGTACATGGCGCTTGCTGTGTCTCGGCGGGGACGGCGGGCGCAAGAGTCGCTCGCTCGGCCGCGAATCTAGCTACCGCTTGGCTCACGCTGGCCAACGCGAGGACCCTATCTTTGAGGTCGGCTTTGCTTCCCTTAGCCTCCGGAGCTTCTGGGTCGTCGTGTTGTAGCAATGCCTTCAAGTCTTTTACTTGAAGGGAATCAACCGTGCCGAGGCCACGGGCGGCGATGGTCTCAAGAACGGTGATGGCGTGGGTAACAGCCTCGACCACCGCATTGCGCCTTTTTGCGTTTTTTGCCTCCTCTTTTTGTGCCTTATCGCTTGCCTTGCGTTTTTTCTCTAGGTCTTGGGCGCGTTTCAACGCAATAGGCTCTTCGCCAGTAGCGTTGCCTTGGCGTGACCAAATATTCTTTGCGGTTACCCGCCCGCTCTTGACCTCCCCCTCGTCGGCGTTCGGGTGCACGTTGTCGTCGTCCGCTTCACCCTCGTCGGCGGTCGGGTGGAGGACGGTCTTCATCTTGTTGAAGACGTCGCCTTGCCAAAGGTAAGCCTCCATAATCTCTTCCCTGCTCATGGTGGCAAGCCGGTTGACGTTGGGTAGGCCAGCTGAGGCACGGTCCACCTCCACTTGCAGGTGTTGAGGAAAGGGCATCGGAGGTGTTAGCCACTCGTGTCGTGTCATCTCAAGGGGGCGCTCAGCTCCAGTGAGGAAGTTATGTCTACGTAAAAATCCACGGTACCATCCCTCCGATGCTTGGCCTTCATCAAAGTTTTGCTCATAGTCAGTCCCCTTTATCAGGTGTGTCGCAAATGCCATCACATCGTCAGGGAAAACGGGGAGCTTTGTGCTGCGGACGCGGCGCACAACGTTGGCGATACGCTCTTCAATCGCGAGTGGGATTAGAGTACCGCCAGTCTTTTGGGGAGTTGGAACAGGTATGCTGGTCTTGATAGATATTGAGATCAGTGCTCGGCACCATGAGTGACTAATGGTAATGTTGTAATCTTTAAATAGCGTTGTCTGAGCTTGAGTCGCCGCAGCACGCACAGATTGGTCGCATTCAACTGCATTTTCTACCACCCGCCTGAGCACACTCTTGATTGCCTCCCTGTAATCCTTGTGGTTGCCAACGCCCTTTGTCCTTTTGTCCTTGTCCTCCGCCACCGTCACGCGGTCTTCCTTCCTCTTCCTGCCACATTTTCCTTTCCGGCCAACACCCCGACGGACAGCAGCGGTAGCAGAGATGGGGTTGAGCGGCGGACGTTGTTCAGCAGCCTCGTAGGTGGTGTGGCATGGGTTGTCGTGGGGTGCCAAAGTGTTTGCGTTCTCCTCGTCGCCTTTTTCTGGCCCGAGTATGTCGATGGCCTTCATCAATTTTGATAGGGCGGAAACGCGCCGCCAAATGCCGTTCTTGAGGGAGTTGTTGTAGTATGTCGGGACACTAACTACAGCCTCCTCGGCAGCACGCAAACCGGCCTCCAAGTAGCCTACGCCAGGCTCATTCTTCCAGATACGAGCACCACGATCGTATAGTTGTTGGCGATGGGTCTTGTTGAGCCCGGCAAACGGTAAAGGGTGAGTCGTACGTCGTGGTCGGGCGGGGTCGAACAGGTTGCGATCAGCATCGGAAGGGGCGACGGTGGGGCTGGCACGCCTAGACATGGCACAGACACTGTTGTATCGCAGAGCGAGGGTGCACGTGGAGTTAGTTATTACGTTGTTGGTCGAGTTGCGGTACACGGACAAGTCGATATCGGGAGGACGAGAAGGACGAAAAAGGGAGGAAAAAAAAAGCGCGCTCACCGGATCGGCCTGCGTGTGTCTACCCCGAGTGGCGGAGGCGACGCGTGAAGGGGCGACAGAGCGCACCCATGCATGGCTCAATATCACTAGGGAGTCGGGTTTTCACTTTTGGTGGGCCAAACGGCCGTTGTAGGTAATCGGGGTCGCTTGTTGGGTGGTATCGTCGGGTAGTGGGGTGGATCGTGACAGCCGGCGAATAATTTGAATTACAAAGACATTCGGGTGGTTCGATTTTCACTCACCCCCTCGTACCCACGGGTCGGCATGATGACCACCAAGCCGCCCGCCCACCCTCGGCTATGTTACAACCTTGGTTGCTAAGGTGTTAGACCTATGGTTGGCCCTAAGAGCAACCCCATACTGCCCTATCCCTGCCCAACGTGACGGCGGGAGGCTAGTTAGACACGGGTGGATAGAAACTAAAATTAACAGGTAGCGGCGACTCCCCCGAAGTTGTATCCCGTTCTTCGCTACACATGGTGCGCGGGATGTTGTCCTCTTCATCATCAGTGCGTTGCTCCGCATTGCTCTCCCCCATGGAGAGGATAGCAGCCTCATCAAACACCACATTACGGCTGCTCACCACCCGACGAGTAGCAAGATTGTACACCAACCACGCCGGTGATTCGGAAGCATAGCCCACAAAGACACCCTTCCACGCGCGATCGTCAAGTCTGCGGCGTTGAGACTTGTCAACGTGGACATAGGCCGGACAGCCGAAGACCCGCATGGAGCTCAAATCAGCTCGTCTACCGGTCGCCAAGGCGAAAGGTACACCGCCGGCTCCGCTACTATGCACACGATTGCGGACATGCACCGCAGCGGCCATCGCTAGAGCACAATACGATTTAGGCAGCGCAGCTTGCCGGATCATTGACTGCGCCATCGGGACCAACGCTCCCCACTGCCGCTCAATCCGGCCATGTTGCCAATGCGCGTAAGGGGCAGTGATCTCCACGGCGATGTTGAACTCATCCAAGAGGTTTCGGAAGGCAGCACCTAAGAACACCGTGTCATTGTCCACCCGAAGACGACGAACCGTGTGCCCAAGAGAACGGATGGTAGTCAACATGCGACGGAACGAGGCGGGAGCCTCATCCTTGGAGCGGACCGCATCATGCAGCATGAAACGGCTCCGGAAATCAACCGCACACAAACTGTACCGCCGTCCTCCCAAGGATGGAACACTCATAGGCCCGCAGAAGTCTAAGCCGAGGACCTCAAAGACACCAACGTTCCGGTAAGCCGGCTCACGAGAGATACGGCGGACGTGCGACTTACACATAGCACACGTCTCACAAAAACCCAACTTCTCCGACGCAGAAAACGCCACACCCTCCACCTGAGTGGCCAAGAGCCCGTCCAATTGCGACTCGCCAAGGTGACCGAGTCGGGAATACCACAACCGTTTTTCCAATGGCGCAGTGGCGACCGAAGCGGTAGGATTCGACGAAGCAACCCGCGCCGACAACCACACCAACAAATACGCGCGCCCCAACGGAACCACCACGCCACCACCATGACCGGCATGAAGACGAAGGTGGTCCACGGGATCAGCTAACACCACAGAATGACCTTGTCGCCGAGCTTGGGTGAGGCTGAAAAGCCGATGGTAAGACCACGACGCACGACGGGATAGCTCAGGAACGTGGAGCACATTCTTTAGCGTGGCAGGAATCTCCTCTCCATCTTCAGCCTTCACAATGATGCGGACCGAGTCCACTCCAACAGCGCGGGCGCTGATACCCTTTACCTAAAGCCGGTCGGTGAGCGCTCGATACTCACAGAAGTCACGGCGCACACTAGTCATGTGATGGCTAGCGCCGCTGTCGGCCAACCACATCCACGTTTCCCCATCGCGCTCGAACATGTGTCGAGCCTCGGAGAATGGCCTCGCAGGGGTGGCCGTCACGTCCATGACCGCCGGAAAAGCAACAGGGGAGTCCACCTGCGCAGAGTTACCTCCGGTGTTGTTGACTGGGCACTCGGACCTGCGATAGCCCTTCTTACCACAGCCATAGCAAACACCACGAAAAATTCTCGCTCCGCCTCTGCCATATGAGGTACGACGAGTAGTCGCAGCTCCTTGAAGAGATTTCAGTTGGTCTTGCAGCTCGGAAAATTGCCGCTTCAAAAGTTCAGTCGTTGAGTCATCATGAAACGCTGCAAAAAACCGTAGGCGTTGGGGGCTCCGTTGTATGTGATTGCGCACAACTCTCGATGCGCATGCCCTTTTAACGAAGATCACGCTTGACGGTATCGATGCTGAGGTCGTGTGCGTCCCACGTGTCGGTGATGGAGTGGTATTCGCTGCGCAGGCCCTTCACCAAGTACATGATGATACGCCGGTCGTGGACGACGTCTCCAACTCGGGGAAGCTGTCGTTGCAGTCGAACTAACAGGTTCATGTACTGAATGCCGCTCTCGCCGTCCGCTTACGGCGTCTCCTAGTCCTGCAATAGTTCCGTACACCGGTAAATACCATCGTCCTCATAATGATTGACTAACGCAGTCCATGCAGTGTGGCCGCAGGTCTTGTCATCCTCGCTAACATTCTCGACAATGGAAAGGTCGTCCTCCGGCAGCGCAAGAATCAATGTGGAGTACATGTCGACTTGTTGTTGAGAGGAAGCGGCACCATCCAACGACAAAGCCGGAGCCCACTTTTGCATCAAGCCAAATGCACGGAAACGTTTCTTCCACACGTCAAAGTCTCGTCTCTTTCCACTGAACTTGGGTAGTTTCACGGAGTCCATAGCAGGTACGTCGGATGCGCTCGCAAGAGCACCAGAAAATCAGGAAAAATGCCAACAAGAAAAGCACCAAGTACCGGTGAAGAGGCGGGCAACACGGCTCAGAAAAGGAGACGGCAAAGGGCTGACCGAAGACGCAGTTGTACTAGAGGCGGCTGATCCAGAGATTAGGTTCTACTATTAGTCTAAGGTTGCCAACTTAGCCTAACCAAAGTAGCACCTCACAATCTCACCATGCATTCGTGTTACACACGTGCAAGGTGTCTCACTATGCACACGAACTCGGAAAATCGGCCGAGACTCGCCTGAGTCGATTGTACGACTCGTATTCATTCGCGATTGTGGGCGGGAGGTTTCAATTCAAGTGGATGTATGTCTCTCGAAGTATCTCAATAGACCGGGACAAACGCGTTAAAGATTTCACTCGTCTCACCTAGCGTTAAAGCAGTCCTTTATTCAATTCACCTTCGAGAAATTTAGGTTTGGGACATGTCGGGTATGAAAAAAATATATTCGAAGGACTCGAAATCCCCCAAAAAACGTCGAATCCACGCCCTGCTCCCACACATTAGGCGAAAATTTCTGCAGTGGAGCTGCGGGTATTTTGGCAGATGTTGTGCGATTGCACGGGGCAGAGGTGGCTTTGTTCAAGTTGCAAGAGCCACATGACAAACTGATTATAGAGCTAGGCATGACGGGCACAAAAGGGGCACCATTTAAATGTTGGATATGAAGGCTCTGGATATTTAGGTGGCCCAGCCGCCTATGCAATACAACATGGTCGCACTCAACAACAAGTCCAACACATTACCCACTCGTACAATCGATAGTAGGCGGGGTCAGCCCCGCAGAAGTGTGCGTCCGCGGTAGGAGGTAGAGGCCGTTACCAGACGGCACTAGCATCCACATTCATGTGGTGACAAGTAACATTCCCGCGTCATAATCCGTAGGAAACAAAAATTCACACCCGGAGTGCTTTTGCATCAAGCTCGCGTTGAGCATACGGCCGATATGTTGCGCCGACCTAGAAGTGAGATCATGCGTGTACAATGCATGACCGAGACGAAACACGGTTTGAACCGAGACTAAACAAATAGGCACACGAACATTACCGTTGCCCTTCACATTTACACCGACACCACCGACTATAATGAGTTGAGAAGGTGGCTGAAAGGCAATAAACTCCGACCAAAACGTTGTGAGGTTGACTGAGCACGGAGAGTCAGCTACCCAATAATCACAGAGGTCAAAATGAAAAGTCGTAAATGACGTGAAAGCAACAAGGGCAAAGAAGACACTAACTGCAGTGTCGTCAAACTCGTCTTCCATGTTGTCGTTATCAACAAAGTTGATGTCCTCGTCAACATGGAAGGTTGCTTCAGACACCTCACTAAGATGAGCGGTGGGCGGGGGTTGGTTGGTATACTTGTCAGCGATTTGCTTGCCCTTGGCTAGCGTCCAACGCAGAACGTCCGCGTCCGGTGCTTTGCATGTGGACAAGACATGGTCCATGTTACCGCATGCACCGCATTTAGAAGGAAACTTGGACATGTCCGGACGCTTGTTGGCCGCCCAAGGACCAGCTCCGCGACCCCCTTGACCCTTGTAATATGCAGGGAACGCGTTGACTGGGGGGACAAGTGGGTAGGATGCATGAGGTGACGACTTCTCAGCGTCCAAATTCAGCGCATGGAGGATGGTGCTAGCCATGATGTGACGAGTACAGTCTTGCAACACTACATTGCATGACATTGTACATGTACTCGTTACTAATCCTAATTCGTGCTTTACCATCGGACGGACGTACAACGTGGGTACGTCGCTACTGCAATATTAGCAAGGGTTCCGATGCGTAATGTACTACCAATACCTCCCGGTGCGTACAAGTACGCACAGTTAATCTAATTGGCCAGAAGACGCGTTTAAGCGAGGTTTCCGATGCAAAATGAGCCGCGTCGTGATTCTCCATGCTAGTCGAGCCGCGTCGCTAAACTGTTGACGACGGTTGGAAAGCCCTAACGCCTAGCACGTAAGCGAGTTTGAGTAGGCGTAAGCTATATGGGCGGAAAGTTATTTAAGCCCAGTGCAGTAGAGGGAGGTGACGGAACCATATAACAATCCCTTTGTTCAATTGCAATATATACTGCTAAAGTACAAGCAGTGAGACATATACTCAATCTCTCCCATCTTTACCACCACTATGCCAATTAGAAGCACCTGAACAGAATATAACAGATTTGTGCTAGAAGTTAGGTTTGGAAGGCTAACCGCCACATAGGTTTCGGAGCTCTTTGGTCGACGCACGTTTTCGCTGTTGTTTGATTCGCTCGACGTTGCTTGGTTGACTTGAAATGGCATCTGTTGGACTTGGTCGTTACGTGGTGGTCGTACTTAATGTTGGAGGGACTAAACTTTCCGACATTTAGCTGGTGTTACGACGTGAGCCTCGTTCTGGTAAAACTTGGTTCCCAGATGGTTCGGTAACAACTAATGAAGAGCATGTTCATGCTCCCGTTCGCGAGTGGCATGAGGAAACTGGCCTTATTTGGACTCCGGATGATTTAATGCTGTTGAGTGATGCACCGGTTCGAGTCGCGTTACGTGTCGGACAACATCTCGTTTACGTCTATACGGCTTCCGTTCCCGTTCCGTGTGTTACGACTCACTTGCGTACTCTTGCTCAGCTCGATCAGGTTGTGACAGCTCAGTCGACTACTAATCCGGATGGTTCTTACGTCGTACCGGAAACAATTGATGTCGGCGGTCTGAACCTTACGCCCGTCAAGACGGGGTTACTTCACTTTGCTTACGTGACTTAGTGGGAGACTTTCCGTCGTGCAATGTATGCGTCCCAGGCACTCTTCCATGACGACACATCAATCCCGAGGCAAATTTTCATGTACCCCCGGTTTTCGTCGGTTGATTCGGGACATGTTTGGCTTCTCATTCGTGGCTACATGAATCAGCTGTGCGGACAGACACCGACTGATTTACGTGTGGGAACCCCGATGCCTACGACTAATTTAGCTGGTCTACATGTGACCCTTACTGAGACTCAGCGCAAGGCTGCAGTTAAATCGCCACTTCAGTCTGGCAAGAACGCCCGTAAACTGGAGGATTGGCTTGAGGCACAACCGCAACACTTTCTTTTGCTCGGAATAACGGGTGACTCTTACGACTCAGTAATTTGGGTTACTTCACAGTTCTCTGGACCTCAGAACGGCTGGTGGTTGAACCGGGAACAACATGCCTCCATCCCTGCTACGTTTGACTTGCTTGTCGCGGAGCTGCGGAAGACATCTATGCTACCCAACATACAAGACTACGCGGTAAACGCTCTGCTAAGCCTTGCGCAAGGAAGCATGAGTTACGCTCTCTACACCCAACAGTTCAACGACTTTTTGCGTCGGTCTCGTCATCAACTTACGGCTGATGTTCAATGTGTTCGGTTCATCAATGGCCTTGCTAACTTTGAGTTGAAGACTCATGCCAAGTCACATCGCTCTCAAAGAAGTTATAACGTTCAGCTAGTGGGGCTACAAAACTTCTTAATGATGTCGTAATTGATTCACCGCACCTCGGAAGTGTACAGTCAACAGCTGGTCCATCTACGGCACCTGGAGGCGGACAACCAACCAGGAAGCGCAACCTTGGTGACCTTTTAGTGGGAGCCTCTAAAATTTGGAAGCGCAATGGTGGTGGTCTTGGCCGTGGACGTGGAGGCGGTCAAGGTGGTGGTCGTGGCCGACCTTCTTCAAACTCTTGCCGAATTGATTTCAGCGCAATCACTAATGCGTTGACTCTTGAGGAGCGCAAGAAGCACATTGAGGAGGGACTGTGTTTCAAGTGCCACAAGAAGGGACACCGATTGTTTCAGTGCCCCGACCTGAAGGGCAAAGCGGCTATAGATCCGCCATCTAAGAAGCAATGATGGTGGCAAGGCTGTTTAACTAGCGAATTTGAGCACCCGGCTACATATACTATTCGTCATGAAACACTGTTAGCGAGAGAGGTCGTCGACACACGTTCGACACCTCCATTGACTACAGTCGCGACACTTGCAACAATAATAGCAGGTCGTCGTCGTCAGACAAAGCATAGACAAAGTCGTAAACTTGTAACCAGACGTTCGATTTATTGGAAAGTTGTTGACTCTGTTTTCGAACCTCTCCACGCGCGATTTGACTTTACCTTGGAGGGATGTGCTGATGATGACGATCTAAACTCGCACGGTGACTTACCTCATTGTTCGCCGAGTGACTCAATTCTTGAGAGAGATTTGTCAGGAGAACGGGTGTTCATTAATCCACCATGGGAGTTGGCTGAACAGATTGGACAGCATTTTGAGAGTTGTCATCGGACAGCTCCAACATCTACGATGGCTGTTTTTGTTCGTCTACCGAAATGGGCAAAGTTCACCGAGCTCACTAAACATTGGAAACTCTACCAGGAATTCCCAGCTCGAACACAACCTTTTGCTCGTCAGCCACTGGAGAACCCAGCTCAGCAGGAGGTGATTGCTCCACCTCCTTGGCATGTACAACTGTGGTTAGTCGACGGTGGTTGTGCTTTTTACGATCAAATTTCACCTACATTACCTTACCGACCCACCTCGGTACTTGTACCTCTTGTCGACACGGAAGCGTCCATCGCTTTCTCCGCCAGCTACAACTCTCTTGACTAACCTCACGGAAGCTCGACCATTAATTCGCACCGAGCTAACTATGAAAACTGTTGATGATGGACACCAAATTTCTGGCTTGGTGGATTGTGCAGCGACTCTTGACTTCGCTTCTGAGGACTTCGTACGACGCTTTGCTTTATAGACTCGGAAGTCTTTAACCAAGACCCCTGTTCGACTTGCCAACGGACAGCTTGTGATTTCTTCGACAGCCTGTGATGTTACTTTTGAGCTAGCTCGTCACGAATTTCAACGGACTTTTTACGTCTTACGTGACTTACGTGTTGATGATTTAGTCGTGGGTTTACCATGGCTTGACGACGAAATGTCTCTTTACAGTTTGATTCTACCAAGGTTTTTACTTCTATGGATGGCACAATAGTGGAGACTCAGCTGGAGGAACGCCTTCATGAGTGTCTATTGTTGTCGTCTACCAAAGTTCAGAAACTCATGCGCAAGACGCGCCGCGGCAGGGGACGTAAGGCTGAATTCTATGTAATTGAACTTACGCCAACCGCCGACCAACCAACTGACTTTCACACTGAAGAGGAGCTTAACGCATACCAACATGACAACTTCCGGTCGTTACTCTACGATGACTTCCCGGAGTTCTTGCAACATGTGGAATCTCCACATGTAAGCCGACAGTGGGATCATCCCATTGAAACAACTGGCCCGATGAAACGTCAGCCGCTGAACATATTGTCCCATTGAGAGCGCGCTGAGCTGAATCGACAGCTCAAAGACGCCGTGGACGCTGGTTTAATTCGTCCCAACTACAGTGAGTTCGGCTCGCCAATTCTTTTTGTGCGCAAGGGAGCCGGCTCGCTACGACTCTGCATTGACTACCGTGGCCTTAATGAAGTTACGCGTAAAGATGCTTACCCACTTCCGCGTGTGGACGACACACTCGATGAGCTTAAGGACGCAAACTTCTACACTCACCTCGACCTCGCCTCAGGTTTTTGGCAATTTTGAGTGCGTGATCATGACATTCACAAGACGGCGTTTCAGACCCTGATGGCTTAATGGAATGTGTCGCCATGCCGTTTGGATTGTGCAATGCACATGGTACGTTCCAGAGTATGATGAATGACATTCTTCACAACTTTTTGCATAAGTTCGTTACTGTCTACCTCGACGACGTCCGTATCTACAATCGCATTGTGGCGGAACGCATGGAGCACCTACGTCTTGTGCTACAGCGATTCAAGGAGGAGGGCTTGAAGTTACGCCTTAAGAAATGCTTCTTCGGCCTTCATGAGATGGAATATCTTGGCTACGCTGTGTCCGCTGGTAAAATTTCGGTTTCCACAAAGAAAGTCGAGGCCGTTGCAGACTGGCCAGTGCCAACGACGCAGAAGGAGGTTCGCAGTTTCGTACAATTATGCAACTTCTATGCCAGATTTATACATCATTTTAGCGACCTTACGGCTCCATTGATGGACTTACTGCGGAAGTTCCGACCATAAAAGGTTACGCTGACGCCTGCCTGTTTGGAAGCCTTTGAGACTCTCAAGTTACGGCTCATTTCCGCGCCGTGCTTGATCCTTCCGGAGGTCGGCTCGGACGCGACGTTCACCGTAGCTACAAACGCTTCAACAATGGGGATTGCAGCAGTCATGTTGTAAGACCAAGGAGGAGGCTTTCAACCACTCTCTTATTTGGCGCGTAAGCTTAATCCAGCTGAGCGCGGTAACACTTACTTTGCGTACGACTTAGAAGCTTTGGCCGTATGCGAAGTTGTCAAGCATTGGAGGTACTATCTTGAAGGTTGCTCTAAGTTCCTGGTCGTAACAGACCACGACGCACTGCGACATCTCCTCAAGCAACCGAAAAACAGGCTGAACAAGCGGCAAGCAAGATACCTGCGGGATTTGCAACCGTATGTGGGCTCGATGACACTTGCATATCGCAAGGGAGCTCTGAATGAAGCTGACCCGTTAAGTCAGCGTCCAGACTTCGTACCTCAGGCCACAGTTCCATTATTTTGGGATGGCGAGGTTCTGTCAGATCGAGAATTACGACGGAAGTCCCTGCTTCTGTTTGAAGGCGCATAGTTAACATTTAACGCGTTGCAACTGAGCCTTGAGTTCGCTTGTCTCATTCGCGAGGTGTACTCCCAAGACTCGTTTTATGAGGACGAGGGTAAGTGGACGAAAGACAACCGGATAGAAGCCATAGTTGGATATTTTTGGCGCCTCGATCGCCTATGTATTCCGCATAACTCTGAGCTCCGAGTGAAAGTGATCACAGAGTTGCGCGAAAGTTCGTCACTTGGTCAGAAAGGAGTTGCTAGCACTCTTGATAAAGCGCTCGACAAATTCAAGTAGAAACGAATTCGCCAAGATGTGAAAGATTGTTGTGAGCGATGCGTCGTGTGTCGACGAGCAAAGATTCAACCGCAGATGGCTGCGACTCTTTACCCATTGCATGTTCCACCTAGACCGTGGCACACAGTTGGTCTTGACTACTTGACACACTTACATGAGAGCAATGGCTTTAACAATGTGCTGATTGTAGTAGACCATCTAACTCGAATGGCCCATTTTCTGCCATGTATAAAGACTGTTACTTCCGAAGAAACTCCAACTTTGTTTTTACATGGAGTCTACAGATTACACGGACTATCCCGTGTGCTGATTAGTGACCGCGACCCGAAATTCGTCAGTGGCTTCTGGCAGACACTTTGGCGGCGCCTTGGAACGCGCTTGAACATGTCTTCCGGTCGACAACCATAAGCAAACGGACTGACGGAGCGAGGGAACAGCGAATTTCAGCAGCTTCTTCGTTGCTAATGTTGCTATGACGGCTTTGATTGGACGACTATGCTACCACGAGTAGAATTCGCGTACAACGCCTCTCGTGCACTCGGAATTGAACACACCCCGTTTGAGGCTAATTTTGGATTCTCTCCTGAGAAGCTTCCACACCTAATGTTTGGCATACGACCGTCAATTCCGGTTTCGCAAGATGCAACACAGCGGTTACGATTGTTTCATGAAGTACATACCCTAGTACGCTATGTGTTACAGCTACACAAAGACGATATGCATGCGCGCACAGAACCGTCTGCAACACCACACTTCGTATGAAGAGACAAGGTGTCGGTCGTCACAACAAACATTCTCCTACGTGAACACCCCAAAAAAAAACTCAGAGGCAGAGAGCTTGGAACTTTTTCAGTGGAGGAGCAAATTGGGAAACACAATTACAGATTGAAACTTCCAGCGACAGTACGCTTACATCCTGTGTTCCATGTGAACAATTTACGACCATGCTCTACTGCTCCACTACGACCAGCTGTCCCGGTGAGTGTTCCTGAAGGAGACGATGAGGAGTCGTTCGACGTCTCACACATTTTTGTTGTGTGCATTAAGTCGTTACTTGGACGTCGAGGCAAATATTTGCTCTTCATGACGCACTTCAGTGATGACGACATTCCACATGTATGGCACCGGTTAAACGAGGTACACCGAACAACTGCGTTACAATATTTCTTGGAGACGCCCCAATGGCACAAGTTTGCCAAGACTCAGGCGTACATCGACTTCATGCACGCTCACCCAGCGTGTATTCTCGAGTCCCAGTAACTGCTTCAGTAAAGGAGCTTAGACCACGGAGGTATGCCTCGCGGCGGCCTCACAGATCTGTCAAGAGGGGGAGGGTACGAGTGTGACGAGTACAGTCATGCAGCATTATATTGCATTACATTGCACATGTACTCGTTACTAATCCTAATTCGTGCTTTACCATCGGACGGACGTACAACGTGGGTACGTCGCTACTGCAATATTAGCAAGGGTTTTGATGCGTACTGTACGACCAATACCTCCCGGTACGTACAAGTACGCACAGTTAATCTAACTAGCCAGAAGACGAGCCTTAGCGAGGTTTCCGATGCAAAATGAGCCGCGTCGTGATTCTCCATGCTAGTCGAGCCGCGTCGCTAAACTGTTGACGGCGGTTGGAAAGCCCTAACGCCTGACACGTAAGCGAGTGTGAACCGGCGTAAGCTATATGGGCGGAAAGCTATTTAAGCCCAGTGCAGTAGAGGGAGGTGAAGCCGATATTCACATTAAAAAAAGGTACACGGCTCGTAGGAACACGGCTCGGCCGGTACACGGCTCGCGGGACAAAAAAAACACGAGCCGTGTTCCTCACGCTTTCTGGTATTCACATTAGGCCGGTACACGGCTCGGACCGCAGTACATACGGGCTTTGTATCGGGCTTATTATCCTACGGCCTTTTTCGCGCAGTCATCGCGCCAGCACACACTCTCTCACTAACACCTTACCGCACCCGCGCCCGTTCCACGATGCTGGATCCGAGGCGCATCACGCTTGTATGGGCCGTGGCCTTGATTTTCGGCTTGGCGGCACTCGTGAATGCCGTTCCGCCCGCGCCAGATGTGGTGATGGGTACGGACCCCTCCGCCCGGAGCGCAACCTCAGCGTACTCATGGTGCAAGTAATCACACACGCACGGCCACACACACACACACAGCCGCGCGCATACATACGCACACGGTCACACACGCGATCACACACACACGCACGCATGAGGTCACAGCACATACGCGCACGCACTCTCCCGCACACATGGCACATTCACACGGTCAGACCCACATAGATATATAAGTGGATACATAATGCGTCTTCCGGCGTAACCCGTCGGACCCGAAATAGACTGCCGTCTAGCTGTGCTTAACAACTTACATGTAACCATTCTTTCTGAGCGAACTGTGCATTCGAAATAGTCGTTTGCTCGTGCACGAGCGCGCCTACGTATTGCAAGCTCATCGGGCAACCGTTGTTGCGAGAGCCCGATTGCGTGTGTGTTTGTGTGTGTGTGTGTGTGTGTGTGTGTGTGTGTGTGTGTGTGTGTGTGTGTGAAGGGGGGGGTGTATGTCTCTGTGTGCCCCTCTCTCTCTCTCTCTCTCTCTCTCTCTCTCCATCTGTGTGTGTGTGTGTGTGTGTGTGTGTGTGTGTGTGTGTGTGTGTGTGTGTGTGTGTGTGTGTGTGTGTGTGTGTGTGTGTGCACGGGCTACAAACGATAGCTACACAAGTAAAAGAAGTGTGACTGTGCGCACACGCGTGTGTGTGTGTGTACGTGTGTGTGTGTGTGTGTGCATATAGCTTTCTCTCTTTCTCTCTCTCGCTGTGTCTGTATGTGTGTCTCTGTGTGCACCAATAACGGCAACAACAACAGCAGCTATAACAGATGTTGGAGTAGGAGCATAAACCTATAAAGAAAAACAGCAGCTCCAAAGTAGAAGAAGTGTGCCTGTGTGTGTGTGTGTGTGTGTGTGTGTGTGTGTGTGTGTGTGTGTGTGTGTGTGTGTGTGTGTGTGTGTGTGTGTGTGTGTGTGTGTGTGTGTGTGTGTGTGTGTGTGTGTGTGTGTGTGTGTGTGTGTGTCTTGCATCAGCTTCACAAACATGAGCATAACGACACAGTTATTTACAGCTAAAGGTTGAAGATCATGTTGTGTCACTGCGGTGGCGTACACTCAAGCTCCCCCCCCTCACAACAACCGCTATTTTGTATTAGACGCTTGCGAAACTCGCCTACGCGCCCACTCGCCGGAATTCCCTCCTAATAGAGCCGTCTCCGTCCTGCAACATGTTTTTTTAAAATCCCGCGCTCCTCCAAGGTAGTTTGCGTTCCTGCGGGCCGGATTGGTACCTGGAACTTGCCCGGCCAAGTGCATCCCAAGCGCTCTCCGCTACCGTTACGCCCTCCCGACCACATGTCGACTACTTGCTCCCGACCAAAATAGAGGGAGGGTTCCCTTCACCATCCAAGAACTCGCCAGCAACCTAAAGCGGGTGGGATAGAGTCATATACAAAAGTTCGCGTGTCGGGTTGTGACAAGTCGGGCAGGTGGGCAAGGCGGGCGGGTACCTCAAAGATCACACCCGCAACTTCCGCCTTGATGTCCAGCCACTTTGATGCAACTTATTTCTCCGCCTCTGTCTAGTGTTAGCTTCCGGATTGCGCGGCCCCCTCTTCGTAACCTTTGCGCCGAGGTATAACGGGCGGAATGTGCTAGCGATGCTAGACGGGGGTGTGGGTGGTGGGATACTGCGTAGCGATACTGCGTAGCGATTACTGCCAACTATAGGGGGGAATAGCCCCGCGCGACGCGATAAGCGGTATGTACTGTGTAATGTACTAGTTTCCCGAGCCGTGTACCTCCTCCCGGTACACGGCTCTGCGGAAAAGGAACACGGCTTGAGGCTCAAGCCGTGTTCCTATTTGCCCGAGCCGTGTTCCGATTTGGCCGGTACACGGCTCGCGAGCCGTGTACCGTAATGTGAATACCTGTAAAAGTGATATTTTCGGTACAGGGCTCGCGAGCCGTGTACCGCATGTCTAATGTGAATATCGGCTTGACAGAACCATTTAACAATCCTTTTGTTCAATTACAATATACACTGCTAAAGTACAAGCAGTGAGACATCTACTCAATCTCTCCCATCTTTACCACCACTCTGCCATTTAGAAGCACTTGAACAGAATAGAACAAATTTGTGCTAGCGGTTAGCTTTGGAAGGCTAACCGCCACACATGACCTTGTCGGTCGACATGATGAAAGCATTCATAACGCACTGCTTCGCCTCACCATATTGTCCAACATTGGACAAGCCGCGGATTAGGACTAGAGCGAGGACGTGAGGATGAAGTGCCGTCGACCCGTCCTCATGTTGGAGGCATTCGATAAAGTCGTTGAAGAGCTGGCGAACCGCGTGAGTTTACGCAAACAACGATTGCCCAGTGGCCTGCCGAACCAACAAGAGGAAGGTGCGAGAGATGGAATGGGCATCGAGTCTCTCGCATAACATCTCCCACGCAACACTACCGCAGTTGGGGCGGCCAACCGACACACAAGCGAGGGCATGTGATGCGGGCTTGTCGTGCCGAACGCATTGTACAAACATCGCGTGGGCGATGCGCTGAGCAATTTGATTCAACGGCGCACCGGACAAGGACATGGAGAGCTAGGGAAACATTGCCGCGACAGAAAGGAGGAAAGTCGCGTTTCCAAGATTTGAATTCCCCGGTTTTCGGCATCAGCGGGGCGTCCATGCGAAAAGACCGCGCCAAGGAGTCCCCGTCAAAGTCAGTGGCCTTGTAGACCGTCTGAGCCGCGAACGCATGATCGATCGTGAAACGCTGACTGAGCCCGCGATGAGCGGGCACGGGACGTGAAGGTGGCGGGAGGTAGTCGCTCGTACTCATGTAGTTAGCGGCCACATACGTGGCGGCCGAGTCAATGGTAATAGCCGTGGGGTGATCACGCAGTGCGTCTCGGCGGAGTTGCTCCGACTTGGTCTTGGCATGCTCGTCAAATCGAGTGTGAAAGGCATGAAGCGGCTCCATAACGACGCGGATGTTGTCCACCGCTAATGGTGAAAATGGTCCACTCTCGCCTTGACGGGGCAAGTCGGAAGCGATGTCGGCTAATGCACCCGACGCAGTTTTTCTTTTCGGTGCCATGCCAGAGACCGAGTACCCAAGTAGTGAAAAATCCACTAGCTTTCGTTATTGTGCCTGACGTGGGTTCCAAGCAAACGGCCGGATGCCCGACGACCCCTCGGCTTGATGCCCCGGGGTGTCTCATAGTACCTTTTCCGTATCCTCCACTCAGTGTGGGGCATTACAACGGCCGAGGCTATTGCATGCATGTGTATATTTCCGCTAGCTAAAACGTGTGACGCTTTCGTGCACCCCGTAAATGAGGTATTCAACCACAAATGCTCCCCCGCCCCCTTACTCGAGCTTCGACATGTGTGCACCATGTCCGCACAAGCGAGTGCGTTTGTGTGGGTGGCTGTGCCGACCTTGCTGATAGTAGGATAAAGACATCGTAGTCTAGAGTAGACACAAGAAGGGGTGTCGGTTGCAATAGCAAGCAAAGAAAAAACGAGTGTGAAGTGTAACGTATTGAATAGTCAAAAAAAGTATATAGTGGGGTTGCCTTCGGGCGAATTTCCAAGTTACACGCCGGAAAAATTGCTGTTTCGCGTAGTCTTCACGTGGAGGGCTCCATAACTCGTTGAACGTGGTATGCACGGTTCGACAAGGAAGACACTGTAACGTGCGGTGTGTTGATTACATATACGTTGACGACCAACCTTGGGTGACGGCCGGTGTCGAGACGAAGGTAGTGACTGGGTTGCGGCGCCCGCCGGCGGCGCAGCGGCGGCGGCCCCGGAGGGGGGTGCGCTCGCAGGCCCGTCGGCATCCCCTCACCTCCCCGTGGTGGGCGCTGGAAACCCCGTAGCCGTGCCAGGCCTGGCACGGTAGGGGGCTAAGAGGGCCGACAGCTCGATCCGTGGGATCAGCAGCTGTCGGGAAAGCCCTGTACATAGGGCTTTTGAAAAAATAATTTCTGTGCACTACCGGCGCCAAGATCCCCCGCTCGGCCCGTCCGATATGTTTTTTCGCGTACAGATACTCTTAGATACTGCCTTCCTTTGAGGGGTGGGGCCAGAACTACAACAACGTTTGATGGCGAGGAGGGTACGGCCGGATCAGCGGTGGGAGGCGGGTGTTGGAGCTGGTGGTGGCCAGCCGGGAAGCAGAGCCAGGAAAGGGCGCTCGCTAGCCGTCGACCAGCCATGTGCCGGTCGAACCTTGCCGAGGGGTGAGGCAAGACATGGCACATGCCGGTGGCTAGTCGCAGACGGAGGAGCGGCTACATGAGGCGGCGGCGATCCTCAGGATCAGCCGCCGCCGGAAAGCCCTGTACGGAGGGCTTTCTTCTGATACAAAACAATGCCCGTACCCGGCGTCGAGCTAGTTGGGGAGCAGCACCAGGGAAGGGCGCTCACTAGCGCGCCGCTACGTCGTCCAGCGTCATCTCCTAGGGGGAGGAGTCAGCTGGGACGGCAAGGAGGACGGTCGCGACGGGAGGAGCGACACGATCTGGCGGCGACGACCCTTTGGGTCGGCGCCGCCGGAAAACCCGGCACGGAGGGTTTTGTTTAATTCCGGGCGCCCGCGGCCCGCCGGATCCGGCTACGGTGACCTGCCCCCCCCCCCTCTTCGACACCCACTACCCCGACATACCTTCATACTCCTAGGGGTCCTTGAGCGTATGCCCGGGTGAGCGCGGAGGCCCCCGCTCAAGAAAAGGCTGCTCGGTGGACGCGCGATCAGAGGGGAGAGGGTACGGCCACAGGCCGGAAAACCGACAGGTACCCGGGTACCAGACAGAGAAAAAACCGGGGAAATGAGCGGGGAAAATTCAGGCGCGGAGCCAGGAGCGCTAGTTTTTTCTATGTTTGTGTGTCTCGGTCCCCCCCACCTGTCCTCGAGGTGATGGGGGACCTCGACACGGAGGACCGGCGCGTCGGTGGACGCGGCATGACCTTGGGGCGGGGTTTACGGGATGGAGCGGCGGGATCGACGAGCGACCGCGCGAGGAGGGGTTTTTTGCCAGCCTTTCCCCTCCTACCTTCGGCAAGACCGAAGTCACGCGGGAGCTAGATTAGGCTGGCCCGTCGTCCCTCCCGGACGCCGACCGGTCTAGGCCGGTCGACACCCCGGTTCGGCGGGAGCGGGCCGTGCATCGTGAAGGTCGAGCAACAGTTTAGTTTTGCATTTCTCGACAAGTGGATTCATTTTTAGATCTTTTTTCTTGATTACAAAATTATTACGCTGTTACTGTTAACGGTCTACCTCACGCTTCTAAGTCATGTATGGCATAGCAAAAGGGGGGGCCCAGAGACGACAACCGGTTCTTACTGGTAATGTTGTAAACAATTTCAAATTTCAAATTTGACTGAGTTGCTAGCTAGAGCTCTTAGCTAACTCGGGACTCGCTAATTCTAGTGTGCATCAAGCACCCTAGTGAATGTCTTTGTACATAAAGATTTCTAGAAGAGCAACCACTAGCTACCTAAAATTACTAACAACAACAAGAGCGGAAGGAGCAAATTAAGTAGCAATTGCAGTCGGAATGTCGAGAGGAGCGGATCGGGGAAGCAGATCAGCGACTAGAGAGGGTTGGTAGTTGGAGAAGGTTAGGTGGACATGCACGGAGGGAAAACAATTATATTTGCTAGTACATGCGTTGGGTTTTGACAAAGGGAATGTAGTTTAGCCAACATGAGTCTTGTGTTACAATTTGCCTTGGCCGATCCTCTACATACTTTGTCTTGGCTCAGCAAGTGACAGCAATTAAACACATGCGAATCCAAGCTAAGGCGATTGCGGACCGTAGCTTTGTTATGCCATAGTCGTGTCAATGTACGAATGGTACTCGTACCGTTTATGGGGTGTGGTTTTTTAGCGGCGGCTGATCATGAAGATCTCCGCCGCCAACCGTGCCACTCCTCCGTCCACGTATGTCTTCTTGTGCTTCTTTCGTGTCGCTCCTCCCTCCGAGACGGCTCGACGTCATTAGTGTTGGTAAGTGGCTAGCGAGCAACATGCCTTGGCGATGCTTCCCAGCTGTCCGCCGTTAGATCCACTCCCCCCCCCCTCCCCCCCCGTGCCGATACTCCGTACCTACCTCGCCGTCAAATAGCTAGAGATACCCCCTCGCCTCCTCATCGTGAGAAGATCAAGGGGAACATGGCCGCAAAATGAAATGTTGGACGAGCGGGGCGGGGGTTCTTCGCCATGGTCGGTATATTTCTAGAAAGCCCTCCGTACATGGCTTTCCCGACATCTATTGATCACGATGATCGCAATTGTCGGCTCACCCCGTCTTGCCCCCTGCATACCGTGTCATACACTAGGCACGGCATTAGGGTTCACAACGCCCAACACTAGGGGGTGGAGTGAGTGCCGACTGGCCTGCGAGCGCACCCCCATCCGGGGTCACCGCCGGCGGGCGCCCCGACATGGGCACTTAGGCGCTCTGCGACCTAATTTGGGCCCCAACTTCCACGCAAAAGGCTAGCGCGGCTGAACTACGAGACGAAAGCACTAGCACCGTCACACGGCCGCGACTCGTCCTATTTATGGTATGTATTGTGACCCTCGTAATGTTTCTCTTTTTCTCACGCGGCGGAGCTTAAACTGCGTGCCTTACTTGTGACATGGTCACCACACCCAAGGCGAAATCATAGTATATCGTCAAAATAGGAAAGGGCAACGAGGCGTCGTTCTTGAGCTATGATCGCTTTGTGAAATTTCTGGAAGCACTCACCCCCGGATGGTAAAACTCCTACAATCCTTCGACACAATTCGAGTCTCGTCCGCTGGAAACAAGCCTCCATCGTACTGATGGGCAATCCACACCACCGAAAGCATAACCACGTGGACAACGGACACGCGCAACACGGACCTACAAGTAACCAGACGTCCTCCTCGAGCTACGAGAACGCCCCCCAACAACATGCTTTTCGTGGACGTTCCACTCGCGTCGAAAAGGTGCGACCACCGCCGCTGACACGATCGTTGTCATCCTCCATAATCGATCGTGTCAGCGGCGGATAAGCGACGGAATCCGGCGACTGCATCGACCCCAATACCATTCATGCGATAGTGGATTGGCAATCCTTTGGCCGGCTTACGCCCATGGGCGGCCAACCATAAACTTCATGTCAGAGGGCGATATTATGGCATAACGGAGCTCCCCACGACTTTGAAAATGTTCATATTGTTAGGCTACATTTAAAAAGGTTTGAATTGTATGGGGCTAGATTAACAAGAGCTAGTTGCCATGCTGCTTCACAAGTCTAATTGTTGAGGTTAGTTTGATGACCGGCGTTGCCTTAATGTTATTCCGTCCTTACATCTATGACGCTCTGCCACAGCGGTAGACTACTGTCTCCTTTTACACGAGCAGAGCTCACGCAGACCCATCCTCCCATTCTCTCTCATTAATGCGTTGAACACTTGAACAAAGCCCTTTGGGCCTTGCAGCCAAAACTTGTAAAATGTACACACGTTTGGCATAACGAAACCCCCCACCGCTTATCTATGTGAATTCAATAAATAAATAATAATCAAATATTGTATATCGCTATAGCGATATTTAGCGACTGGGAGTCAGATTATGCCAAAGATGACAGCTTGTTTACATTTTGGATAAACAGGCACTAAAACACCTATTCAGAGGTGTTATTTCTATTCAGCGCTTGATCAGGGAAGGGTGGGTGGGTTGCGCGAGCCGAATGGGCGAGCGCAAAGGCAGAAGGTGGCTGCTACCAGCTAGAGGAGCTGCTTTATAGGTAAAGCAGGTGGGCGTCCGCTGCGGACAATTTACTGCGCTTGTGACGCTTTGTCTCCGCGCGTTGCCTTAGGCGGACTCAACATGGTACGTTTACTAACCGTTAAACCCCAATATTTTACCAATATAAGAATTTAGCGACTGGGAGTCAGATTATGCCATTGAGATAGACTGAAGGTCTGCATAGGCTACTAATCCGGGGGTTTGGCGACGAGCCAGCCGAAAAATAGCCAGGCCGCCGGGGTTTCGCTCATGGTGGGGTCGATGTACTTGCCGTTGACGACGTCGTTGGTTTTCGACCAACCACCCATGTAGCGGATTTTGGTAAGGGGTGCGCCGATGCATGCGGCTGCGGACGCCGCGCCTTTACGTAGGCTATGCGATGTCCACTTGAATTGCGTGGGGGGTGCAGCGCCGATGGTGTTGCACGCCTCACGAATCCACTCGGTGATGGTACCGGCCGTCCACGTGTGTGGCTGGTCCTCGGGCGTGACTGCCCAAAAGGCAGTTGGTCCGGATCCAGTGCCGAGGATGTTGCAATAACTGGTGCGTCCAGCGGTAAAGGCCTCCAGGAGGTCCGCGAGTAGCGGTACTGCAGTAATAGGGAGTTGCATGAGCGGTTTATCGGCCGCGGTCCTACGCTGGTCTCCCTTTGCTTTTCGTACAAATAACAGTATGTTACCGCCCGTTCGGTCGACCGCGATGTCGTCCATGTGGCAACGTACGCCGGTTTCTGCGCGCCAAAAATAGCAGTAGTTGGTGCAGACTGCGAGCATCGCGCGGAACGTCTTGATCTGTACGAGGTTGTCCGGCTGCCAGGTGAGCGCGCGGTAGTGTCGATGGGCGAAGAGGAGCATATGTTGTACGATGGGGGCTGGGAGCGGTACGCGAATGTCGGGGGCGGTGATGGGCTGCTGCTGCATGGCGAGCCCCCGACGTGCGTCCGTGAGAAGGGGTCCTAGCGCCACTGGCTCCTTCAGGTGGTCGCGAAAGAACTTATTTATGGCTGAGAAGTAGGGTTGGAGGCTGTTGGCTGCGATGGTTCCGGATCGGGCGAGCCAAGCTGTAAATCGAAGCATGTCGGCCGCGGTCGCCTCGAGGGGTGTGATTCCTTCCTCGTTGTAGAAAACAGTAAAACGGCGCATACCGGTGCCATAGTTGTTGTAGGTGGTGGGGGCGAGGGAGCCGGTGAGAAGGTCGAGCACGAGGTCGCCCAAGTCGTCCGTGCCGACGAGTGTGCCGACATGGTTGCGCATCGAGGCGTGCCACGGTGCGTGGGCCGCAGGTTCGACGAGTCGGTATTTTACGGGTGCGGCTTGGTAGTCGGTGTCCGCGGATGTCCGGTCGTGCCGCGGTCTTGTCGAGGACGTCCGGGTGGTCGGTGTTGGGTGGAGTGTACCACGTGTTCGGTAGAGCCAAGACGGGGCGGTACGTGGAAAGCCGTGACGCTCCAGCCGGGCGGTCCGACGCCCTCGTATGCTCCGCGCTTGCCCGGAAAGAATAAATCTCGGGAGGGGGGGTACATGATCTGTTCGTCGGAAAGTTCGCTTAGTAGTTGGTACCACTGTTTGGCGGGCCAATAAGGCGCGATGACTGTTGCTTCGGCCCCGGATTGGCGTAAATTTTGGACGAGGTCTGGGAGTAGCGTCCAAGGTGGGTTGCACCAGCTGGTCTCTCCTGTCCAGCGGTTGTCGGGTAGATGGAGGCAGTCCACGGCTTCGGAGGTGGGGTCTCGCCAGCGGGCGTTGTAGCGGGGAAGCTGCGTATTGCCATGCGTGGCAAACCTGTCGATGGAGTGGGGGCCCCACAGGGAATTCAGGTAAGTGAAGATGCGGGGGTTGAGTTGCCAGTCGTCCCGGTCGGTTTCGCGGCTCAGTCTGTCGGCCCAGACGTTGGCTGCGGAGCGAATATACCGCGCGCGGATGCTGATGTCGTTGGTGTCGATGAGTTCCCACAGTTTGCGCAGTTCGTCCATCATAGCTGGGGACCTCGAAGTTAGGTGACTGAGGACTGCCACCACTGCTTGGTTGTCCTCGTGCAGGAGGACTTTGCGGCCGCGCAGGAGGGGCAAGAACGAAAGGACGGCGAGTCGCACGGCCTTTAATTCCTTCCAGGTGATGTGCTGCTGCTGGTCTGTCGCTGCCCAGAAACCTCGGGCTTCCAACTGTTCGTTCAATACAGCTCCCCAGCCGTAACCTGAGCTGTCGCAGTGTAGGTAGGCGGTCTCGATGGGGGAGAATATGGAGCGGCCGTTGTTGGCGGAGGGGACTTGCGTCCACCATTGGAGGTCTCGTCGCAACTGGTAGGTGAGTTTCACCCGGCCTCCCCATCCCGTGCGCGTAGCGAGGACGTCGTGTAGTTCGCGGAGGTAGAATCGGGCTGCTGGAATGGCGAGGTACATGTACTGTGCTTTTCCGGCGAGCACCGCGAGCTGCCGGGCAGGGAGCCATCGTGCGTCGCGCGTAGAGCGTTGTAGGAGGGTCCGGGCTAAGGTAGCGATGGCCTGTAGTTTCGAAACATGGGCTCGGAACGTAGAGGTTGTGGTGTCGATTTGGAGGCCGAGGTGTTCGCAGATTTGCGTCGGCTCCCATTGGCCTTTCTTGGGGTTGCGTCCTAGCCCGAGGCGGTCGAGTAGGCACGCGACGCGGTCTCGGAGTTGTAACGCTGCGTCTCTGCTGTCGGCAAAAAATAGGAAGTCGTCCATGTACGGGAGTAATCGGACACCCCGCCATCGAGAGTTGCGCAGATAGCGACGGGACGGTGTAGGTCGTGTGGGCTGTTGTTGCGTAGCTAGACGGGGGTTGTGTACGGTGGTGTTGAGCAGTGGTTCGCGTAAGTGCCGGATAAAAACTTCGGTAAGCCGGCAAAAATAGTAACTGCTGCATTTCCAGCCCATCGGAAGCCCGGCGAGTCTGTACAGTGTTCCGCGATAATTTACCGTGAAGAAGTCTCTGTCCTCTTCCCGTATGCCCAGGGTGTAGTAGCCGTCCGCTAGGTCGAAAGACACCATCCAGTCGCCGGCCCGTGTCACATTCTTGAGGTGCTTGAGTGTCTCGAAAGTTAGCTTGTGGTCCTTGCAGTACTTGTTCAGGGGGCGTAAGTCGATAATTAGTCGCCATTTGTTTTCGCCCGGTTTCGGGACTAAAAATATTCTGGAAACACATCTGCTGCGCTGGCCTGGCTCCCAGGCGCCTGACTGCAGGAATCGGGGAAGCTCGGAGTCCATGAAGTCGAGTTGCTGTTTTGTTGCGTTCAGCATAGAGGTGCCGCTGTTGAAAGGTGGGGGTCGCCGGCCGCCAATGAAAGGTATGCGAACCCCGTGACGAATCCAACCTAGAACTTGTTCGCTCGCGCCTAATCGCTTCCACTCGGACGCTGTGTTCCGCACGCGGTGTCGCATAAAGTTGGAACGGTCGTTGCAGGACGTGGCGCGGCGGGTCACACCGTCAGGCGTTCTTGTCCGGGTTCTTGGTCTTCGTGTCTTTGGGGTCGGCGTTGTCTCTCGGTGGTGGCTTGGGCTTGGGTTGGGGTCGGGGATTCGGTGTCGGTGTAGGCCGGTCGGGGGGGGGGGTCGGTCGGGAGTCTTGCGCGCGAAGGTAGCTCCCGCGGCGGCTTTGGCGCTAGCGAGTAATGAACACTCGAGGGTTTTGTCGATGAACGCTCGGTGTAGGTTGTCGTACTCGGAGGAGGCAACGTCCGGTCGCGGTTTGAGGAACCGCTCGTAGGCGAGTTCCGCGAAAACGCGGTCCGAATCGCTCGTCTCCCCTCCGCCCTTGGTGTGTCGGATGTGGGATATCCGCACACGGGCGGCCTCCTCGAGCGCGCTGTGGGTGTGGTTGCTTTGACGCAGGGTGACGACCGCCGCCGCGAATTCCGGTGAGTCCTTGGGATAATTTTGAATGTCTTCCAGAGCTGATAAGCTCGCTGTGTTAGCGCAAGCGGCGTAGGCGGCGTGACAGGCCGTGGCGCGGTATTCTTCGAGCGTGGCGTTGTGCCGGCGGGCGGAGAGGTGGCGGTAGGTGTCACAGGTGAGCTTCCAGATTTGTGGGCCGTTGAGATGTCGGGGGGGGTAGCTCGAGGCCGGGGGCAATGTAGGGTCCCCATAGCTCTGTGTCGATGTGGTAGTCCTCATCTGGCAGGGCTGTTGGGGTTACCGTCGTCGCTGGGGCTGGGGCCAGGGGTCGCACGGTGGGGTCGAACGAGGGTAGCTCGGTCGGCATCTGGGCGCTGCGGGCGTCGTGCTCCGCAATTCCACCCTTCGGCGTGTCGAATACGCCGACGGGACTGGCTAGCTGTGTGCTGACTTGCTTAGCTGCTGCTAGTTGAATGATGATGGTCGAGCTAAGCGTAGCCGTTAGTTCGGTAAAGGCTTGCTGAACACGGCCATTTAGTCGCTCCTCTGAAGCGGCCGCGTTAGCGAGTAAGCGTTGCTCATGTTCTTTGAATTCTATTGATGTAACAAATTCCGGCGCGTCGCGAATTTCGTCGTCGACTTGTCTGTCTGTAGCCATCGTATATTCGAGCAGGGTAAAGAGTCTCGGCCGTGGTAGACGCGGTCGAGGGTAAGCTGTCACCTTGCGCAGCTACGAGAGCTACGATGCATGTTGCGATAAAAGATATGAGAGAGTTGGATAAAAGGGCGGTATGGTCACATTTTTCGCCCCAGCCGGTTTTCGCCGCCTCCATTTTCCATTTTCACAACGAAGCAAATCCTACATTTATGGTCACATTTTCCGGTAAAAGACCGATAAATGTTAACTTTTTAATCCCATATGCTTTTCGACGTACCCATCCCCGATTTCATGGTCAAGAGAAAATAGACCCCATTTTTTATCGATAAGGGTACCCGCAGGGCCGGCCGTTATGGTCACATTTTTGCTGCGTTTGACTCGATAAATAAAATCGCCGATTAGATAAAAGCATGACCTGTACTAGCCCTAAAACCATCAAGGACGTGAAACGGCGGATCCGGGAGCTAGGGTCCTTTCCGGCTGAGAATCAAATCGAGCTCATGCAACTCTGCGGGGCGCACCCCAAAGCCGTCGGTGCATCCGGCGTGATTCGTAATTGGGACTCGCGTGATTTCGGGTTGATGTTCACGTACGACGGAGCCCCCCCATTGACATTTTCAATGGAGACCGCGGCACGTTACTACCTAGGTAAGCCCTTACCAGACAGCAGACGCACCGCCCTTTTGAACGCCCTGCGGATGGAGATAAATGACCATATCTGCGCCTTCCGAAACGCCTCGGGGTTCCGGGGCCGGTCAGACTTTCACGTTGATCACGAAATAAAATTCAGAGACCTAGCAGCTGAATGGATCGCAACCGGGAAGTCGTGTGAGACGGAGTGGGTTTATGATGGGTTTTTCAAACACATGCAGCCGTTTCTCCGCGATCGCTCCGCTGCCGCAGACTGGAAGAACTTCCACGCTAATAAAGCGAAGCTCAGGATGCTTACGGCCGAGGAGAACATACGTTTAAGATAGGCGCGTTTTATTTATAATTATTAAACTCTGGGTGAAGACTTAAAGACCTGAAACATGGTACGAGTAGTTACGGATGCCCAGCGTGAGCGCAAGCGTGAAACCGACCGCCTTTACCGGGAGGCGAACCGGGAAAAATACAGGGAATATGATAGGGTGTACAATGAACGCCACCCGGAGACCAAGGCCGCCAGCCGTGCTAGTTTCTGTCAGAAGAACCCTGATTATGCCAAGGAATACTACCGCCGTAAAATTGAGGCTACAGGGCGGTCCGTACGTCCGACACGTGGTCGGCCGAGGAAATCTGAAATAATTCAGGAATCAGTAGCCAATCAAGATTAATGCACAGGTGCGTTTAAACGCAGCGGTAGTAAACAAAATTACAAAAATCTGGATCCTGAATTTATTTTCTAGGGCTTGGTGCGTTTAAACGCGCGCGTTCGACAGATGAAAACAAAATCTGGGGGTATATTATATCCTCTACAAACAACCGACCAAGATGTCTATCCGCATACCCTCTGTGTCCGATCTTCCAACCGCGGCCTACTACCGCAACCTGTACCAAAACACTATGGCTGAAGTGTTGCGTGAATCGACGGCCGCGCGATATGTACCCACACCGGGGGCACTAACACCCTCAGGGAGGAGATCCCGGGCCCGATTCACCCCGGAGGAGAGAGCCGCGAGGCGTCGGGCAGCACTTATAGCAAGGCATGGAAATGACGTCACGTTCACACCCAGCGGACGCGTGTCTCGTGCTCGTCTAACACCCGAGCAGAGGGCTGCCGGACGTCGTGAGGTTATCCGCCGCAATGTAGCCACCCGTCTCGCCACCCGTGAAAGGCTAGCCGTAGGCGCAAGGAAGATTGCCGCGGTTCGCGATCGTATCCGCGATGTGCGAAGGATGAATGCTAGGCCGACGTCCGTTCGCCGTGTGACTCCTGCGAAATTCCCCAGCGTCCGTAGCTCCTATATCAAGGGGGAGGGGAACGCCTCAGTTTTAAACGGATTGAGGGCAGAAATTTATCGACAATACGCTGAGCACCGTAAAGCAGAGGTCGGGTCTTTCAAGATGTGGGTTTCTCTTAGGGCGAACTTTCGGAAAACAGAGGTTGAACGAGATGGAAACGTTTCTGAAATCACTCGGGAGGCGTATAAAAACAAGAGTTTCAATGTCACAAGCGAGGAACAGTTGCAGGGTATATTGGAAAATATTATGAACTCAAGCGGAGTCGCTAGTGACTTCAACATAGGCGAGGGATCAGGCTTTGAAATGGATCCGGTTGGGGTGACAGGAGCCTCAGTGTCCTCAAACGGATACGTAACTCGGACCGGGCGTGCTCACGTTGTGCTTCCAGCGCCTTTCAACAGCTCAGCGTGTGGCCTGGTAAACATACGGAATACAGATGACAATTGCTTCAAGTACTGCATTGCGGCAGCCACCAATCCACCCAAGAACAATGCCTCCAGGGTTGACTACTACATCTCGAAGAAGAACCAAGACAAGTTGTACGGAGGGTTAAAATGGACTGGTGTGTCGTTTCCAGCCAGCTTGAAAGATGTGCGCCGCTTCGAGAGCAACAACCCAAGCCTGGCCATTTCATGCTTCAGCCTCGACGATGAAAATCGGAAGATTCACCCCCTCTCCCTCTCCACAGTCAAGTTTGATAACAACACGCCGACAAATAAGACCATCAACCTTCTCTTCTACAAAGACCACTGGATTTTCATTTCAAGCCTCGATCGCATGCTGAACTCCGGGAATAAGGACCAGCGCCACTACTGTCCCCGGTGCTTGCATGGCTTCAAGAGTAAGGACAAGCGAGAGGACCACATGACCTACTGCGCGGCGTTCAAACCCATGCGTGTATCAGTACCAAAACCTGATAAGGACGGGAAAGCCCCCACCCTGAGCTTCAAGGCCGAGCACAAGAAGACGCAAATCCCCATCGTGATCTACGCCGACTCCGAGGCCATCAACCACGAGATTCGCGAAGTGACCCCCAGCAAGAAGACCGTGCGCAGCTCCGAGCACCGTTGCGTGTCTATCCGAGCCCGCGTGGAGTCTAAGGTGTCAGGCTTCGACAGCTTTACGTTCCAGTGCACCGGCGTCGATGCCGCCGACCAGTTTGTTCGGGAGTTGTACGAGCTCCGGCCAGAGCTGTCCAAACAGTTTACGAAGAACATTCCGATGAAGATGACCGCAAAGGATAATAAAGACCACACCGAGGCCGACGTGTGCTGCGAGTGCAATAAGGCCTTCGGGACGTGCACTAATAAGCTCAAGGTCCGCCACCACGACCACAAGACCGGGGACTACATAGGCGCGTGCCACGCTGACTGCAACCTCCGCATGGGGATTCGCAAGGTGGAGATTCCGGTATTTTTCCACAACGGCAAGGGCTACGACAACCACTTCATTATCCAAGCCATCTCCCGCCTGGAAGACATCGAGAACGTGAAGCTTTCTGTGATACCGGACAACAGCGAAAAGTATAAAATGGTAAACTTTCGCGGGTATCGTTTTCTGGACAGCATCTCGTTCCTGAACTCTGGGCTTGGAAAACTCTCCGAGAACCTGATTGGGGACGATCCGAAGAATGCACCGCGCTTTTACAAGACCTTCAGCCAGAAAGGACTGAGTGAAGACGAGCTCATTCGTGTGACCTGCAAGGGTGTGTTTCCCTACAAGTGGTTCGACTCGCTGGCTAAGCTGGATCACACCGTGTTACCGTCCCAAGAGGAGTTTTTCAACGACCTGTCAGGTGAGAAGTGCTCGGATGAAGATACGATCAAGCTAAATGGGTGTGGGAGCGGTTCGGCTGCACGACCTTCCGCGACTATCACGACTTGTACTTGGAGGCCGACGTGCTGCTCTTGGCTGACGTGTTCGAGACATTCCGCGACTTGTGCATGCACCAGTATGGGCTCGACCCGGCGCACTACATCACCCTTCCAGGCATGTGTATTGACGGTGCCGTCATCGAAGCCGCGAAGAAAAACATCAAGGTCGAGCTGATCCACACGGACCCCGACAAGTACACTTTCTTCGAGCGTGGAATTCGTGGAGGTGTGTCGGTCGTTAGCCACAGGTATGCCAAAGCAAATAACCCCCAGGTCGAGGGCTATGATTCCAGCAAGGCAAATAGCAGCATCATGTATCTCGACGCCAACAACCTCTACGGCTGGGCCATGATGCAGTACCTCCCCTGCGGCGACTTTGAGTGGAGCAACATAACGTTAGAGCATGTGCTAGATGGTCAGTGGAACACCAACAAGGGCTGCTCGGTGGAAGTAGACCTTGAGTACCCGCAGGAGCTCCACGACAACCACAACGACCTTCCGCTTGCACCCGAGCGTGTTACACTAGGGCACGACGACGCGAGCGAGCACACAAAGAATCTGACTGGGGACGCGTCCACTTCATGCGAGAAGCTTGCCGGTCACTTCCGCCCGCACCTTAAATATGTGTGCGACGCCAGACTTTTGCAGTATTACGTCAGCAAGGGTCTACGGGTCACCAAATTGCACCGCGCCATGACGTACGCGCAGGCTCAAACACTCAAGCCGTGGATCGAGAAAAACACAAGCCTTAGGGCGCAAGCGAAAAATGAATTCGAGAAGGACTTTTTCAAGCTCTGCAACAATAGCGTGTTCGGTAAGACCATGCAGAACGTTCGCGCCGAGACGTGTTATGAGTTCTTCACCAACGACGACAAGCTTAAAAAGCGTGTGGCCGACCCACGATTCGAGCGGTGCACCGTCATTGGCAACATAGCCGGTGTGTCTCGTATCAAGGATGATGTGATGCTAAACAAGCCAATCTTCATGGGGGCCAGTATCCTGGACTTGTCTAAGCTGCTCATGTTCCGATTTCACTACGACGTGATTCGTGAGAAATACGGTGATAAGGCCAAGCTCCTCTTCACCGACACCGACTCCCTATGCTATCACATCGAGACCACGGATGTATATGCGGATATGGGGCAAATGGCAGAGCACTTCGACACCAGCGACTACCCCGAGGACCATCCATTGTACTCTAAAGTTAACAAAAAGGTGGTGGGAAAATTCAAGGACGAAACGAAAAGCATCCCTATCAAAGAGTTTGTCGGCCTAAAGGCAAAGATGTATTGCTTCACGGTGGGGGGCAAAACCAAGCGTACGGCAAAGGGGATCAAAAAAGCGGTCGCCGAGCGCGAGCTCAAGCTCAAACAGTACAAAGCAGCTTTGGATGGCACGGCATGTACGGTGAAGCAGACGATGATCCAGTCTAGGAACCACAGAATTTGCACAGTTAGTGCGACTAAAAGCGCCTTGAGCGCCTACGACGACAAGCGATGGATCTGCGACGACGGAGTGACCACACGGGCCCATGGTCACTACCTAAACAGCTGCGGCAGCGTTCATGGCGCGTAGACGTGCAGCTCGCTGTGCTTGGGAGAGCTGGGCGGTATTAAGCTGACCGAGACCATCCTTAGTCACGCCGGGCTTTGGAAGCACGCGGCGCCCGCGCTCATCTTTGATAAATTTCCGGAGATATTCCCGACGTTTGCGGCTCAACACTTTCCGCGCTTCAGCCAACTTTTCCATGAGCGCCGGGATATCTAACTGTCCGACAGGTTTGTTGTGAGCACCGAGCAAACCCGATATGTTGGTCACGCCAAGCAAAGAGTTGTCTATTTTTGCGTTGAAGGGTCGAGGTCCAACGCCCGAAATGAAGTCCTTTATTACGCTGAGGCGGACCAAATCCTCCCGCACACTCGCGTCGATGGCGTTTGATGCTTCAAGGCCGTGGCCATGATCCACTCGTCCCAGCACCTCTTCTGTATAAAACTCGTCGAAGCGAAAGTCATTACCGTGCCGCAGACCAGCATCGAGCAACAAACGAACTAGCTCAATCAACCCGTTGGCACTTCTCGCGCGCCTCGCGCCGTCGGATACCCTAACTCGGTTTCGAACGATCGCGGAGTCACGGCGGTGTCCAATATACACCATCGGGGCTAGGAGGGCGACGGTGGGGTTGGTTGTGGCAAGATCGCGGGCTGCTTGTGTGAGCATGTCAACCCGCACTTTGTACACGGTGACCCACAGCCATTCGGGCAGCCTGGCGTTGGCTGGCTTTTTTAGGAGAAATTGAATTTTTGTGTCCGCGCCGGCGGCTAGCTCGTGAGACTCTCGTATTGCCCGGTTGGTTCTACGTGGCAGCGATCGTCGGCCAAGCGATAAATATTGATCGAAGCGTCGGTCCGCCATGCCGGGGTCCTCTGCGCGGTTGGCGAATTTGGCCTCCCACACGGTTCGTAAGGCATCTTGGGTGTCGGAATCTCCTTGGTCGTACTCCTCTGCGAATACCCGTACGGGATCCTCAGCGGCCTCGATCCGTCCACGGATACGCGCCAAACGGATATTATTTTGCGTGGCCTGCATTTAGTTTTAATGTACACAAAATGTCATGCCGGCATGACAAAAGTAGTAGTTACATAAACATTGTGAAATCTTGCTCCAAACGGTCACGCACCTTCACAGTGGTAGAAGCCACAGTAAACACATTAGAAGCGATCGTAACACGCAGTGTAACTTTGACGTTCAGTATCTCATCCAACGAGCCGGTAGACAAACCAAAGGCTGGAAACGATTCCTGTACCAATAGATCAGTGCCGGTCATATCCCAACTTAGGCTTGTGGTGCTTCTTCCCCTTAAAAACATAAAGCCTGTCGATTTTCGACATGAAAATGTGAGCTTGACTTCCGTAATAAGGTCAGTGTGATTCTGCAGAGATGCTGGAAATATAAAATGCAAGGCCCTCGCCTGACCAACAGTCAACATTTTGGAATTATTGTCCTCGCTGTATATAACCCTGAACGGAATCTCCTCTTCAGACATTTCGGCCGCTAGGATGCTGATGATGTGGCCCGCTTGTGTCGATAGAACGTCAATTTGACTCAACAGGTCATGTTTCTGGGCATCCACGTACGATCTCGTGTCCGTTTCGGTGTCATCCACGTATTTCTTTGTGGCAGCATCGGTGTCACTTGTCGGGGCGCCTACCCCTTGGATACGCGATCCGCTGAAGTAAGCAAAGCTATATACCGTCAGATACGAGGAATATATGTGCCGCCATGGCGCGGACACACTTCCTATATCGAGTTGGGAGGCGTTCGGAACTAAATTACTTCCTACGCTGACCGTTGTGTCGCCACTGAATCGGTCCGTCCATGTCGGCCTCCCTCTTATGCTACCCCATTCCGAAAACATCGCATTTGCCGCGACGTATTCGCGCATGAATTGTAACGGTACTGCCTCATCGTCGTCGTACGGTGATTCAGAAACACGCACCCGCTGAAAATATCCGTAAACAAACCGTCTGTTCTCACGCCCAATGCTATAAAGTCCGTTCGGAATGATCGTGTCGCTCACAACTATGTCATAATTTGAAGGATTTTCCGGGTCAACATTGTTGTCATACGATATCTTGTCGACCCACGCCGGTTTATCGGCGATCCCGCTCCATGACGATGCACCTTGTGCATTTTCCGTGACGTAGGACCGAAGGAATTCATATGTAATAGCCTCGTCGTCATAGTAAGGATCGTTTTCCCCCAGGCGCACGCGCTGGAAGTAGCCGAATAAAAATCGCCTCAGGTTTTGCCCAAGATTGAAAGTCGAGTCCGCCGACGGTGTCAAGGAGTCGTGTAATACGATATCATAGTTGGAGACATGCACTGGCTCCATGAACTGCCCGATATCATCGTACGAAATTTTCCCAATCCACGATGGTACGGCTTCGTCAACATACCCTTTCGTTGCAGCATCGTAGTAATCTACCGGTGGTGCGACGTTCGTGATTCTATTGTTGCCCGCGTCGATACCCTTGTCGGCGTATATCTCCTCCACGTAAAAGCGCCGCCACCGGGCGTATGGGTCACCGAGGTCATACACACCTTGACCATTCGGGATCAACAGGCCACACCGAAATTTATTACCGCCGATAGTAACGGTGTCCGTTGTGCCTCCCAGTGAGATGTAGTTTGTCCATGAGGGACGATCCAAGTCCAGCCACGTTGCATCCCCTCCGTCGACACCGTCAACCCCATCGCGGCCGGGGTCGCCTTTATCGCCTTTAGCACCATTGTTACCAGGGTCGCCTTTGTCGCCTTTAGCACCGTTGTTGCCGGGGTCGCCCTTGGGGCCTGGTGGGCCGACATTTCCTGGGTCGCCTTTGTCGCCTTTAGCACCATTGTTACCAGGGTCGCCCTTGTCGCCTTTGGCACCGTTGTTACCAGGGTCGCCCTTGGGGCCTGGTGGACCGTCATCTCCGGCGTCGCCCTTGTCGCCTTTAGCACCGTTGTTACCTGGGTCGCCCTTGGGGCCTGGTGGACCGTCATCTCCGGTGTCGCCTTTGTCGCCTTTAGCACCGTTGTTGCCGGGGTCACCCTTGGGGCCTGGTGGACCGTCATCTCCGGTGTCGCCTTTGTCGCCTTTAGCACCGTTGTTGCCGGGGTCGCCCTTGGGGCCTGGCGGACCGTCATCTCCGGTGTCGCCTTTGTCGCCTTTAGCACCGTCATTACCGGGGTCGCCCTTGGGGCCTGGCGGACCGTCATCTCCGGTGTCGCCTTTGTCGCCTTTGGCACCGTTGTTGCCGGGGTCGCCCTTGGGACCTGGTGGACCGTCATCTCCGGTGTCGCCTTTGTCGCCTTTGGCACCGTTGTTACCAGGGTCGCCCTTGGGGCCTGGTGGACCGTCATCTCCGGCGTCGCCTTTGACACCGTCATCTCCGGGGTCGCCTTTGTCGCCTTTAGCACCGTTGTTACCGGGGTCGCCCTTGGGGCCTGGCGGACCGTCATCTCCGGTGTCGCCTTTGTCGCCTTTGGCACCGTTGTTACCAGGGTCGCCCTTGGGGCCTGGTGGACCGTCATCTCCGGTGTCGCCTTTGTCGCCTTTGACACCGTTGTTACCAGGGTCGCCCTTGGGGCCTGGTGGACCGTCATCTCCGGGGTCGCCCTTGGGGCCTGGTGGACCGTCATCTCCGGGGTCGCCTTTGTCGCCTTTAGCACCGTCATTGCCTGGGTCGCCCTTGGGGCATGGGTCGCCCTTGGGGCCGGCTGGACCTGGTTCAATCCCCGAATCCCCTTCTAACAGCACCCTACGTGGTGTGCCGGAGGCGTCTAGCCCGTACAGGTCCGTAAAATAGGCTTTGGAAAAAGGTCTCGATGTTGAGCCGATATCCACCTGCGTTTCAGCCTTTGGCGTAATGGTAGAGCTCACGTTTTGGTCCCCGTCGAGCAGCGCCCGGCGAGAGTATCCTTCCGCGTTTTGGCCGAATAGATTCTTGCCGTATACGTCGTGGAAGTGTCCGGCTTGCCACGGCTTCGTATACGTCCCAATCGTGTCCCCACCGATGTCCGTGTCATTTGGCACGAGATTGGCGTACACCGTGATGTCATCGGTATCAGAGCGTGAGGACTTGAGCATGTTGGCATTGATGCTGTCGTTCACGGTGATGTCGGTTGTGTAGATGGTCCACCACGGGTAGTCCAGCGCCCCGAAGTCTCTTTTGTTGTGGTCGACGCCGATCAGCCCGTCTCCCTCGATTTTCAGGTGCTGCACGAGATTCGATCCGGCGTCTAAATCGCTCCTCAATTCGCTCAAGGTGTTGCTCAAGCTCGCGCCATCCAGTTTAACGTCCTCAGTGAATACAGTCTTCCACTCGTGGGTTTCGCTGCCGAGTGAGTGAATCGGCCCGACCAACGCCGACGTCGTCGGCAAAAGGGAGGCGCCCACGGTGATGTCGGTATCGAACCCGATAGCTGTGATATTGTCGGTGCGGATGTTCGACGCGCTGAACTCGTCGGCAAATCCAGTCACCGTGTCAGTGAGCGCCGTCAAGTCCGTAGTCAACCCCTCGATGGCGTCTATTTCCTCACTCAAATCACCCAATGTATTGCTCAAGCTCGCGCCGGCAAGCATAACGTCCTCAGCGAATAAAGTCTTCCACTCGTGGGTTTCGCTGCCGAGTGAGTGAATCGGCCCCACCAACGCCGCCGTCGTCGGCAAAAGCGAGGCGCCCATGGTGATGTCGGTGTCAAAACCGATGGCTGTGATATTGTCGGTGCGGGTGTTCGACGCGCTGAACTCGTTGGCAAATCCAGTCACCGTGCCAGTGAGCGCCGTCAGGTCCGTAGTCAACCCCTCAATGTCCGTGTCCTGCCTGTCATTTTCCGTCTCCTCCACCGTCACCCGAGCCGCTAGCTCCCGGTATAGAGATTCGGCCTGGCTGAGGTCCACCTCCACGGCCCGGCGCCCGTTCAGCTGCAGCGGCGCCGATACTTGCCGTGACTGGTTCATTGTTAATCTTAGTAAAAGCAATTTTTAAAGTCGCCGTGAACCGTCCTCCGTTGAGGTCGAGCGTCCGCCCATCGTCATCGCTTAGTCGAATGCTCACGTAGCTTAGGTAACGGTTGGCCACGTCCACAAAGGCGTCCGAGCTGAAGTGATCAATGCCATTGAACTGGGCACTGGACGGTACCTTGCAAAGTATGTCACCCACACGCCGCGTGCGCGGGTCGCGATTTTGGGTGAGTAGGTTGCTGTGCACAAACACAGAGCTAGTCCGCGTCAAGTCCACGATACGACTAGCGGTGAGCAGGAACTCTCCGTCGACGATTTCGGCGGAGTCGCCGACTGATAAGCCTAAAAGCCGAGTGCACGTGGTACCTTCCCCGATCACAACATGATGATCCGCGAATTCCGTTGCAAGTAACGTCAGCCTATTTGTGTTCTCGTCGTAACTAGCCACGTACTCATCGAGTCGTCCATCGTTTAGGAATGCGACGATATCGTCGATCGAACGGTTGCCGTGGGGAAGCTTGATGGTGACCGGCTCTCCCGGAATTTCACCACCGTCGTCGTATTTAAGAACAAGCGTGTCATTCCCCTCAAAGACGCTATAATATGTGTGCGGGAGCCACGCGTTCAGCAGCCGAACCTGCATGGTGAAACCCTGGGGGACGGTCAGTGGATCGAGTAGGGAGAATACGTGGGTCCCGTCATCGAGCGTCGCGTCAGCATACGCCGTGTCCAAGTACAGCTGCTGGAGCATCTTTAAACAATATCGAAGAAAAACTGGGGCTGGGGCTGGATTGTTGGTTGCTTGGCCCTCGACCGGCGCTTTTCAGCCTTTGCCGTCCTGGCGCGCAAAAGAGCTGCCTTCATCTTCTCGCTTGCTACTCGTTTTTTGGGCTTCGGGTCAAGGCTGGTTGGATCTGGTTGGCTGGTTGGTTCTTTTTCGCCGGCCGAAATCTCTCCACTAGCCACATCGCTCCCCCCAGTATCGCCAGGTATTTCAGGAATGGAGTGCTCTGAACCGTCTCCGTCACTGCCGTCGCTGCGCTCGAGATCATTTCCCCGTCCCATGACATTTCTTTTTTCTAACTAGGCAATAGAAAATAAATAGAACGATGACCTCTACTTCGTCTACTTCCGGACCTGAACCAATCTCCCTTTTATCGACCATCAGTGATCAGGTGGTTCACGGGGAAGCGGTTTCCTCCATTTCTGCGAGTAAGTCAACCCAGACAGATCATAGTTTTAGCTCAAACTACGGGACGGCGGCGTGGTGGAAGGAAAACTATGACGGATTCGGGTTCACCGATGAGCAATACCAAGTTTTGGAGGCAGTAACCTGGGGGGTAGCTCCAAAACTTATAAGGAAGTATTATAGAAAGAAGAACTTGAGACAATGCGGTTCAGCATCGAAAAAAGATCAGCATTCACAGTGAAACCCCCGGTATTTCTGTGTGACAAAAAGATACACGAACAAATCGTGTCGCCGCTGCCCGACCGTCCGTTTTTCATGGCTATAATCGGATCTGCGGGCACGGGTAAGACCAGCATGCTCGTGAACCTACTATCCTCCACGCAAGCTTACCGCAAGGCCTTTCACCACGTCCACGTCGTTATGCCATCTCACAGTGTGGCGAGCCTAAAAAATAACATCTTCAAGAACCACGATAGGATGTACGATGATTTGGATTGGGGTACGCTGGACGGAATCCGCGAGTCTGTGAAGGAATCTGCGGAGAAAGAGAAGAATAGCTTGTTGGTACTCGACGACGTGACTGCGGCGCTCAAAGACAACGAAATCCAACGTGTGCTGCGTGACCTAATCTATAACCGGCGTCACTACCGGCTGTCCATCATTATCCTTGTTCAATCTTACAACTCGATGCCGCTTGGCATACGCAAGACGCTCAGCCACTTTTTGATGTACAAGCCCCGGAACAAGAAGGAAACCACAGCGATTTTTGAGGAACTTATAGCCTTACCCCGGGGGGAGGCGGAGGAGGTCATGCGGTACGTGTTTGACCGGCCTTTTGGTTTTATGTTTGCAGACACTGGGACGGGGGATCTGTATAGAAAATTTGACCTTATAGGTATAAACAGCAATGCCGCGGCGAAAGACCAAGACTACTGTGGAAAAGAAGCCGAAGAAACCGGCGGCTGATAAGAAACAAAAACCCAAGCCGAAACCCAAAGCTTCACGCAATCATAATGTCCGGGTCAGCGTCGTGCAGAGCGTAAATAACGACCCCATGTCCCAACTTCTCCCCCCTAGCAGAGGGTGGACAATGGTAACCCCCTCGCCGGCACCAATTATAATCCAGCAACCACTGGGCGTTAACAGCTGGCCTGCTGACTACAACTCTCACAACAAAATGCAACGACAAGACCCGTTTAAGAACGTGGCGGCGCCAATAGGCGAAAAGCCTGTGTTGGAAACTAGGTCTAAGCCTTCAACTGACGCACCATCAACTTCGGGTGTCAAACAGCTCGTTCGTTCTTTCGAAGACCGTAAAAAAACATACGAGGATTTGGTTCTTGACAACCCTTATATGTTTGAAGCAGGGGTAATGGACGAGGTTGCGGAGCGTTTGGGAATAGAATTTAAGCCAGGTAAGAAGAAGAAAGGTAGGGAGGAAAAGGCATTATTCATTCGAGAAAAGCTGGCCGAGAGGCAAAAAAAGGGCAAAGCACCTTGATAAAAGGTGATTTAGGGTTTTTTCGGCTTAGGGTCAGAACAAAAAAATCTGGGCTTATAGCAAACACAACATGGGGCTCGGACACTTCATCGGCGAGAAGCTGCACAACTTTCGTACGATCGGCCAAAAAATCGCACACGGCGTTCGAGTGGCGGGAAACAAGCTCGGCGGATGGATGCTCTCAGCAGCTGCGCCGGTCGCCGCCTTCAACCCAGTTCTCGGGGCTGATATCGCGTCAGCCGGCGCCATTGCCCGCGGGGTCGGCGGTATTGCAGGGGGCGTGGAGGGGATTCTTGATGGAAAGGGGGCAGATCTAAATAGCATGAAGGGTCACGCTGCGGCTGTCAGATCCGCGTACGGCCAGATGAGAGGACCAAGATCAAAACTTGAAAGAGGTTAACGAAAACAATGGCTAACGAAATTTTTTTCTGTAACGATACTATAAACAATACCATGACCGAAGTGCGAAGCTCTATCAGCGATTCGTTCGTGTACGGGATCAAGCCCAAGGCGGCGCCGGCGACCAGAAATCGTGTACATATATATCATGAGAACGGTACGTCCGGGTTCAGCCCAGGCAACACGATCAAGTTCGTACTCCCTACGGGAAATCGTGGTGAGTACCTTAATTGCAGGCAGAGTTATTTGAAATTCGAGCTTCATAATCTTGACGGGACGGCTGCTAATAAAATTAAATTGGATTACTCTGCGCACGCGCTTATTCGTGCGTTGAAGGTGTCAGCGAGCGGGGGTGCTGGTGGGGGGACACTCGAGAACATCGAGGAGTATAACGCCCTCTATCACACGCTTTTGGACCTATCTGGCACATCGGGCCAAATGAATTTCACTGGAAGCGTCGCGGAGGGCTTTGACACCGAGCTTGCGGGAGGATCATCGCAAGTGTTCTGTATTCCTCTCATGAGCGCAATCGTTGGATCCATGCAATCCAAATACCTACCAGTCGGGAGCATGAATAGGACGCACCTGATGCTTGAGCTTACATTGGGGGACGTGGCGAAGGTGCAGGAGAAAAACTTTCCATGGGTGCTAAGAAACGTCGAGTACGTTGCAGAGATGATTCATCTCGCTCCAGACGTCGATCGGGCGATTTTTGAGGCCAATGGCGGGCGACTAGTCATTCCGTATACGACTTACTCCCAGCACCGCTGGATCGCTTCTAACGGTTCGGGCTCTATGAGTATGGCGTTCTCCAGCCCTTACAAGGCCTTGAAGACGTTGATTGCCATCTTCCGAAAGGACGAGGACAACTATAACAACAAGAAGTATGTATCAACACGCAACAATCCAATCGGTAACGGTGGCCGCTATCAGTTTACCATAAACGGAGTACTGACACCGTCGAAGCCCGTGGACTCAAATCCCGAGGCGTTCGCTGAGGCGCAAAAGGCCTTCCACGCGTATGGATGCTTGGAACACATGGGAATCGTCAACTCGGCCACGTGGGCTACGAATGAAGGAAAGTATCTCATAGCGACGGACCTTGAATCACAGTCACACAAGACCATGTTCAGTGAGAACGGGGTGAACGTGAGTACGAGTGTCAGCCACCTAACGGCTCAGTTTGGGGCTCAGTTAACCTCCAGTCTCACTGTTGACGTCTTTAGCCACTACGGCGGGTTCATTGAGGTTGCAGTAGATGGACTGGTGAGCGCCTATGTGTAGCGACCTTTCTATGATCTTTTCTGCACCATAAACAAATGTTCGCGCGCAGGATCGTCGTTAGCACCCCAGAGCGCGTGAGCGGCGAGAAACACGCCTTCACCGTTCGCACGCCCGCCTTTCAGAACGGCAGCGGCTTCCAAGGTCAACCCCATGTTCGCTTTGCACTTGAATGGTGTACACCGATCACCGGCTTCACTGGTGTACAGTCCGACCCCCTTTCGATTATGCTATGCTCTCCGTCGATCCGACAATCAAATTCCTACAAGAGCTGGGATCCCGCAAACAACGACTCAATCCTAGCTCTTTTACAGTCTTGGCGTGGCGGAAACGTATTTGGCGAGATGGCGGATTCGTCGTACGTCCAAAGCAACACGTGCGCTGGGATATGTGACGGCTCGCGGCTAGTACGCGGTGACATGTCTTTCTACCTCCTTCAGGGCCCGACGAAGCTTAGAACCAGTGTGCTCCCGTGGACGCCTACTTTCGTTAACGACTACACCTTCAGCGTAGTCTTCTGGGTGGAAGAGCCCGAGCGTAGCATTTATCCACCCTTCTTTCACGTGTGGATGAATGTCCGCGGACCAAACGAAAGGGTCCCCGTCGACTTCCGCTCTTTCCGTATGGACCGAAACGACGGCACAAGGTGGCAGGTCGCGGTCTCGCATTGTTCGTTGGTTCATCTCTACGGCGCGCAAGCGTACGGGCTCGCAATCACTAGCAGGACCTTCGTCGACGACCCGTACCAAGGCCTAAGCGTCCTTGGATTTCTGCCGGGATCACGCGCGCAAGACGCACTGAGCTACGTGGGCCAGAAGCTGACTCTGAAGGGTGTTAACGAGGACACTGTGGGGATTCCGATCCGGCGGCCGCTAGATAACGTAGGCGAGATCGACCTTCAGCTGCGGACTGCGACGCAATTTACGGAGCTTGGCACTGGCGAGTCTACGGCTTATATTATTTGTATGACCTTCTATCAAATACCAGACGAAGAAGCATGACATTCCGGCATACGCTAGGGACAGCGAATTTTCTTGGAAGTGTTTTGCGCCCGGGTCTGCACGAGGGTTTTGTAGAAATCTTCGAGCCGCAATCAGAAACCAGCGGCATCTTCGACGTTGATGAGGACGATTCTGCCTCGGAACTGGCGGAGAGCTCTATAGAGGTCAACCCCGCCGACGCCTTCAGTGTCACCATCACGCTTTCTTTCTTCGACACGTAGTAACACACAATGCCACTTGTCCAAACAAACCTGCGGCTGTCGGACACCAATAGACCCGATGTAACCACGTTCCTCCCACCGTGGAATTATCTACTTGGCTTCACCACGAGCATCCGAAAAAATTCTATCGGGAACACGGTAGAGGAGCCGCGGATGCTTACCTTGATTGATGTGGGAGGACTTGACATTAGAGCCGGCACCCTTTTTCTCAGGTCAAAATAAAATGAGTGAAAGCGAGGCCGCCGTTCAGATAGAAAATCCCTTGCTTGAGAAGTGGCGCGCACAGGCGAAAAAACTCAAGCGCTTGCATGAGGATTCCTATTCGTTCTTCAAAGGACGTGCGGACATGGCCTTGTTCACCACCGTCGCACTGAGTCTCGGTGTGGGATGCTTGAACCTCACGTACGGGATCGGGCAGCCTTCGGCTAGCACCGGGGTACCCGCTATCGTGAGCGGATGTCTTTCACTTCTCAGCGGGTCCGTGGCGGCGGTGAATCGTGGGCTCGAATGGCCGAACAAGGCTGAGCGCCACAACGATTATTCGTCACGGTTCGGCGAGGTCGTTCGTGATATCAACACGGAGTGTACGCTCCGCCTCCTGAATAATGCCGAATACATGTCTGAGGGTGACTTTATAAGGCACACGAGCAATGTGATGAGCCGCCTAGAGGAGAACGCTCCGAATATCCCGGGGTGCATCGAAAAATCTTACTCTATTCCAAAATGAGTGGCGTTACCGAGGTACGGCTTTACCGAAACACCGTCGACGAAGTCCCGGCGGAGTACACCAACGTCACCGCGGCGGTGCTCAACTCGTCGACGAAAAACCACGCCACCGGCGTCAAAAGGTACTTGGATGGCGTCACCACGGTGAGTGGGTTGGACCCCGGGACCAACTACTTTTGGGTGGAGCTCATTGATGCCCGCGGCAACACGGCGGGACCGCAACCGATCGGACACGTGCGTATTCGCAATGAAATCCTCGACACAAAATTGGTGGAGCACGGAAACAACATAGTCGCCGAGGGCGATACGATCAAATTCAACGGGTCAAGTTCCTACGCGAGATTCGCCGATATCGGTGAAGCGGGAGTGGACTACGGCGAGTTCGTCCGGTCGGGAACATGGTCGATGACGTTTTGGATCAAGCCGCTAGTCGACCCGTCCGATGAGATCCGATTTCTAGTGTTTAGGCAAGATGGTATAGGGATAATGCACATTACGAACGAAAGGCTAGGGTCCTATGCCTTAACCCCAACCTTATTTAGCCTTACGAAAGACACGTGGCATTTCTTCGCATTCTCGGTAGAAGATCACCACTGGACGATGCACAGAAGCATTGACGGGTTGCCTCTTGAATCAGCATATATTGGCGAGTGGAACATCTCGTCAATGTATTCCAATAGGATGTTCATTGGCGCGAACAACGGGGGAGGGGCAACTCCCGATTCGGCAGCTTTTTGGTGGGACGGGTACGCGACGAAAGTTACAATTGACAATCGCCCGCTGACCGGGGAAGAGGTAACGGCGATTTATAACGCGACAAACCCTGCCGACTAGTCATGCTAAAAATGTGACCATAACGGCCGGCCCTACGGGTACCCTTATCGATAAAAAATGGGGTCTACTTTCTCTTGACCAGGAAATCGGGGATGGGTACGTCGAAAAGCATATGGGATTAAAAAGTTAACATTTATCGGTCTTTTACCGGAAAATGTGACCATAAATGTAGGATTTGCTTCGTTGTGAAAATGGAAAATGGAGGCGGCGAAAACCGGCTGGGGCGAAAAATGTGACCATACCGCCCTTTTATCCAACTCTCGAGAGCCGAATGGGCGAGCGCAAAGTTAGAAGGTGGCTGCTACCAGCTAGAGGAGCTGCTTTATAGGTAAAGCAGGTGGGCGTCCGCCGCGGACAATTTACTGCGCTTGTGACGCTTTGTCTCCGCGCGTTGCCTTAGGCGGACTCAACATGGTACGTTTACTAAGGCCGGCCACTAGTGGAATAGCCAAATAGCGCACACGTGACCATGTTGCTGTACGGTACAGTACGTCATAGTACGTTTCTCGATTTCAAGCCTGTCCAGTCAGCACGAGTCGGCCTAGGATGTATGGGTGCTATTTCGCGTTACTAAACGAATAGCGAATAGGGACCCACTACAGTTAAGTACTTGTGTGGACCATCTAGCGACGATCGCTACTACCTACGTGGAGGAGCTACCCCGCAAGTCGCTATCGAAAAAAGTTGAGTAGAGGATAATCTTGCTGCCACACAGATGGTGCATCTTGTTTTATAAAGGTATCTCAAGGTACGCTTCTAGACTTTCGATAAATTTGGCGTCGATCTACCTCTTGTTTGAGCGAGTGGGCAAGTCAACAAGAGATAGATTTTCGAAAATGCGCGTGTCCGGATAGATCGCTCGCCGAGCGAATGCGTCCGCTTCTCACTCCAACACAAGCCGCGCAGGATTCCATGATAGCGATAGCGACTACGTGGTGAACATGTGGGGTGCCTGCGATAGTCCTAGGATTCCTTCTTCTAGACGATGGCACGCCACTGATTTTGCGTTGTCCCGTTGCTAGCATCCCTCGTTGCTGTACGGGTACCTGTAGTCGGTAAGCCAGCCCAAACCTATAGAGCGGTCGCTCAAACCCATAGCAGTCCGGTTGTATTTCGTTATTTCGCTTCGCCTGTATATCGTCTATATTATATGAAAAACGCTATACCTCCTATTCCGAATAGGAGGTATATTCGCGAATATACCTCCTATTATTTACCTGGACCTATAGCTCGTATCGCTTCGCGATATATTTATTACTAATAATTCCGACGTGTCAGTACGTTTCGGTACTGTATAGTGATACGTACCGCTATCGCTATTCCTCTATTCCTCTAGTGGCCAGCCTAACCGTTAAACCCCAATATTTTACCAATATAAGAATAGCGCATCAGCGCGCAGAGCAGCAGGAAGCCAGTAACGAGTCATCACGACAGAGCGATAGATACAAGTACGGGTACGAGTACTCAAGCTTGGGGTATTTAATGATATCAGCACGGCGGTCGCGCCTATGAGCGTAATGATTACTAATTTGTAGTAATCCTCAAGCAATCGAAACAACATCCACCCCGCGGCTTGAGAACCTGTTGACCAGCAGTACATCAGCATTGAAAATGTATATATGCTTTTAGTATTTGAATTTTGAGGATGATCTTTTCTTTTGTCCAGTCGCTAATCCTTTTGTACCGTAGCGCCATATCCATCGGAGTACGTGTACTAATCCTTAGTAGCGACGTTTCAACATCGTGATACGGGCGGCCTGACTTGAGCGAATTAGCGACGAAAGCTGCTGATGACAGATCCAACAGTACAATGGCGCTGTTGTCACCATAAATCCAGGATTAACGGTTCGTTGCTGTATAAAATTAAGTATTGCGTGTATTCCGTGATTGCATGCCCCTGCCGCACGCGTCCCGAAAGGCCTTGTGTCCGACGGGCCGGACGGTGCCCGGCTGTGCTATTTATGTCAGGGAGCCGCGGCCGGTTTGCGTCACAACCGAAGAGCGCGTCCTCAACACGCCGTTCTTTGCCTGCACACTTCCTAGTCTCCAAGTCTTCTCACCTTCTCAAGCTTATTCACCATGCGTGAAGTTATCTCAATCCACATTGGCCAGGCCGGCATCCAGACCGGTAACGCCTGCTGGGAGCTATACTGCCTTGAGCATGGCATTCAGCCGGACGGGCAAATGCCCTCCGACAAGACCATTGGCGGCGGCGACGACGCCTTCAACACTTTCTTCTCTGAGACCGGTGCCGGCAAGCACGTTCCTCGCGCCGTGTTTATTGATCTCGAGCCCACCGTCATTGATGAGGTCCGCACTGGTACCTACCGCCAGCTGTTCCACCCCGAGCAGCTGATCTCTGGAAAGGAAGACGCCGCCAACAACTTCGCCCGCGGCCACTACACCATCGGGAAAGAGATTGTTGACCTGTGCCTCGACCGTATTCGCAAGCTGTCCGACAACTGCACCGGTCTCCAAGGATTCCTTGTATTCAACGCCGTTGGTGGTGGTACTGGATCTGGCCTGGGCTCTCTTCTGCTGGAGCGCCTTTCTGTCGACTATGGCAAAAAGTCCAAGCTCGGCTTCACTATTTACCCCTCTCCTCAGGTCTCCACCGCTGTGGTGGAGCCCTACAACTCTGTGCTCTCTACCCACTCTCTCCTGGAGCACACCGACGTGGCGGTCATGCTCGACAATGAGGCCGTGTATGATATTTGCCGTCGCTCCCTCGACATTGAGCGTCCCACGTACACCAACCTGAACCGCCTCGTCGCCCAGGTCATTTCCTCTCTGACCGCGTCCCTGCGCTTTGACGGCGCGCTGAACGTGGACGTGACCGAGTTCCAGACCAATCTGGTGCCCTACCCTCGCATCCATTTCATGCTTTCCTCTTACGCGCCTGTTATCTCTGCCGAGAAGGCCTACCACGAGCAGCTCTCGGTTGCGGAGATCACCAACAGCGCCTTTGAGCCTGCCTCTATGATGGCCAAGTGCGACCCTCGCCACGGCAAGTACATGGCGTGCTGCCTTATGTACCGTGGCGACGTTGTTCCCAAGGACGTCAACGCCGCCGTTGCGACCATCAAGACCAAGCGTACTATCCAGTTTGTCGACTGGTGCCCCACTGGGTTCAAATGCGGTATCAACTACCAGCCGCCCACCGTGGTGCCTGGTGGCGATCTTGCCAAGGTTCAGCGCGCTGTCTGCATGATATCGAACTCGACTGCTATCGCTGAAGTCTTCTCACGCCTGGACCACAAGTTCGATCTCATGTACGCCAAGCGCGCCTTTGTTCACTGGTACGTCGGTGAGGGTATGGAGGAGGGCGAGTTCTCTGAGGCCCGTGAGGATCTGGCCGCCCTGGAGAAGGATTATGAGGAGGTCGGTGCGGAGTCCGCTGAGGGCGACGGCGAGGAGGAAGGAGAGGAGTACTAGATAACCCGTCTTTTTTCTCTCACTACATCTAACAGAGAAGGCCTTTAATTCCTAATGTGATGTTGTAGTGAAGTCGAAGTTTTCTGTAATCCAAATTTGTTATATGGAACATTTATCATTTCTCATGGATTTCTGCAATCTGCACGCTTCTTCGTCGAAACATTCTACAAAAATCTGGCCCTAGACGTCTCCTTTCTTTACACATCTCAAAACAGGGTCCTTCCCGAAATCCATGAATGAGAGGTACTATCACACGGAAGGCCCCAGACAATTAAATTCATCATTACGAAAATTAAAACCGGTTGCCTTCACCGAATGTTTGCATTTGAGTAGAAACTGGGCTGTCATCAAGTCAGAGAAGCCCCTGCATAATTAACATATTCTTTACCAGTGGCAGCTTGACAGGGCTCTTCTGCGCGTAGTGCTGGATAATCGTTTGAGCTGCCAACTTTGCGAGGTCATGAGGGTCTGTTTCGCCAACCTCCTCAGCCGCTGCGGCACGTTTGCCGCTACCAGTGCCCTGTAATACACACGGCAACCACATAAGCACACCCTGCAGATATTCACTCGAAACCGAACTCCACAGCTATGCCACAAGCTGCCGCCTCACCTTCAGAGCCTCTAGTTTGGCGGTGGCACCACAGAGGCCATACAGGGCTGGCAGGCAGCCTCCACCCGAGAGCTGAATCGCCATCGAGTAATAAGAACGCGCGGTTTTCAAGTTCTTGGCACCTCCTGTTAGATTGCACACCCCACAATGATGAGGAACAATTTCCCTATCACTCCAACTGTTACATAAACCCTGAATCGTCCCCGGGAAGCCATGCACATGTGGCGGTAGAGGAGTGGGACTCTTATATCGTTTCTGACGATATATGGTCTAGCAATCCCGTGTTTTAAGGCGGCCTTCACACTGTGATCGATTACCAAACACATTGCAAGAAATAAAGAGTTGCGCCTGGGGCCGCACCCAGCGTCACAAGCGTGTCGGCGTATCGGAGGGGGTAAGCGAAGCTGGCGGGGTTCAGCATGAGTAGCTCCTCGTAGCAGTGCGCCGCCTGTAGAGTCACAAACAGTGGCACCAGTGATTTGATATGGGAAGGTTCGTTAACACTTCGCAAATAAATGGGGCTCCCAGCAAGCTCCAGCGGTATACAGTTCAGATGCCCCACTTCAATAATATTTGAGCTGCTTTGTTGAGTTTTCAAACAAAATTATCAAGGTGATAGGCAGAACGGGAGGGCACCCACCAGGCGATACATGCAGCCCTGGAGATACAAGTCCGCCAGCTCCTCCCACGCCTCGATGTCATTGCAGTACACCTCCAAGAAAGCCACTAGCGCCTCGATGGCCGCGGGGGTGCTGCCCTTGGCCTTCGCCAGCGCCACCTGCCGCTTGAGTGCCATCTCGTTGCTGGGATCACGCTCCAGCATCTTGCTGTACACCTCCCCAGCGCGCTCCCAGTTATGCATGGCTTCGAAATACATCCCCTGCCCACACCCCACGTCCCAACCCACCACTGCAAGATCAGCCCTGTTTCTCGCCATCGCTAGCAAAGTTGGCTATCCTGCGCATCAAGATCAGGAGGCAGGTTGTACTGCATAAACCGGCGATGCAAAATCTAGGGCAAAGCAGCACAGCACTTGCCTGCAGCCTGTGCGCTCGCATAGAGTCAGGGAATTGCCGACTGATGGCCTTCACACAACCCGTGGCAAGCCCCATATCGCCGACGTCCAGGGCAGCCATAGCCACTTGCTCCCTCACCAGCCACACTGTCGCATGCATTTCCTATTTCAGTACCCCCCCCCGCCCCCCCTCAGGCCTGCTATAAAACGCATTTGAGTGGGAAGTGAGTGGGTGCGTGCTGCTGCTCACGTTCTTCCTCACTCATACTGCCTTTCTTCAGCAACTGCGCGCCGTACTCCGTCACGAGGCCCGACTCTCTCACCTTCAACGTGCGACACTATCAAAAGGAAACAGTTGCGTTTGGTAAGCTAACCGAGCCAATACCTAGCAACACACCCGCGAACGTGCCAAGCAAGCAGGTACAGCGGGCCCGATACAGAGCACCCCACAGTGAGGTAGTCGCCGCTGGAGCTCACCGCTGTCAGAAACTTTTTAATTGAGTCATCGGAGGGCCCCCGAGTCCCGGCATGAACCATCTCATCGCGCGAGCGCTCCAGGTCCTGGACGGTCGTCATACTCACGGCCTCTCGTCTGAGTCGAGCCTGCATAGTACAGGTTCCCATAAAACTGAGCCGCTCTCGCACGTAGGCAGCAAAGCCCACCACAAGGAGTCCATTTTCAGGCGAGTGTTTGCAGGTAGCTTAAGTGAAGCTGGCGCAATATCGAACGCAAAAGGGCGATACGTGGCTGTCTAGTGAAGGGAGTGATTGAGCGGGGCCGCCCTCCCCACCTTCCGCGGTGGTACGGGTCGGCGGATTACCTGCTGAGATCGGCAACGCGGCCACTGCAGCAGATACTTAGCGCTGACAGCTAGGGAGGGGGCAGGCCGGCAGGGTATATGGATGCGGCGACTCAACTGCTGACCCTGATTACATGTGGTGGGTACAGCTTTTATTCTTCACAGTTAGGTCAGTCAGACAAAAAGTACCCGTCGGGGACGCTGAATGGCCAGTTGCAAGCAAGTGAGCGACGAGGTGATGCCGCCAGGGCCTTGTTCGAGAAGGCAGCGTGGTGACCGAATTTTACTCGAAGGAGCCAATATGGCCCCAACTTTGTCATATTTTATCTTTTTAGGCTTAGTGGCAAGGTGAGACTTAGTGCTAGACTTGGTTGTTGTTGCTAGACACTGCTTTTCCTTGTAAGAAAATAGTTTTGTCTTAGGAAGTGCTTTAGTCTTTGACATTGCTGCTATTTTCCTGGAGTACCAGGAAAACTATCTGAACGTCATCCTTAGGCTGATACTCGATGACTTTGAGGTTGAGTGTGTGGCATGGTCGGAGCATCGCTACCATCGGACCTCGTCGGCGGAGGACCTCGTCGGTGGAGGACCTCGTCGGCGCCCAGGCAGGTCGCCCCCGCTTGCTCCTTACCCTCCCTCCCTCCTCCCTATTTGTAGCGGGGAGGAAAGGGAGGGGGTGGCTCTCCGTGTTTTGTAGCGATCTACGCTGCTCCCGGGGCCTTGTTATGGCCGACGACCGGGCCATTGACCGGCCTTCGTGCCTTGTTCCCGGGCCGAACCGACGAGCTTCTCCCTCTCCTCTTCCCCCTTTCGCCCGGTCCTCCGCGTTTGGACCTTCCCGTCGCGATTCTGCTGCTCGTCGGGCCCGTGCTACGGTCCGTGCGTCGTCTGTTGTTTGCCCCCATGCATAACATGTCCGTTCTTCAGCATCGGGCCGCCGCGCCACCCCTCGTCATAATGTGCGACGCCCTCTTCGATCCGCTTTGTCCCTACCCCCCTCGGTGGCTCTTGGGCATCTGTCGTGCGCGTCACTTGCTCCGCCCGTCGCCCCGTTACGAGTCGGACGGAAAAACGACTGCTTTGCGGCGGGTTGCTAGGGTTGTTGCTTGTGGGCGGCGAGCTGCGACCGTCGTTGCTGGTTCGCGGGAGGTTGCCGATGCTGGTCGGCGTACGGCTGTTGTTGTTGCTGCTGCAGCAGCCGGCGGACGTAGGGATAGTGGTAGTGGTGGTGCCGCCGTGGTTGTTGCTGCTACTGCTAGTGGCGGAGGTGCTGCGGTTGCTTGTCGGCGGTCGGCTGTTGTTGTTGGTATTGGTGTGGGCATGGCCGCATCTAGGGGTGTTGGTGTTACTAGTGTTGCTGCGGAGGGTGCAGCTGCTCATGCTGTTGCACGTGTTGGTGCCAGTTGGCGATCGGAGGTTGATATTTTTACTGGGGGACAGTTTGTTTCTGCGGGTGTACGGAGGGCTGGAACTGGGGGTGTTGTTGTTGTTGTTGTTGCTGGTAGTGCCACTGATGGTGGTAGTGGGGGTGCTACACGTGGGGTATCTGCGCCTGCTAGTGTTGTTTTGCGGCTGGTTGCTGCAACACCGACTAGTGGACATAGAGACGATGCTCGAAGGGCGGCTGGTGGTGTTGTTGTTTGTGTTGTAGTAGCCACCGGTGCCGGTTCTCGGTCTGCTGTTACACCTGGTGTTACCGGTGGCGCTGTTGCTACAAGTGGATCTAATGATGCTGGATGGCACAATGTTGTTGCTGCAGTTATTGATGCTGGTGGGCGTCGTCATGCTGTTGTTGGTGGTGATGTTGCCGCTGCTACTGATGGTGATGCTGTTACTACTATTGCATGTGTTGATGCTGGTTGGCGGGTGGTTATTGGTATTCGTAGGTAGAGGGATGTAACTGGTGGTCCGGCTATTGGTGTTGCCACTGATGTTGGTGGGCTTCGAGCTCCTGCTGTGGGTGTTGCTGCGGCTGCTTCTAAAAGGGGAGCTGCTGCTGCTAGATGGCACCATGTTGTTGCTGCTGTTACAAATGTTGGTGGGCTTCGCTATGTTGCCGTTGGTGTTGTTGCTGCTGCTCCTACTGCTACTGGCGGTGTTATTGATGGTGGAGCCACTTCTGTTACACGACACCATGCCGCTGCTGTTGATACCGATGCTAGTGGGCTTGACCCTGCTCTTGTTGGTGCTGATGGTGTTGCTGATGGTAATATTATTGCATGTGCTTATGTTGGTTGGCGGCCGGTTGCTGGTATTCGTAAGCACATGGCTGCAACTTGTGATACTACTACATGTAGCGGTGTTGCGGGGGTGGGTTCTGGTGCTGGTTGGCGACCGGCTGCTACCCCTGCTGGTGGTGCGGTCGGTGTTGTAGCAGCCGCCGGAGCTGGTTCGTGGCCACCTGCTGTTGGTGGTCCTAATGGACAAGGAGCTGGTCGTGTTGCTGCCGGGGACGCCTTGGCACCTGTTGGTGGTGGCTAACGCTCAGCCGTTGCTACCAGCGTCTATGAGCAGAGGGTTACGGCGAGTGGTGCCGCAGCTGATGGTGCTACTATTGCTGTTAATGCTGTTGCTGTGGGACTTGCGGCTGCCGGGGCTGGCTCGCGCCGAGCCGCTAGTGTTGGTGCTGGTGCTTGTGGGCACATACATGTGGCTGGTGGTAGGGCCGCTGGTGGTGCTTATGCAGCTGCTTGTGCTGGCCCGCGCCCGGTTGTTGCGGCATGGGCTGTTGCACAGAGATCTCTAGCCGGTGATGGGGCCGCTAGTGGTGCTTCTACAAGTGATGGTCGGCGATTGGCCGTTGTTGCCACGGCCCGTGGGCAAAGGATTGACAGCGGTGCCGGTTTTGCAGCTGCTGGTGCCAGTGGGCAGAGCGAATTTGCTGCCGGGCGGAGGGTTGCAGCTGGTTGGCGGCCAGATGGTGCTACTGGAAGCCGGCGAGTTCCGGCTGTTGCTATTGGTGCTCAGGCCGGAGCTTCTGGATCGGAGCCGGGCCTAAGTACATATGGTGCTATGTCCCCGTCGCGGGGGGAATGTTACACTTGCGCCCGTGTGGCATTCGGTTTGCTGGCCGTAAATGGCGCTTTAATTTCGCCAAACACACTAACATGTTCATAACATGCAATGGCCCCTTTACTTCTACACACCATCGCCATGCTCGCCACCTCGCGACCTCCCCTCCGGCCTTGTTTTCCATTTGTGCCTCGGGCGACTACCTTTTATCTGCCACCCAAGCTCGCCCCCTTACCGCTCTATGCCTACACGGTGTGGCCGCTCCCGTTTCTCCAATGTCGTCTCATGACTATGCTGTCTGCTCCCGTCCGCCGCTCATTGGACCATGCCCCCTGCGAATAGCTGTCACCCCTCCCCTCCCTGCCTTGGGTGGACTACCCCCCTTGGCTCCACTCCCTTCCCCACCCCGGGCCGAACCGGAGCCAAGGGATGAGTCCCCTCCATATGATGGACCCCCGTTACATCATGGACAAGCTTTTATGCCCTCATATGTTGCCGCACTCCGCCGAGAGGCTGCTCTCCGATCCTCCCCTCGCGCTCCTGCTCCTGCCTCATGGTGCTCCGACAACGACCATGTCGCGTGTCTATTGGAGCTCAGACTTGTCACTATGGCCCGGGGGGTTTGTGCGACAGCGAGAGATGACCTACGTTCTGCCTTACAAGACACCCTCGAATATGCGACCTCCCTTCCCTCAACGGACTCTCGGGCCGTTGGAGTTTTTTTTAGCAATTCACCTCTTTGCCGGCCTCCTCCTCCGACCGTTCCCGGCGGCGGCCAATGCTCGCATTTGCTCCCTTGTCCAACGTCGAGTCAGTCTCGGGTTCTCTACTTCCGGAGAGGACGGGCTCACGGGCATTGACACCCTTCTACGTGATATTCGAGATGGAGGTGAGCTTGCACGTGCGTGCCCGGGGGCTTCCGTGCCTAGACGCCATGGCGGTCGGGGCCGGGGTGGGGGGGACTCTCGTCGTCGCCGGGCCCAAAACACTCAACGGGAGCAGCACCACCCACCGAATCACCTCTCGGAAGGTGACCTCCGACGCCGTGCTGCCTTCCGTCGGGCCCGTGAGCTAGTGGAAATTGGCCAGCTGCGACGGGCCCGTATGGCCCTGGACGGAGCCGACTATGGAATGGTGGAGGACGCGGACGCGGCTTTGGCCGCTCTGCAACGGTTGCATCCTCCGCCCGGTACTCCCCACCCATACTGGGACCTCCCCGACCCCCTGCCCCCCCCCGGTGCGCCCACCCCTCACGTTTTTAGATGACCGTGACAGCCTCAAAATACGGGAGGAGTCTATGCTCCTTGTCTTAAGAAAAGCACCTCGCTTGTCAGCCCCCCACGTTGATGGCTGGCGATGGGAACATGTCAGTGACTTGAATGTTCCGGCATGGCGTAAGTGGATTAATCGCTACTCGGCGGGAAACATTCCCGAGGTTGCGGCGGACTTTCTGGCGAGTGCGACCGGATGGGCTCTTCACAAGCAAACCGGGGTCGACCGAGACGCCACTCGCCTTCGGGGTGAAGCTCCTAAAGTTCGGCCTCTTGCTGTTGGCAGCGTTATGTCGCGGTTAGCTCATTGTCACGCCATTGCGCGGATAGCGAATGTTGCAACCGACCACATGGGCCATGCACCAAGATCGGTTTTCACCAAAGCTGGTATCGAGCGAGCCATTCATACCACTCACATTGGCCTACAAGCTATTCTTGATTGCATCCTACTAAGCTTGGACTTGGAGAACGCCTTCAACACCATTTCCCGCCGGAGTTTCCTTGCCGAGATGTACAAGAACTTTGACTTGCATCCCAATATCCCGTTGGTTGAGATGATATATTCACGGGACTCTACGGTGTACTATTTCGACCCCAACGATGCTTCGCTCTTGCACAGCACAGTTCACTCTCGTACGGGTATTCGACAAGGAGATCCTCTTGGCCGCTTTTGTTCAACTTGGCGATCAGCACCCCCCTCCGGAATATTGGAGAACGGTGCAAGGATTCAGCGGCGATCCAATCCTTTTCTGACGATGGAAAGCATTTGATCCAAGCGCCTTTCGTCCCGACTGTGATTACGTTGGCTACGGAGGAATTGGGGAAAGTCTGCTCGAATGTTCAACCAATCAATTCTTCGTGCATGGTACCTCTGGATACGGCCCATAAACTTGTGGAGGTGATAAGGGCGATGGCCCCGCTATCACGGGTACTAGTAACCTTGGAGCCCCTTTGGCGATGGACTTCACGATGGCAGATGGCCCTCCAGCATCTCATAATGAGAACTGTGTTCATCCTTGGCTACAAATTACCGTAGAGGCTCATCAACTCCTCTTGGACAAGATTGTTGGCTTTGCTATGTCGGACATCGGAGGGACACACGCCGCCTTTCGCTTGATGATCACGTGCGCGGTACACCGCTATGGGTTCTTGCTCCGCACCCTCCCCCATATATGTGCTGACCGTACCTTCCTACTGCATATAGGGCCGTTCGTGCAGCAGTTTACCGAGTCTTGGGCGTTTCTCAGGACGCACAAACACTCGATAAACTAAATTGTGCTAAACGACAACTTTCCCTCCCTGCGGAGTTTGGGGGGTTTAATGTACCGACCCTCGAGCTCGGCGCCGAAATTGCTCACTATGCTTCATTCACTGCGACCCTCGCCAACTTGATTATTGATTACGAGTCCGAGTCGCTAGGTCCTTTGTACGGTCTCATCCGACAGGAAATACTGAATGTTGCCACTTCTTCTTTACCGTGCGCGGTCCAATTGCGCAATTCGTATGATTCGATCTCCACTATGGGCGGGTTTTCGGAATCGGATCTCGTGGTGTTGACTAATACACTTAACCAAAACCTTTCCGATTATGCGGGGCCCGATGTCGAGTTGGTGGTATCTTCGGTCAACAATGCGGTGGCACCCGCTACCAGATTGACTTGCCGACAACTTCCGACTCCCGATGCTCTCACTCGCTCGGGAGACTCTGGGGGCCGGCACATTCAACGTGGCAAATCGCGCATTCTTCGTGCCCGGGCCTACCTTGACCTCTTGGCGTTTTGCATATCTTCCCCACCGGACTATATGATAGTAATTTCGGGTACGGGACGCGGGGCTTCGGCTGAAATTGAAATCGAAATTGTTTAGAACATGTACCGTACGCGCCGGTTTACAACAAGTACCGTATGCGCCGGTTGTTGTCTCTGGGCCCCCACAACAATGCCATACATGGAACTTACATGGGCTAGACCGTTAACCGCCTAAATCCAACCTCTCCAAAGGGTGCGCGGGGGTTTTACTCCTCCCCAAGGAGGGGTCGATGCGGGGTGGTGGTGGCGTTCAATTAGGGGCGTATGTAGGTGCAGGGTGTGGAGGCGCGGCGAGTGGTCGTGCGGGACTTGATGCGGTATATGAGTAGGAGATGGTGCAGCCATTGGATAGTGTGCGCATGGGTTGTGCCATGATGCGTAATGTGTAGTCGAGTCGTGTTTTCGAGATGAGTTTGTCAAGGGGGTTTGTGCGGAGGGTGAGAAGAGAGGTGAGACTTGTGATGGTGGATGAGTGCGGTGTACCCGTGCGGCTCATGACGATGGGTAGGATGTCGTCAACGGTTCTCAGCCATTGGTGGCGGATGGCATTGGCGAGGGGGGTGTATTTGGCGCGAATCATTTTGGCTGTGTGGGAGAGGTTGTGGTCCGTGCAGTACTTCCATTCCCCTATCTGAATCTTTTTAATCGAGGAGTATCGGCGGCGACCGTTCGTGTGACCGACGTATCGAGGTTCGAGGAGTCGTATAAAGTCGAGTTTGTGTGCGGGGGGTCGCAGCGCGGGGGGGAGAATCCCGGTGGGGAGGATGGCAGGGCACGAGGTTAGAGATTCGGGCGAGAGGCCTTCGACAGCAACAACAAGGCGAGTGGGCATGTGGGTGGGGTGAGGGGGATGGCAATCAAGAGGGGTGTGGGCTGGTGTGGGGGAAGAGATTGATTGGATGGGTTTGTTACCAAAGTCCGCGGTGATGGTCTCCCACCGGCCGCCGTTGTGGCGTTCTAAGAGGGAGAAGAGTAGATGTAGCGTATTGTTATGGCGGTCCTGTCTTAGGCCAGACATGGTGGGGCAGTTACCGGCCATGTGGCCGTTGCTGGTGAATTGGCCACACATGGGGCAACGGAGGGTGGGGTTGTGGGTGAGGAGGCGGGTGCTGTGTACCCCCCACATGAATTCTTGCTTGTGGGTGAATTGGGTGTTGGTGAGTGTGGCGTGTTTTTTGTGGAATGTGAAGTCGGCGCCATCCTCCGCGGCTCGGGCGAGGAGGGCACCGTGTTTGTAGGTTTGTGAGAGGTGTGTGTGTGTGTGTGTGTGTTTGGTGCTGTGTGTGTGTGTGTGTGTGTGTGTGTGTGTGTTTGGTGCTGTGTGTGTGTGTGTGTGTTTGTGTGTGTGTGTGTGTGTGTGTGTGTGTGTGTGTGTGTGTGTGTGTGTGTGTGTGTGTGTGTGTGTGTGTGTGCGTTTGTTTTGAGGTTGGTGTATTTATAGGGTACGGGCTCCCCTAGGGTTTGTGGTATGAGGGTGTATGGTCAGGCCCATTGGCCTATCGACACGTTTGAACCTGTTGTGTATGTTGTGTCGGGTGGGTGTCCGTCTGCAACATGGTCAGCTAAGGTGTCTGCGAGGTCATTGCCTAATGAGTGGTTGTGTGCTTTGATTTTGCCGAGGTGTGTGCGGATGCCTGAGGCGCGTCGGGTTTTGAGGGTGTGTGTGGTGGAGAGGAGTGTGTCGCGGTGGATGTTGTGGCGGTATGCAGAAGGGCAGTTTAAGTAGCCTTGAATGAGGTGGAGGGAACATGCACTGTCCGTAAGGAGGTGGGTGTGGCCTTGTTGGAGGCCTATGTCTATGCCCGCTAATTCACCGCGATTGATGGTGTGTGAGGGAGGGGTGGAGGTCACCAGAATTTTGATGCGGGTGTCCGAGGCGGGATGGGTGGCAGCTGCTCCAAGGGGGGAGGGGCCACCCTTCTTGGAGCCGTCGGTGTATACGAAGTCCTGCCAGTTCCAAGCAAGTTCTCCTCTCGTGGGGGAGTATGTTAGGTTCGTGCGGTCCGGCAGGGGATAAGTAAGGGGGTGAGTGGGGTTGGGGAGGAGGTGGAAGATGCCTTCAGAGTGGGGGGAGTAAGTGTCGAAGAGGTGAGGAGGTGGGATGGCGATGGTGGGGATGGGAAGGTGTGTGTCGTATATCGATTCGAGGGTGTTGTGGAGGGCGGACATAGCTGCGTGTGAGGGCAAGGCGGAGAGTGCGAGGGAGTTGGCGACGAGGTAGATGTCGACCATCCAACGTGTGCCGAATGGGGTTGGGATGGGGTGGCCTGTGTGTTGGTCGGGGGGTAGGAAGGTGTTTGCGTCATTGGGAAGGGTGTATAGGTGGTAGGTGCACGGAGAGGTGATGTATATGGAATGGCGGTATGGTGTGTGTTCCCAACGGGGGAGTATGATGATGGTGGAGCTGGGTGTGTGTGCTGCGGTGGAGTGGGCGCTAGTGATTGCGTGTTCCATGGCGCGTCGCACGCATTCGTGGTCGTATTCCGGGTTGGTGATGTTGGTGCCGTGCCAAGTGTGTGGGGCGTTGCTGCTGCTGGATGGGAAGACTATGTCTTATGGGTATAGTGAGTGGTAGGTGTGGGAGTGAAGTGATTCGTTAAGGGGGTCTAAGTAGAGTTCTATCTGGATGCGGGATGTGGTGCGAAGTGTTGTGAGTAAGTCCTCTCGAGTGGCCCATCTGTTGCGTGTGGTGGTGGCGAGTGTGGGTGAGTGAATTTCTGAACGGGAGCCTAGGCGGGTGATAAGGTGGTAGACCTTTTCTTCGAACGAGCGGTGTGTGAGATCGGGGCGGAATAGTTGGAATAGGTGTCGGGTGCGGGGGCCGGAGAGGGTAGTGACCGCGCGGCCGTCGGGGGTGCAAAGGATGATGGTGTCGTGTAGTGTTGGGTGGGAGTATATGGCGAAAGTGCCGGTGGGGAGCATTTCGAGGTCAAGGTGGATGGGGTTGTGGTTGAATGTGATGAGGGGGTGCGTCCAGGGGGGGGGACCAAGGTCGGGTAGGATGGGTGTGGTGGAGGGGACGAATCCTGAGTTAAATGCAGTGAGGGCGGTGGGGCAAGAGGGGGTCTCACTAATGGCGTGGTGGAGTTGTAGGCAAGGGGCCCACTGGACCTTGTGTAGGCGGATGAGGTCGTGGGGTTGGCCGCGGTCGCACCAGTCGCATTACCATGTGACGGGTCCTTGAGCGGGGCGGCATTGGGAATGGACGGCAAAGTGCGGGCACGCGCAGCATGTGGAGGTGTGGTCTGTGTGGAAGGGTCCATGGCAGATAGAGCATGTGGTGGGGGAGGGGGTGGGGAGACATATCGATGTGGGGGTTAAGGAGATGAGGCGGAAGCCGTCGTCGATTTGGAGTTGAATGTCCCATTTCGTGAGGTGTTATGGGGCCCATTCTACCATGTATTGTGTTTGGCTGTATTATGTGTCTTTGTGTTTGGAGATAAAGCATGTGACGTCGCATGAAGGGTAGTGGTGGTCGGATGGGGAGAGGTATTCTGTCTCGATGTGTGTGGTGGGTGCCAGGGGAGGGGGTTTTGGTGCTAGGGGTATGAATGCCGGAAGAGAGGGTGGTGGGGGGGCGTGGGAGGTGGGGGGATAAGAGTGGAATCCATGAGGGGTGGATGGTGGTGGGGGGGGATGCTTGTTTGGGGGTGAGGTGTGTGATGGGTAGGCGGTTGTGGATAGTATCGAGACGTTTGGTGAGGACTGCGGCGAGAAGTCGAATGGGGATTGAGAGTGAGGTGGTGGACCCCGTGAGTGTGGATATGGATTTGCAAGATTGGAGGAGGATGGAGGTGTTGGTGGTGCGAAGGAGGACTTGTGGCCATGTGGTGATATTGTTTTGTCAAAGGGGGGTGAGGCGGGGGAGGAGGGATGTGTGTGTTCGGCGAGGTGTGAAATCGCAGTATGCTTGTTTGTCAGTGTGTGGGTCGGTGATGTGGGTGGCTCTGTCGCGGAGTGAGGCGAGTAGGGTCTTGTCTTGGTGGGTGAAGGGTGCGTGTAGTGTGGAGGCGATGGGGTTAGTTAGGGAGAGTGGAGGGATGTTGTGGAACATGGTGCCTGCGTCGCGTTGGGCCCGTAACAAGCATCGGAGTGTGGGTGGGGAGGTGTTGCCTGTCATGATGGATTCGGTGGGCCAGTGGGTGTATGTGGTGGAAATGGTGTGAATGTGTGTTATGGCCATGTGGCCTATGTAGCCGAGGGTGTTCTTGATTTTGTGGAGGTGGCATACTATGAGTTGTGCGGCGCGGGATTTGAGGGAGGGAGGCCGTAGCCGAGGTCGGAGGATGGGCGGTGGAGGGATGTGCGAGGGAGGTTGCGCACCGAGGAGACGGCGGAGAGGAGTGCTTGGCAGATTTGGCCTTCGAGGGTATCCAACTGGGAGTCGCTGAAGAGGCTGAGTTGGAGAGTGAAGTGCTTGCCGATTAGGAGGCCGCGGATGACACGTATCTTGCGGGATTGCGTGAGTAGGGATGTGGAAAGGGCAGTGATGAGGGATGTTGTAGTGCGCTTTAGTTCCCGCCAATGCTTGGAGAAGGTAAGGGAGGTGTTTAGTTCGATTCCGAGGACGCGGTATGTGTCCGCGGGGCCTATTGAAGGGATGAGAGAGGGACGTGAGTTGATGGTGATGAATTGTGATTGGAGGCGGCATGCAAGGAGGGTGCGGTTGGCGAGTGAGAGGGCGTTGCATGAGCGCCAAAGGGCGCCGGTAATGCGGCATTTTAGGATGTTGACAATAATATCTATGTAGGCGCTCAAGAGGGAGAGTTTCCAGAGTTGGATAGACATGTTGGGGGGGGAGCCCGTGGCTAGGCTGAGGTCATCCGCGAAGCCGTGGCCGGGGTAGGTGGTTGTAGATTCTGAGGGGTCAGCGTTGGTATCCCGTGCTGCCCACCGTGAGCCAGCGGAGGAAGGGTTCGAGGAAGAGTGTAAAGAGGAAGGGGGAGAGGGTGGCCCCCTGCAGAGTGCCACGGTTAATCTCGATGGAGTGACTGGAGCCATATAGGGTGATATTATCGGTGGAGGAGACACCGTAGAGTTGTTCGCAGGTATCGACAAAGGTGGGGGGCATCCCGAACTGGCGCATGTGTTTGAAGATAATGCGGTGATCGGCGGCATTGAAGGCGCCTTTGAAGTCCGCGTACATGACGCAGATGTCCTTGTTATGGAGTTTGGCGTCCTCCATCATGATGATGGAGGATAATGCGTCGTGTATGTTGCGGTGTTGTCTGAATCCGTCATATAGGTCGCTCATGCTGCCATGGGATTCGGCGTATTTCCAGCATGCATCTTTTATTAGTGCGGTTCAGAGTTTAAGAAGGTTGTTCATGAGGGCGATAGGGCGGTATTTGTCGACGAGGGTGGGGTCACCATTTTTGTGGAGTAGGCATGTGGTGCTGTGGCACCATTCGGGGGGGGTGTAGGCTTTGTGGGCGAGGAGTGAGAGGAGGGAGAAGAGGGCGGAGCGGGTCGCTAAGGGTAGGAATTTAATGATTTTGTTAGGTATACCGTCAGGGCAGGGGGCCTTGCACGTGCCGAGGGAGTTTATCATTTTATCGAATGTATCGCGGGTTATCATGTCGGCGAGGGTGAGGGAGATATTGAACCATGCAAACACAGTTAGTGTGGAAGATAACTTACGCAAACGTAGTTACAGTCACAGTTCCGCAAACGGAATAGTTACGGCGACAACCAGCCTACATGCGCGGTGTCGGGACAACAGAAGTGTGAGAGCTGTAGCCTAGCGACAACTCTGTACCGAGTCAAACAGTTTATCGGTATGTCCGATCTAGACATGTACTAATCATATCTAGAGTAGCTTACAGTAGCTATCTGCAACTAATACGTATACGGTATTACTTACAACACTCCCCCTGAAGGTAGCTACGGGATGAAGCGTTGCATTGGGTCTTGTCCTCCAAGGATCGCACTTCGGTGTCTTGCTAGTGCAGGTCCTGGGAGGGGTTTGGTGAGGATGTCAACCACCGTCTGGTCAGTGGGGAGGTACCTCAACTTGATGGTTCCCTGCTCCACGTGGTCTTTGAGGAAGTGCCACTTCAGACCGATGTGCTTAGTCTTCTCCCTGACCAAGGCATTCTGGGAGTATGCAATGGCGCTTTGGTTGTCCTCCCAGATGGTGGTGGTTTCGGTGATGGGGGAGTTGAAGATTTCCCCCAAGAGTTGTCGGAGGTGGAGTCCCTCCTTGGTGGCGTCAACCGCAGAGTAGTACTCGGCTTCACACGTGGATTGAGCCACACAAGTCTGTTGTTTGGACTTATAACTGACTGGCCCGCGTCCGAGGGTGAAGAGATAGCCGGAGCGAGACTTGCGGGTGCTGCTGTCGTTGGCCCAATCAGCGTCGGCAAAGCCTGTGAGTTGGAGGCTGTGGTCCAGGCCCCCCCCCCCCCCCCCCCCCCCCAACGTCAGGCGCATGTCGATGGTGCCATGGAGGTAGCGGAGGACCTTTTTCAGAGCCTGCAAGTGTGCCTCGGTGGGTGAGGCTTGGGCAGAGCCGAGGATGCTCAATGCCGTGGAGACATCGGGGCGGGTACAAACGGCTGCGTACTGGAGGCTGCCCATGAGGCTGGGGTAGACGTCCTTGGCCACCCCGGTGAGAGAGGGCGAATTCATGTGTGCGAGGCCGGCGAGAAAGCCCGGGTCCATCGGAAGTGACGACGGCTTAGAGTCGGACATGCCGTACTTGGCGAGTATGTCGCGCAAGTACTTGGACTGGTCCAGCGAGATTGTGCGCGTGGAGCGATCGCGGGTAATGTGCATGCCGAGGAGTTGGGAGAGGTCGCCTAGGTCCTTGATCTTGAACCGTGCTCCGAGTTGGGCTTTGAACGATGCGAGCCAAGTGGCATCATTGCAGGCCGCGGGAATGTCATCGACGTACATGGCGATCATGGCGAAAACGTGGCCGGTGCGGTAGATGTATATGCACGGGTCGGAGACGCATTGTTGCCATCCATGGTCGACGAGCCATGCACGAAGTAGCATGTTGAACTCGCGGGGGGACTGCTTAAGGCCGTAGAGGCAGCGCTTGAGGTGACAAACCTTGGACGTGCCATCGGTGAAGCCGAGGGGCTGGCGGATGTACACATCCTCCCGGATGGGGGCGTAGAGAAACGCTGTGTCGATGTCAAGCTGGCAGAGTTCAAGGTCGCGGGCGGCTGCGATGGTTAGGAAGAGACGCAGGCTGGCCATGCGGATGACCGGGGAGAAGGTCTCCGTGTAGTCCAGTCCAGCGCGTTGACTGCACCCCTTGGCGACGAACCGCGCTTTGAAGCGGGAGACGTCGTCGGCTGTATCCGACTTGACTTTGAAGATCCACATGCTATTAACGACCATGCGGCCTGGTGGGAGGTCCACAAGGTCCCACGTGCCGTTGCTGATAAGGGAGGAATACTCTTGTTGCATAGCTGCTTGCCACTGGGGGGCTTGGGCGCTGTCCAGCGCAGCCCGGTAGGATTTTGGTTCCACACACTCTCGGGCGGAGAGGAGGGCGACGGCAGTAGGGGACGTGCCGGCAGGTGTGTGTGGGGGACCCGTGACAAGGTCGGGGACGTGAGGGTGCTCAAATATGTCCTCTTGAGCTTTGCCTTGTTCAGGATCACAACACGCCGTCACGAGGGTCGGGGGGTAGTCGGACAAGTGGGCAACCATATTGCCGTATCGAATGGGGTGTGAGCGGAGCCGAGCATGGCGAGGGGCTGCCGGGGGGGGTAGGGGTGTGGGTAATGTGAGGTCAATGGGGTGGGATAGGGGTGAGTCTGCGGGTACGTCTTCCGAAGAGTCGGTGATGACCGAGTCGACGGAGGGTTGTGTGTCGAAGCCTGGGGTGTCTTCCTGAAAGACAACATGAACGGAAGTGGTGATGCGACGCGTTTCCGGATTGTAGACACGATACCCGGGTGCGTCAGGGGGATAGCCCACCATGACGCCGCGAAATGCTTTTTCACTGAGTTTCCGACGTTGTTTGTCGGGGACCTTGGCGAAAACGGCGCAGCCGAAGACGCGGAACTTGGAGGCGTCGGGCACCGACGACGTAAGGAGTGTGAGGGGGACGCCCCCATTAGGTCCGACCGAGCGACTGTACGTGCGGTTGCGAAGGTACACAACAGTGCTGACAGCGCACGACCACATGGAGTTGGGAACGGCCATGTTGTGGAGCATCGCCGATGCATTGTCCCGGATAGTGCGCCAAGGACGTTCGGCTTTGCCGAGCATGTGGTGGGCGTATGGGGCAGAGAACTGTACCCCGACGCCGAGGTGTGCGCACATCCGGCGAGTGACAGCAGCTTCAAACACAGAGTCGGAGTCAAACTTGAGGACCGGTGCGAACGCGCCCGTCTGGGAGTGATGGCGGGCATGCAAGTGTTTGATGTCCAAGAGGATGGTTTCCAATTCCGAACATGCGTCGTCTTTAGACTTAAGGAACCGCACCCACATGTAGTTGGTGTGGTGGTCGATGACGAGCAAGCAGTAGCGGAGGCCATGTGGGGAGGGGACATTGACCGGGCCCCAGAGATCAGCGGACATGTTAAGGAGGGGGTGGGATGGCTTCGCGCAAGCGGCTGTGTTGCGTGGTGCAGCTGTGGCTTTGTGAAGTAAGCAAGAGTCGCAAGAAACTTTGTTTACAGTGCTAGCTAACACATGGCTAGTCGGGACACCGTGAGTATGCTGGGCCTGAAGGCTTTGCATGTTTAGGTGGCCAAACCGACGGTGCCACAGGACGGGATCACACTGGGCAGTAAGGGCAACCTGAGGTGAGGGGTCAAGTGCCGCCGGTGCGGATGGGCTTGAAGGGAGGTCCGGCTGGTGGGGAAGGAGGTAGAGACCGTTTCCGGACGGTTCTAGCACACCCATGCCTGTGGGTACCAAAAGCAGACCAGTGTCAGAGTTGGAGGGGAAGACGAATTCACATCCGCTGTGAGTTTGCATCCAGCTGACACTAAGAAGTCTGCCGATACGCTGAGCGGAGCGAGATGATAGGTCAGGGGTGTAGAGTGCATACACAGTGCGGTGAATGAGCTGGCCAGAGGCAAGTCTGACAGAAATCCGCACTGAGCCACTGCCCTTAACGTCAACGCCGACACCGCCCACGCGAGAGGGAGCGGAGGGGGGCGTGAACTTCACGAAGTCATCTCGGAACGCGGTGAGGTTAATCGAGCAGGCGGAATCAACGACCCAAAACTGTGACAGGTTACGACCCGGGGCGAGGGAAGAGGAGAATGCCACAGAGCTGAAAGGGACACTCACCTCGTCGTCATCGTAGTCATCAGCGCAGTCCTCGAGGGTGGGTAGGCAGTCGGTGTCATCGGCGGGGGCGTCGTCGGCAGGGACGTCGCTCAGCAGCGCAGCGTGAGCAGAGGTGGTGCCACCGGCGGCGCCGTACTTCTGGACGGTCATCTTACGCTTGGCGAGATTCCACTTAAGGATAGCGTCATCCGTGGCAGTGCAGGCGGACATGAGATGGTTGAGGCTGCCACAAACGCCACACTTGTTGGGTCGATGGCCGCGAGGATTACGGTGTGGTTGGCCTCGACCGCTGTGCGAGCCGCGGCCCGCAGCGACGAACGCGGAGATGGGAGGGGGTGAGTGTCCGGGGGAGGGTCGTCGTCCATGTTGTGCGCGAGGTGGAGAATGCTGGCCATCACTTCATCAGCCGACATGAGGTAGTCTGTGTCAAAGGCGTTGATGACGCATTGCTTCGCCTGACCTTGTGGGCCGCTGCTGGAAATACCGCGCAGCATGAGGAGACCGAGGTTGTGGGGGTGGATGGCAGCGGAGCCATCAACCATTTGGCATGTGTCGTTGTAGTCGTCAAAGGTCTGGCGCATGTAGTGGACATAGTCACTGAGTGACTGACCAGGGCGTTGTTTGACCATCAGGTTGTCCAGGAGGGACAAGGAGCGAGCAAACGATCGACAGTCGAGGCGTTCACACAGGATGTCCCAGGCGGCAGCAGCGCAGTCATGGCGGGCTGGAGAAACGCATTTCATCGCCTGGTCAGCGCGCAGATTCGCGCTGGCTGCATGGAGAAGCAGCGTGTAGGCGTAGTGTTGTGCTGGTTCGTCGAGCCAAACGCCGGAGTCGCGGATGGCCAGCTGTGGAATGAGATATGCGGCCTTGATGGACAGGAAATTAAGGACGGTCTTCTTCCATTGCTTAAAGTCCGTGGTTGGGTCCATGACGGAGACCGACATCTTCATGGACCGGTTGAGGGCGTCCTTGTCGAAGCCGGGGGCTTCGTGTGCCGCCCGGCCGATGACTACCGGGTCAATGGTGGGGCGACGACTGCCACGGGTGGTGGGGTCGCCATGCTGGGCTGGGGGAGAATGCCGGCCATGGAAGGGAGGAGGTGGACCACCGGGAAAGGGAGAGCGGCCGGCCATGGTACGCGGCGGGCCGTACGGGTGCGGGTGGTCACGGTAGGGGGCGGCGAGGTGAGAGGGCGCCTCCGGGATGTGAGGTCCGGGGTGGTGAAGGGCATATCCAGCGGGGGGGAAGGGGGGGTGGTGGGAGGTGATCAACCTGGAGGTCGTGACACGAGGGGTCGTGGTGCGCATCGGCACGCGAGGGCTCGCGGGGCGCATCGGGACGGCGCTGTGCGACTGTGGGGTCGCCAACATGAGATGCATGGGTAGCAGCAGCGAAGGCCGTTTCTGCGTCCGGTGGGGCGTATCCATGCTGGGGATGCACAAGCAGGGGGAGGGTGTGCACGTCGTGGCTGTCCCGGACGGGTTCGAGCTGAGCATCGTGGCGGCGCTGAGCGACATGGGGGTGCGGATTTATCACCCGCAGCAGCAACAATAGCAACCTCGGCCGACTGCGAGTCGAGGCGAGGGTTAATGCGCGCCATTTGCGCAAGGAGCAGCGCGAGAGTATCCGGGGGGGGATCGAGAGTGCTGTGCTGAGAGCCTGAGTCAGGGGAGTCAAGAGGTGAAACAAGCGGAGAGTCGGCAGAGCGAGTTTTTGGCGCCATTTCGACAGAGGGCGAAAAAGAAAGAGCTGAATAAAATACAGGCAGCGGTAAAAACCGCTAGCCGGACTCGTGCCTAACAGTGGTTTCAGAGAGACGGCTTGATGCCCGCCGACCCCTCGGCCTGTAGCCCCGGGGTGTCTCAAAGCACCTTTTCTGTATCCTCCACCCAGTGTGGGGCACAAGTCCAGGCCAAGGCCATGAGAGGTGGAGCGCTGCGCTGGCGGCTGAGTCGCTAAGATAATATAAAAATTAAAAAGGCAAGCTACGGCTTGCGTGCAACCTGTGGATGCGTATTCACCCGATAGTGCGCCCCCCCGTTCTCAAGCTTGGACATGTGTGCACCTTGTCCACACACGACGAGTGCGTCGGTGTGGGTAGCTGGGTATCGCCGTCGAGTGCGTGACTTAAGAGGGGTGGTGGCGGGTTTTAAATCGCAGTTTATACTGGCGATACCGCCGACTACAAGTTGAAAGTACTAGGTGTCTATAGAAACTTGCCTTTTGCGGGAGAGCTGTCGATCGCAGCTCGCCGAACCATGTTGTCGCGCGTGAGTGACGTGAGGCGGGGGCCCATAACCTATTGGACCATGCAAACACAGTTAGTGTGGAAGATAACTTACGCAAACGTAGTTACAGTCACAGTTCCGCAAACGGAACAGTTACGGCGACAACCAGCCTACATGCGCGGTGTCGGGACAACAGAAGTGTGAGAGCTGTAGCCTAGCGACAGCTCTGTACCGAGTCAAACAGTTTATCGGTATGTCCGATCTAGACATGTACTAATCATATCTAGAGTAGCTTACAATGGCTATCTGCAACTAATACGTATTACTTACAACAGTGTCCCCGCGGGGTTCGATGACGTAGCGGTCGGTGCTGTCCGTGTGTTCCCACGGTAGTGCGGCTGAGTTCGGCGTCGAAGTGCGAGTGGAATACCGCGAGGACTTCGGTGGGGGAGGTTGCAATCGTTTTATCTAGTCGAGTAATTTTATGTAGGGTCGAGGTTGCGCGGCGGTGAGGGAGGAGGCCGCATTTAATTTTCAAGTGTCGGTGAGAGGATTTCGGGCAAGCGTCGTAGGCCTTATTGGCGCGGGATTTTATTTTGCTCAGTTTGCCCGTGGTGGTGGCACGGAGGAGGTGGCGTATGCGTGCTTGGCACTGGTGTTTGATGGTGTCGGGGGCGAGATATTGGGACGTATTTAAGAGAGCTTGGGCGAGGGGGAGGGGGCCGCGGTTGATGCTACATCGGCGGAGTTTTTGAATGAGTTTGCGGGATTTTTTAGTGAGCTGGTTGAGGTCTGGGGACATGTTGGGGGGTCTAGGCTTCTTCGGGGGGAGGAGGAGCCAGATGGTGGCTGCATGGTTCATATGGTTGGAGAGGAGAGTAGTGAATTGCGAGGCGAGAGTGTCCAATGTGTCTATGGAGACGGTGGGTGTGGGTGTGTTGAGAATTGCAGCGTGAAAAGTGGCAGTCTGGTGGATGAGGTCGGTTGTGCTGTATTGGTACGCTTTGATGTGGTCGTGTGAGAGGGGAAGTTTGAAGGTGAATTTACCGGTGGAGTGGGGTGTGTGTTGGGACTTTGTGGGGGTCGGGGCGTGAGCGATGAGGGTGGAGGGGGCTGGTATGACGAGATGGATGGCCGAGTGGTCGGTGAAGTGGGGGGGGGGATGAGAAGACCAAGGTAGCGGAAGGGGCGCGATCTAGGGGCGAGGGGGGTGTGGAGAGCCAGTGGTCGAGACAGCCGCCGCTGCGGGGGAAGGTGGGGATGGGTGGATGGAGGGGTTGTAGGTGTGTGACTAGCAGGGAGGTGAGGGCGGGGTTGCCGGTACCTTGGGCGGTGGTCGTCTGGAAGTCGCCCCTTGAGAGGACGCGGTGGGACGGGTGGTCGTCGGCGAGGCGGAGGCCCCATGCTGCAACTTCTGCGTACAGTCGGGTCAGTTGGGGAGTTGCGGCATGTAGACACCGATGAGGAGGTAGGGGGAGCCTGAGTATGGGATGAGGGATAGGCCAACAATGTAGGGAATGAGGTGTGTCGGTGGGGTCATGACAATGGCGGAGTGGAAGGAGGTCTTTCAAACCGCGAAGAGTACGCTTGCATTGGGTTTGGGCACATGTGAGTGGTGTGGACGAGAACTTGTGAGAACGTATTGGGGGAGGGCGATACGCCAGCGGGATTTGTGAGTCGCGTTGTTGGTTTCGGTGAGGCTGAGGATGTCGGGTTGGTGTGTGGTAGTGAGGTGTTCGACGTCGAGGATGGATGTGTGGAGGCCGCGGGTGTTGAGATTGATGAGGTGGAGGGGTTGAGCTATATGGTGTGGGGGGAATGGGGGGGGATGGGGGTGGGTAGAGTCGAGCGGTGTCCAGGCCAACACCGCTTACGACGTTAACCCGAAATCACGGCACAGCCTGCTCTTAGTAAAAACCGGCCTCCTCCCCCTCTAGAAATGACACCCCACCTTCCCCGCTCCCCCACCACCCTCATTCCCGGCACCTGACCCCCCCCGTATCAACACCACCCCTCCCCTTACCCCCACCACACACATCGAAGCGGGATACCTCTCTCCCTCGGACCACCCTTACCCTCCCTGCGACGTCACAAGCATCATTTACAAGCATAAGGAAACTGAATATGGTCATACACAGTACATGGTTGAATGGGCTCCGGAACACCTCACCGAATGGGACGTCCAATTTCAACTCGACGACGGCTTCCGACTAGTTCCATCCTTTCGAGATACTTGAACTGTGTCTAATAGTTAAATCACAGTTAAAAAAACAGACAACCCATCAAAGTTAGTTACCGGAGGCGGCATTCGCACGCGTAAATCAACCATACGGTTAAAGAAACCAACGAGCTCCACCCAAAATTGGCCAATATAAAAAGCCACATAACGAAACAAAACAGTCTTTCGGCAGGTCATCGTTGTGATGTAAGATAAACTATGCCACACAAGTTCGTCCGTTACGAAAGCTTTGCCAAGACGCAATGAAGCCAAATTCAAACACCTCGTGCGCTAGGATGTTATTCTTGATGTTACCGGATTGAAAGTCTTAAGAGACTGGCCATCGAGAAAACGGAATATGGAACAATGTAAGAGTCGTATAGCATATTCGGCGCGGTCTCGACAGATGCCTCGACCTTAGCAATTATACGTACATGGTTGGTGACAAAGACACACGGAACGGACGTCGCAAAAATCGATATGTATTGCTTCTTGCTGTCGTCGGGAAGCCATGTACGGAGGGATTTGGAAATCAGAATATTCGTACTCCAACATTAAGATCTCCCGCTCGGCAAGTGTTTTTTCGCGACCGAATACTCTTATATGCTTTCCCGATAAGGAGGTGGGGGCGGTGCGAGTGAATTTTTTTGGAGAGAAGAGTACGGAAAGATCAACGCTGGGATGCGGGTGTTAGAGTTGGCGGCGGAGAGCCGGGAAGCATCGCTAGGGAAGGGCGCTCGATCGACGTCGACCATCGCTTTTGAGGTCGAGGAGACCCATCCAAAGGGTGGAGATCGACACTAGCAACGAGGAGGAGAACCACGACGAGAGGAGCGGCACGGTTTGGGGGCGCTGATATGTGATCGACCGCCGCCGGAACAACCATGTAATGAAGGTTTTGGTTAAAACGTCCGTACCCGGTACTTTTGAGGCCTGAGCCCCGATCTGCCTTTCCCACGCAGCCTCTCCCATCGTCGGTACTCACCATCGACATATCTGCCTCAAGCGGTGTACTAGGGTTGTCACGAAAACACACCGCCCATGCAAGAGGCCCCATGGCATTGTAAACCACAAAAGGAGGGTACGGGCGGTATGATACGGATCAACCGTTGCCGGAAACAAACGATAGCCGACCGGGACGTGACAGGCGCGAAGGGAGGAGCGGCACACGGCGACCAATTGTAGCTATGGTTTTCTCTCCCCTACCCCGAAGGGAGGAGGAGGCCCATGCTCGTAGGAGGGCTGCGACGAGAGGGGCGGCAATTATCTCGGACGAGGACGTGCGTGGATCGAGTTGGGGCCTCGATGACCTGGGCGAGGGGGTTTTCGCTTGTCCCCCCCCTCCCGTCCAGCTCCGGCACGACCGGAGTCGTACTTGAGCCTAGGTCAAGCATGCCCGACTCGACCATCAGAGACTGACTAGCTTTGGTGATCGGCGTCCTCGGGCGGCGGGAGGGGGCCGCGCATCGTGGAGATAGCGACAAAATATTTTCATTTGTGCATCGTAGCGATAGACCATGTCTCTCTCAATATGATTTATATTATGATGTAACTGCCGACGGAGAAGGACGGACAACAAGATCCCCCAGCGTAAAACCATATTCCTAAGAAATATATGGCACTATGGGGTACGCCCTGAGACAGCAACCAATTTATCGTTACTTGTTTTTAAAAATATACATCTAATTTCAGGACGGAGACAGAGGTGGCTAGGGAGCTATGGAGCTAAAAAACACAACTAGCGCGGAGGCAAGAGCACAAGCTGTCTCCTACGGCTTATGGGAGTCGGTCCCTTGCTCAAGCCCATGAGGTGTCGGGGGACCGACGCCCCTTGGCTCGCCGCGTTGGAAGGAGCGGTGCAGTCTTGGGGCGGAACCTTGTAGCATACCGGTAAACCGACAATCGACTGCGGACCGAAGGGGGGATTATGCCAGCCCCCCCTCCTCCTCCCCCCCCCCCCCCCCCCCCCCCCCCCCCCCCCCCCTCCCCCTCACACACACACACTCAGGTAGAGGCATGGGCCAATAGCGTAAGATATTTTAGGCTGGCCACCGGCCATGCTCGATATTTGATTGACTTTTGTTAGCCCCCCGTTGCGGTGGTGAGCAATCCGCGCATCGCGAAGGAAAATCATCAACATCAATTACATTTTAGGATAGTAGATTTAGATTTGGAATAGAATTTTTTATCTTTTACCGATGTAATTCTTAGCCGTGACTGGTACTAGTCATGGTTTTACATTGACTTGTCTCCGTGAATTGGAATATATGGATTAGGGAGAATGGTCTAGTAAGCCCCGGGTAAAGCTACCGTGCAAAACCTAAGAGGGCGGACCCTACGACACCAATATCATTGTGCGGCGAATTATTGTAGTTCGACTTCAATTTCCATTTAATAAGATATAAATAGCGTGTCGTTCATGAACCCTCTCCGTGGATGACTCGGATGCCGCTACATACTCTCTTGAGACGCCTTTGGCTGCCACAGCTTTCTCCACCCGCGCCCCGAGCCGTAAGCGTCTTTGCCCGCGTCGCCCCGCGAGGTGCATGAGGTGTCGCTCGTCGCTATCCTAGCCTCGGTGTGCTATTTTCGCACCACCGGTGGAGCTTTCTTGTGTTTTGTAGCGTGCCTTGCTGGGGTTATCCATTGGGTAGCCCTTCTGGTTGCCATGTCATTTATTTTGTGCTAATTGCGTTGTCGCACACACACTCCCTCTCCCTCTCCCCTCCCCCCCCCTCTCCCTCCCTCCCTCTCTCTCTCTCTCTCTCTCTCTCTCTCTCTCTCTCTCTCTCTCTCTCTCTCTCTCTCTCTCTCTCTCTCTCTCTCTCTCATTTCTCTGCCCGCGAGTCTATATATAGTAACGCACGTGACCATTTCATGGGCACATTTCTGTATCATTCACAGTTCACAAAACTTCGAACCGCGCCTCGGTTGTTGCCGGACATCTTACATGTTTGGTTTGCCTTGTGTTTGGTTTTTGTAAGTACTCTGCTATCACTTCAATCCTCCACTCTTACAATTCGTGCATTCATATGTTTTGCGTAAGGCTAGGGATCGATGATATCATCCGGACTATATCGTCGCATTTCGTGATGGATTTTAGAGACCCCGAATGCGAAATATCCGTATTGGAATCGCTGCGAAATACGCTAATAAGATATCGACGATACTGTCGATCCCTAGCCTTAATTACATAAAAAATAACATGAGCACGGACAGGGGAGAAATCCCTCGCCTTACTTCTTCGTTAAAAAGAAACATATTGTGAAACCCTGAAAATGCGCGCTCTTGAATACTAATAATAGCGCTGAAATGGGCAGATGAAATACAATCTTCGGGTAAGTCTTATACAACACTTCTATAACTCAATGGGGAGTTTTTCGTCATGACGGCTTTATTGGTATCACAAAATCTTACTATCTGCATGCCCATAATCTCCTCCGTCGATCAGACGCCCGCCTATATCAGTCATTGCAATGTTCCATTTCTTAGGGTGGCGGCGGTGAATGGCAATTCACAAACGTGTTAGGAGGTTGCGTCACTTGACGAGGGAATTGGATGTTGCTGTAGCACTTGATGAGTTAATTAGGGCATTGTAGACGTCGGTGGAAGCCAGGACGTTTGTTCCCTTCAGAAATCAGAAAATGGTGACATGCCTGCCTTTATTTTTCAAATACGATTTTATTGTTTACAATGACACTGAACTAGATTACCCGTAGGTGATATTCCACTCATCATGAATGGTAAATGAATAAATCCTATTCTGATTGAGACGTTCTATTAGTGTTGGTTCGATGCTACCTTCACATCCCAACGTCCGCATATCGCGGTTGTTTGAGTTCCAAATGGGGCTTTGCAGAGTAGGGTTTAAAGGCGGCACAGCTTTCCGCCAGGGTGACTGGTGAACCAGGCAGTGAACTCTGCCAAGTTTACACAATTGCGAGCGTCGGGACCGCCGTCCCGGCCGAAGACGTCCTCCAGCCACTCGTCCACATCTTCCTCGGTCATTCGTAGGCCCTCAAGCCCGTTCTCCATCTCCTGGTAGGTCAGTAGACCGTCACCGGTCTTGTTCCAGAATTTGAAGACAGTGCCGGCGTCGTGCAACTGTTCGGCGGTTGGGCCCGCTTGCTTGTTTGGTTTCCGGTTAATGGTCATCTGAACTAGCTCCTTCACGTCGCGTTTGGTAGCCGAGGGGAACAGCACTGACAAAAGGCTCTGGAAGTCCAGCTCGCTGTCGCATTTTCCTTTGCTGGCGCCTTTCTTACAGGCGGCATTGTACATCCTCTGTGCGTTGGGCAGCAGCTCCGGTGCGACGCGGGCCATGTGCTTCTCGAACTCCTGGATAGAAACGGTTCCGTTGTTCGAAACGTTTATCCCCTTGAAAATATTGTGGTAGTCCCTCATAGCTTGTGAGGTGACCAGTCTGGCACGGAATGCGGTGCTGCTCGACCGAAAGTTGAGAGCCGCGGCGCCGCCTACAAAGTGGGACGACCGGGTGCCGTACTTGTCGCGGATTAAGTCGCGGGTTGACGAGGTGCCTGAGGGATAGCTGGCAGTAGAGCATCTACTGATACTCGGCCCTGACCAGACACTGTCTAAGCTGGACTGCTTGCTGCGGGTGTCAGTGAGGAAGACTGGGAGCCGATCAACAGAACGGGCCGACCGCTGTACAGGTGGCAGGGATGTGGGTGATGAAGGCCGGGTTCCGGTTGGCGACGAAGTTCGAGGGAAGGCCCGCAGAGACGAGGGAGCGGACACTGTAGCTTTGCCTTCGTTTGTATGTCTACGGAAAGTAGTGGGCCTACTTGATCCTGTGGGAACATGTGGCGAGATGGAGCTGGCTGTTGAGTAGCGACGCTGTGTAGATTGCACCACGGCGCCTGGTGTTTTGCAGGGCTTCGGCCTCATTGCCCACTGGATGAACTTACAAAAGGCCTCGCAAAACTCCTCTTGGGTGACCTCATTGCGGACACCGACCAGGTCCATCAGGTCCTCGAGCTCGCTTTGGCTAAGCACGCACCACTTGGAGCTTTTCAGAGAGGTGCGCAGTATGGTAGATCCCACCACACCCACACCACTGAAGTCAGCGGAACGGAAGAGATTGGCTCCCGCGTCGTAGTGGGTGTCTACCCGAGCTGAGCGCCATTGCTCCAAATGCTCGCAGAAAAGCCGGGGCTCGTCGAAGGTCGGTGAAGAAACCATACTGCCAGTGCGGTTCTCAGTCGGTGGCTCGTGTTTAATTCTATTGCAAGTGGAAATATTCGTTCCTGAGAACTGTTACCGGGCCATGTCGCTATTTATGAGGTGGCCTTGGCAACTCCGTCGTCCTCGAGGCCACGGTCACATCAGGTGCTGCGGACACATGCCGGCGGTTTGTAGTTGTTTGCAGAAGTATATCACTTTTCACATGAAACGCACAGCATGCGTGCCGTCACCCTTCACAGCATAAATACATGTACGGTACGCGTACTAGTAGAGCGACACAGCCCTACGGGTACCCCAGCCCCGCGATAGCTGTGATGATGAATGACCCGTATATAAAGGGCTCAGTACAGGTACCTGCTGTAGTACGGGCATCGTGGTGGATGATAGTTTTGGTCGTATGCTCTGGATTGTCTGTCCAGCGTCTCGCATGTCCCTACGGTACAGTACCCGTATTCATATGTTCTTTTTGGTTTGGCAACCCATAAATTATTTATAGCCTCGCGATTCATCTCGCTAGATAAATAACTTTGTCGCCATCGGAAAATGGTTAATAAGAACAAGCACCATAGATACGGATATTGATGATTAACATGGTCGCAATCAACTTCTGGAGTAGATGATGAAATCATGATGCCCTCTCGACGTCCGATGCTCCTGGAATGTAGCATGTAGCAGCGATACAGTACTGTAGTGTACGTAGTGTTCAGGACCGTATTATTATTACTATTCTTTCCATACCCGTACAGGTATGGGCAGGATCTTGCAAATACATTACCGGGGATACAGCTGCATATGCTGGCCATGCTGTGCACGTGGTGTAGTAGCTCAAAGCAATTGCTAAAATGGAAACCTAATTACAAAGCTACTGACCATCCATTCGTCTCTGCCTTGATTTAGAGTGTTGCACGGACTTCTAATAACTCCCGACGGATTGAAGGAATGGGTAGCCATGCCTTTTGGTTTGTGCAATACTCCAGCGACCTTTCAACGCGTGATTGATGGCTGAGATTTTCCGAGACTTTTTGCACAAGTCTATTATTGTTTACCTCGATGAGGTCAACATTTACAATCGTACGCTCGTGGAGCACATGGAGCACCGGCTTCTTGTTTTACAACGTTTCAAGGAGGAAGGTACAATGCTGCGTCTTAAGAAATGCTTCGTTAGATTGCAAGAGATGGAGGACCTTGGATACATAGTTTCCGGCGAAAAAATCCCAGTTTCGACAAAGAAAGTCGAGGCCGTCAAGGAGTGGCTCGTCCCTAAGACACATCGGGAGATTCACAATTTCGTTCAATCAAGCAGATTTTACGCGAAGTTCATCCATCATTGCAGTGAACTATCGGCGCCGTTTACATACTCGTTAAAGAAGTATGAGCCGCATCGGATTGTGATGACACGTACATGCATGGAAGCCTTCGAGACACTCAAGCTTAGACTAATTTTCGCGCCATGTATGATCCTTCCGGAGGTCAACTCGGACGCTAAGTTTACCTTAGCTACAGAGGATTTAACAACGGGAATTGCAGCTGCGCTCTTGGAAAATCAGGGAGGAGGTCTTAGATATGTCTCTTTTTGGGCCTGTAAACTTAATAGTGTATAGCGTGGTAACTCTTGCTAAGCTTACGACTTGGAATGGAAGCTTTCGTTGTTTGTGAAGCCGTGAAGCATTGGATATAGATGTTACCTTGGAGGTTGTTCCAAGCTCATGTTGGTCTCGGACCACGACACACTGCTTTGCGACGGATAAACTGAAAGATCCGGTAAGGTATGTACGAGTGTGCATTATTATGTATGTGTGTGTAAGTGTGTGTAAGTGTGTGCGAATGTTTATGGTTTTATGTGTGCGTGTATGCGCGCGCGAGCACGTGTGTGTGTGTGTTGTGTTTGTCTCTTTTCATACGTGTATATGTGTGTGTGTGTGTGTGTGTGTGTGTGTGTGTGTGTGTGTTTGTGTGTGTGTGTGTGTGTGTGTGTGTGTGTGTGTGTGCGTGTGTGTGTGTGTGTGTGTGTATGTGTGTGTGTGTGTGTGTGTGTGTGTGTGTGTGTGTGTGTGTGTGTGTGTGTGTGTGTGTGTGTGTGTGCGTGTGTGTGTGTGTTCGGGGGCTCCGTTTGCGGTTGTCCGCCCGAAACCCTAAACCGCGCGATAAGATTTTGCCACTAAGCAGTCAACGGCAATTAAACATAATCTTATCCACAACTTTCCTTTGTGCGCGGCTCAATTGTTGTTTATTAGCCATCATCATGGCCTTGACGCCACGAAAGTTGATGCCTAGGAATTCTACTCCTTGTGCTCTTACTAAGCGTGGAAGGTCCATCAAATTACATAGTGCATTAACTACTCAGGTAAGAGAATATTTAATCCGCTTTTTCCATTACTATATAACTATCAATACAATAGTGGTTTTTTTAATCGATGCAATAAGGCACTCAATCTGATGACAATGGCTCGGGAACGCAAATGTTGAAATCATGAGAAATGATTATAAGATTCTTACATCCCTCACTTAGGGGACCTATTAGGGGGCCTTCGCGGCAATTTGCAATAAACTTTGCAACAACACGTCAGCATCTGCGCGACACGTCAGCGCGTACACCCTCGCGTACAGCCAAATTGCAACAAAGCTTTGTTGCAAATTGGCCTCAAATTGCAGCAAAGACGAAGATTGCAACAAAGATTGCAGTAAAGATTTATCCGTGATTTTCAAATTGTAGCAAAGTAAATTGTATAGCTACGGATACGACGGTGCGACCGCTTGGGCAGTCGCCCATCCTGCCTCAACCACGGACATAGCCATTTCCCCTCCACACCCTCTATATGGTCCCGCTATGTCAGATACCGCCTGTCCATGGTACCGCATGTCCATATTTCACCCGCCGAGTGCGTCTGATGGTGCAATCGATAAAGCCGAAAAGCGGGAAGTTTTCGACGGCAATCCGTGTCTTGATGGCGTCCACGTAGATGGGCAACCGCGAAAGATCTAGTCCGCATACAACACTAGCCCCCCAGCGCTGCCGCGTCCACCGCACCATCGTCACAGATATTTTCGAAATGCGGTCCTGGTTCATCCTTAGCTTCCGTGATAAAATATGTAGGGCGCCCGCAGTATCAGGACGTGCTAACAAAACGAGCAACCCATAGTCCGCGCGTGAACTTGGCGCCACGATTCGGGTACAACATTATGGTCGGCACCTGCAGCGCCTCGAGTTTTTCGCCAAACTCTGCCGGCTTCATACGGTAAGTATCATGAAACGACCGCTCGCTAACACTTTCATTCTCGAGGTTCAGGTCTGTATGGCTAGGGTGTGCTGGCCATGCTCTCAACGCCCGATGCCGTCGCTGGAGGTAGACCCTCAAGTAAATCTACCGGGATTCCGAGTCAGCTGTAATGATTACATGCTGACGCATGCGAGCGCGCTACGTGGCACGCGGTGCGTTTAGTACAAAGTTTATTGCAAATTGCCGCGAAGGCCCCCTATTGGCACTGCGGTACTCCCTCATGCGGCCGGAAGCGGAGATGCGGCGGCAAAGCGCCACCGGCGTTTTCGAGAATTCGGGCGCATGACAACTAACCGCCACCTCGAACACTCTTGATCGGTGGGCTCAAAGCAACGCTCGAAATGCCGGAGGTGACTATTAAGCCCTTATATGTCATAAAAGGGCTCATGTATTGCACAAGTGACATGATATGTGCCGGCATGCGAAGATGTGCCTGCAACGCCCCGCGCGCGGTTTCGCCGGCCACGCCCGCATCCGGACTACCATGTCGAACTCGCAACGATCGTGTCGCTCAAGTCCTACCTTTTGCGACCGCATCACGTCTATTGTCGTCGAAATACCCTGCAGCCGCGGGAGATTATATCTTTCATATATTAATCCCAACTAGCACGCAAGCTCGCGTAGCAGTGAGGGGCACAGGGCGGGAAGATGCCGCGATTGTGCACCGGGTTTTGACACCAAACATGTTTTTGGAAAATAAATATGATTAATTAATTTAGCGAAATCCGGTTTCGTTACGTGCGCGCGGAAGCCGCCGCCTAGCGATGATTCTACGATGCTTACATATGTTCGGAAACTCTCTATTTTGATGTCGTTGCATTTCTGATGTCAATATGTGGCAGTGAGAAACGAAAGTAGGGAGGGAGGTACATAGTTCAAAGATCAAAAGCAAGATTGTAACGATTCCACTTATTGCATACCCGACTAAATTAGTGCCAAAAGGTACAGTTGTTGAACACAAAAAGGTAATAACATTCATATATAACAAATCAAATTCTTACAAGAAAAAGCAGTGGAGGCCACCAAGCAAAAAGAAGAAAAGAGGGAAAAACCTAAGCTAAAGGAACATGAAGGCATGCCATAGCGTCAGCACCGCCCTCCCGCAAAGCGTCGCGGAGATAGGAACCAAGAGTACCATGAAGAGCAGCAAAAAGACGGTGCATGCATTCACGTCGCACATCCCCCGAAAAACTCCGGAAAAGAACAAAAGTAGTTCGACGAACGAAATGTTGCATACGGACATAGCTGTCAGAGCGCAAAGAGCGAGAGTCAGCAACACCCATGCCAAGGAAGCGACGAACTACCACCAAAATAGCTTGGCGATCAATCAACTCAGCCGCCATAGGCGCCAACCGGCCCCCATTCTTCATAAAGAAGGGATAGTAGTCAGGGATCGACTGAACCGACGACGTGCCAACCGAAGTAGAAGTGCTGAGGTCCGCATCAAGTTTGCCATGATGAGCTCCCAATGTAAGGTTGTTAGGGAGTGGGAGACGAGCACCTATGCGAGGAACATTGGTGTTCGTGCGAGCACTTGTAACCGTCATATCAACAACAAGATGACGGTGTGGAGCCATGAAGTCTAACTAAACCACATCCCCATGACGATCTCGAGAAGCTCCCGACTGAATACGGCGGACCTCCACCCGCAAGTCCCGCCCCTTAGTAGCACCCGCTTCAAGCATGAGCTCTTCAATCACGTGGACAATCCGGTCGTGGAGTTGAATGACATACCAAGAGCACGGGCACCTGGGGATGTAGTCCATGAGCATAGCAATTGTGGAGCGCTCACCCGACATAGAGGCGCCCGATACCGTCGACGAACATCCTGAACCACGATACTCTGAGGGAGCCTCATTGCACCGAGGGCACTTTCGAACAAGAGAGGCGCGCTCTGCAGTGAATCCAAGCACCCGGTGAGCGGTTATAATACAGCAATCGGATGCCCCCTTTAAACTAGACTTATGTGAAGCGACAAAGAGAGCCAAAGCCCCGCGACGCGTACCCGAAAACACCCTCACATAGTCTGGTGGGGAAGGTCTGCAAAACGCCAAGAGGTCAAGGTAGGCCCGGGCACAAAGAATGAACGAAATGCCCCGTTGAATGTGGCCCCCGGGATCTCCCAAGCGAGTGAGAGCATCGGGAGTCGGAAGTTGTAGGCAAGACAATTGGGTAGCGGGCTCCACCGCATTGTTAACCGGAGATACCGCTAAGTCGACATCGGGCCCATCATGATCGGAAAGGTCTTGATTTAGCGTGTTAGTCAACACCACAAGATCCGACTCCGAAATCCCGCCCATATTGGAGATCGTATCATACGAACTGCGCAATTGGACCGCCCACGGTAAAGTAGAAGTGGCAACATTCAGTAGTTCTTGTCGGATGAGACCGTACATGGGACATGCCGACTCGGACTCGTAGTCAGTAATCAAGTTGGCGAGGGTCGCAGTGAATGAAGCATGTTCGGCGTCGAGCTCGAGGGACGGTACATTAAGCCCCCAAACTCCGCGGGGAGGGAAAGCTGGCGCTTAGCACATTTGATCGAGTGTTTGTACGTTTTGAGAAACGCCCAAAACTCGATAAATTGCAATACGAATGGCCCTATTTGCAGTAGCAAGGTTGTGATCGCGCCGGGGAGGGCAGGGGATCGGGGAGGTCCCGGTCAAGGTGGGGAGTATCATGCGGAGGAGGCAACCGCTGAAGAGAAGCTAGACCTGCGTCCTACCCCTTCCCTAGTCGATACCCGGTTATCGACATGCTGCCTCATGCCGTGTGCCTAGGGTTATCGTAACGGCACACTGCTCGTATAGGCGCCCCCCTAACAACGTAAACCACCGGGGGAGGGTCCGGCCGGCCACAACGCGATCATATAGGTGTTGGAAACAGACGGATCAAGGACATGGTACAGGAGAACATCTGGCACTGGGGCAAGAGAGCCATCCGGACACCGTCTGCAGCTCAGTTATTTTCTCTTCCTAACCCCCGAAGGAGGAGGGAAGACTCGGCTGGGTGGCGAGGTGCGTCAGGAGGAGCAACCACTATCTCGGGCGGGGATGAGCACGGATCGAGACTAGACCGACGAAGATCTGAGCGATGGGGGTTTTTCACATGCCTTTCCCCCTAGCTCCGGCACGACCGGAGTCGCACGGTACCCGAGGTCAGGCAAGTTCGCCTCGACCATCTCAAGCTAACCAACCTCGCTAATCAACATCCCCGCAGCGGATGGAGCAGGCCGCGTATCGTGAGACTAGCGACACTTTCTATTTCATATTGTATCCAAAAAAAGTACGTATAGATAAAAAAGTGCCTTGTTACGTGTATATTTTAGACGGTGTCATCACTGCCAATGGAGAGGTTGAAATTAGTGGTTCACGGTATAGCCCCTACCTAAGTAAGTCCACTAGGCACAAATAAGGGGGCCTAGTGCCTCGGGGATATGTGTATGATCTGATATATCATACATCGGCCTGTATGATTACGCGTTTTCATAATCAGTACTTTTTCTGTTAAATACCGCTATGTACAGTCAGTGAATATCTAAAGTAGCGGCAGACACGCCTAAGCTCAGTATCGTCTGCACCACCGACTTCGGCTACAGATCGAGCGACCATCCCTATCATAAGGTATGGTATGACCACGCCCGCCCAACAGTGGAGGCGGGAAGGGTAATAGATAGCTGGGGCGCAGCAGTGGGGCGTGTTTATTCCGTGCGGACCCGCTTCATGTTGCCAAGCGCGACCGGGTCTAGTCGCATGTGGTGCTCGAAGCAGTCGCGGCTATGGCGGGAGCCGGGCATACATAGGGGAATCCCACACTGCACGCAGTAGAAAGACGTCCAGTGAAGGACCCCCTCGTCGCGGTAGCAGCGGAGGCAGCGAGCTTGCTTGCTTCGGCCCTTTTCTGAGCGGCCAAAGTTACCGGGGACGTGGACGCGCTCTTCTTGGAGGATCCGTTTCGGTTCGCCCAAAGGTACGGATATTGTCCTTCCCCGACGTTGGGCCGGCACAGCGTGATCCTGTAGCCCGTTGTAGACCAACGTCTTACTTAAAATATCAGCGAAGTCCTTGATAGTTAGGGCTGAGTAGGGGTGGGAAGCAGAGACGTGAAACTTGACTAGTTTCCAGCAGTCGGTAACGCAAATACCGGCCATGGTAGTCGCTAGTCGGAACCAACAGTCTTGGGTTAGCCAAGCCTCTTCCATAGCGAGCTCGTGCTGTCGTGATTGGTTGTGGTTGTCAACCCGAGGACTGCGCTCGAAGTAGTTGGAAACTACATGGGGGCGAGAGATAGGACGGGTAACGATGTTGCCGTAGTCGTCCGCCCACCGTTGAGTGTAGGGGTTGCCGTTGGCCATGCCGCCCGCGCCGACAGTGGAGATAAAAAACAAAACTTTGCGCCGGTTGTACTTGTAGCCTGTTGCCACCAGTTGAACACCTTCCACAGTAGTGCTGAGGTGAACTCTGCTCCCTGCAGGTGCCGTCGACAGGGATTCCTGAAGAAAAGCCTTGGGGAAGAGGGCGTGCGAGGTCTTCACAACTCCGGTGAAGTGGCGCTTCATCTTGCTTCCACCGCGGCCTGCATGTGGAATATTGAAGGTCAGTGCCTATCCCACAATAGAAAGGACATAACACATGACAAATGTAAATTTTGTAATGCTTCTCTTACCTTAACAGACCCGAACCAAGAATCCCCCAATAGCGTCATGCCCTCGTCACTTGCATCCTCCGCCATTCGTAGCACACACGCGGTAGACACTCCATGTTCGGTTGCATATTTTTTTTCGCGCATGGCGTTCTTCCCCTCTTGCACCTCCATATAGACCATCACACCGGTTGCACAGTCGCACATAGTCTTCATCTCCGTCCCCAACGGCTTTGGCTTGCGGTGAATGTAGGTTATGTTGGGTAGCCCGCCTAGCTTGTCTTTGCGAGGTTTATAAGCCGACATGCTTTCATCCATCGTTTGGTAGACCCCTTGCTGTAGAACGTCCCTCATGTTCCGGTTGAAGTCGTCCACACCATTCCGGAACCATGCCCACGGGTCTAGGCCAATCTGTTGTGTCTCTGCTTTGCAATATTTAATAAGAGAACGAATAATCTTGAACCTGTGGAATGCCATATATTTTTGAAATTGTGGTTGGTCTCTTATTCCATCAAGCATGTTGCTATTCTCCCACAAATCTCTACCCCTTTGCGCATAGACGGTTCCCGCTATTATCAAACCCCAAAACCTGACGAACTCTGCTGGGCTAACCTGCCTAAAGTCTGCCCTCTGAGCGGCACGCACCGCAGTTGTGTCTGCATGTGGGTCGTGCTCTGCATCGTCGTCATGTTGGAACACCGTCCACGTCGCCACTGTCCTTGGTTGACGTAATATGACGGTGACGCCAGGTACGGGTGGGACCCACGCGCCGTCCTCGACGCCTTGGGAGTCCTTGGCGGTATCGTCGGATGGAGCGGGGTCGCCCTCGTCGTCGGACGAGTCGCCCTCCATATCGAGGGCTTCGCTGGTGTTGCCGGGAATCTCCCCCGCCTCGGTAGGTGGCGATATGTCGCTGGAGCCGGAGTTAGCGGAGGACCCCCACGACATAAGGTCGATAGGTAGTGTGGGTTCGATAGTCGGCGTACCGGTATCACTCACTACCGACACTGTAACAATTGGTACCAGTAACGCACTCTCCGTAACTGCACCGGGAATTTGCACCTTTGGCCGGGGGGGTTGAAAGGGCATTCGCACTGCAACGCGTTGAGCGTTGCTGGTTTGTGTTGGTGCTGGGGCTAAACGGCCTGCGTTGTCGGGTTCGACGCGTAGAGCGCGAGCCGACTCGTGTTTCGGCGGCATGCCATCCCAAATTACAACCCACAGGCCTTCACCGATAGACTCGCCGACTGTCCCGTAGGTTCGGTCACGTTGTTGTCGTTGTGCACCATCTTTTAGGGGCTGAAGGGGGCCTCTACGGGCGGAAACGCGGGCTCATGTCGTTACGGTCTTCCTCATGGTGGTGGTGGTGGGTCGCCGACAGGCGATCTCGGCAAATTGCACTTTTGAAACGCTTCCGCACCACCTCACGCTTTAAGTCAACGGAGTTAAGCAGAAAACACCCTAAGGTACACGCTGCCAAAGTTTGGCAAAGTACTGACTTTTCCTCGCGTAGGACTGATCCGTTTCTTACGTGACTCTGGTGTATGATTGGTCATACAAATGTAGTACTTATCATACACATATCCCCGAGGCACTAGAGACAACACCCGGTTGATTTTGGTATTGTTGTAAACAATTTCAAATTTCAAATAGAGCCGCGTCCGCGTCCTCCACCATTCGTAAGTCGGCTCCGTCCAAGGCCATACGGGCCCGTCACTACTGGCCAACTCCCATTAGCTCACGGGCGCGACGGAAGGCATCACGGCGTCGTAGGTCACGTTCAGAGAGGTGAGTCGGTGGGTGATGTTGATCGTAGTGAGTGGGTTGGGCCCGGCGACGACGAGAGCCCCCCCCCCCCCCCCCCTTCCCCCCACCATGGCCCCGACCACCAAAGCGTCTAGACACAAAAGCCCCCGGGCAAGCACGAGGAAACTCACTTTTTTCTCGAATATCACGTAGAAGGGTGTCAATGCCCGCGAGCTCGTCTTCTCCGGACCCAGAGAACCAAAGACGGGCTCGACGTTGGACAAGGGAGCGGATGCGAGCACCGGCCGCCGCCGGAAACGGGCGGAGGAGGAGGCCGCCAAAGAAGTTAATCGCCAAAACAGCTCCGGCGGCACGAGAGTCCCTAAGTGCTAGTATCTGACATTATTTGTTTCCTCTAAATGGTACCTGTATCTTAGCGATATTCAGTGACTCTTTATTTGTCATCACGGCAGTACAACTGTATCGCCGTATTTTCCCTCGACAGTACAGAGTTACTAGCAGTATCTCTTCTAGATAGTTCTTTTCTAGATAGTTCTAAGAGCTTGTGTGATAAGGTTAGGTAGACGGTACAGGTAACCTGAGTTAACCTGTATCACTAGTAATAGTTTGGTTTAGTTAGCAGACAGCACAAGCTACAGGTTCTAAGGCTGTTTCTAGAACAACTGCGGTGTGGGTATTTAAGATAGGGACTTACTGGTAGAGGTGAGAGAGACCGGTACAGATAGAATTACGCCACACCCAGACTGTAAGAAACCCTGTTCCTAAGACAATCTTATTAATTCTCTCTACGCTGTATAATTAGATCCAGAGATTAGGTTCTACTATTAGTCTAAGGTTGCCAACTTAGCCTAACCAAAGTAGCACCTCACACGTGGTTTCGGAGCCTCAGAACAGCTAGACGAGACGAAGATGTCTAACCGAGCAGGAGAGAGACTACCAGAGGAAGTTGATGGTCGACCAGAGGGGGCGCCTTCTGGGCCGACACCGCCGACGTCGACGGATGGTAGAAGACAGACAGTGCGAGAAGGATCGAGTCCCACGATGGAGCCTATGTCGGTACACGTCACCGAGATGCTTGAACGACTAAGTAACCGAGTTGACACTTTTTCGACTGAGCTATCTCAACTGCGTGACCACGTCGACAACGGTTTCAGACATTTTGAAGGACGAGTGAACAGAAGCCGAGAGACGGAGAATTTTCTTCGAGGAGAACAATTGAGATCGGAGAGGACGCGAGAGATGCCAAGCATGATGCCGAACGATGTCAAACCAGCCAAGATCAAGAGCATCGCTACGACTAACATCGACGAGCTGAGAAACTGGTTCCGACATGCGCGAGGGTATCTACGGTATCACAGCGTTAACCCTGAAGAGCAAAGAGGAGTGTACTGGGTATCTGGCTTTCTGGAAGGACCACTATCGAAGTGGTGGTACTCCCAAGTTGCGCAGACTGGAGATGAAGTCGGTGGAGGATTTTCCGGAGTTTCTGAGATGGAGAAATCCTTAATTCAGGAATTCTGCGGAAGAACACCGGCGGAACAAGCGAGATTGAATTTGGACAAAGCAAGACAGAAAACCACGGTCCTGAAGTACGCGAACTATTTTCGAGAACAATTATTGGAGCTTCCTCACCGTCACGAAGAAGATAACGTACATGATTTCCAGCGCGGTTTGAGACCCTCGATTCATAAGGAGGTTGCCCTGAAAAACCCTAAGACCCTACACGAGGCGATTCAAGCAGCTCTGCGAGCGGAGGCAGCGGAGACCAAGATTGAGACGACCCAACGCTCGACAGGCCGACTGAACGCCATCGAAGAAGACAGCGACTTTTCAGAGGCAGGGGAGGAGATCGACAGTGAGTCGGAGGAAGATTCGCATGGCGCGACCGAAGAAAAGCCGCGGGAGCTGTACGAGATTAGACGCCTCACTCAAGAGGAGGTCGACAGATTTAAGAAGGAGGGCAAGTGCTTCATTTGCCACAAGAAGGGACACATCGCTATCGACTGCCCAGACAGAAAGAACAAGAAGAATGACAGAACGAGGAAATCCCGGCCGGGAAAGTGAGACCTGAGTCGGCAGCTCGCGGCAAGCTGCAGGATGAGGTTTCGTCTCCTACAGCGACTCAGGAAGAGACCAGAACAGAAGAAGTACGAGACCCGTTACCTCAAACGACATTGAGGCCAGTCTTTAGGAGCAAGGACTTTAGCGACTGGATGATGAATAGGGAGTATTTCCTGAAGTACTCTCAGACCTACGGACCTTTCGACTTAGATGGAGCTAGCGATAATGACGGCCTTAATTCTCAAGTGGCGGAGGATTTTTGCTGTCCGGCGCGCCCATTTCAGGAGAGAGATTTACAGAAGTACCGGAGAATTTGGCTAAATGCGCCATTTAATGAATTAGAAGATTTTTTGGGCCATTATTTGCGGAGTAAACTGCTTCATCCCCATCTGAGAGCGGTTATAGTGGTTCCAAAATGGAGGGCAAAACCATGGTTCAAGCTGCTGCGAAATTTCCGACTTGTCGACGAGCTGGCGGCGAAAGAACATGTGTTTACCTGCCCCACGAACGATGAAATAGAAGGAAGAAGGCAAGATGTTGGACCGACAAGATGGACGACGCAAGTCTACGTCGACGACACCGATCGAGTTCGATTTCTGCCTCAGAACCTACAGAATCCCCCGAAGACCTACTGGACTCACTCGACGACTCTTGTTACCGATGGCCGACGAGTGTTACTAGCGAAAGAGGACACTGGCATGGTCTGGTTTCCTGGTGGCAAACAGGAGATTGAAGACGCGACCCCGGAATACACAGCAGTGCGAGCTCTTACGGAGACAACTGGATTAAAGGTGAGCGAAACAAATTTACGCCTTTTAGGGACGGAGTCTTCCGGACAGAATAAGCGCTACGTGTATATCGCTCGCGTTCGACCCGGATCGATACCGGACGCTACGTCAACTTCTCGGGCAGTATGGGCTACCTGGAAGGAATTAATTTCGGCACGGCGTACGGGTTATCTAGTCTGTGGAGAACAGCAGTTCCCTCTTCGTTACGAGACTTTTGGGAAACCGATCGACGGGTGGATGAACAAGAACGTCCGACTAGAAGACAGTGTTCCTGCGACGCTACATGTATCCACAACCCAGTCTGGAACAAGTCTGTTAGTGTTGGGAGGCACCTTACGCGGACATCGATGCCGTATTTTGGTTGACTCTGGCGCTTCGGAAAATTTCTGCAAGGCTGAGTGGGTACGGGAGCATCACATCCCGACAGTTACTGGAGAGAAATACCGGATAAAATTGGCAGATGGTAGTACAACTACGACTCGCCAGCGACTACGGAATGAAGTGCTCACAGTAGGGACCCTGGACATACGTCTGGACGCAATTACGACAGAACTGGACAAATTCGACATCATCCTCGGTCAACCTTGGTTACAAGCCGTCAACCCGGATATAGATTGGTCTACTAAAACGATTCGCGACCGTAAAACTGGCGAAGCTATGGTGTCTGGCGACGAGTACACCGTACCTGTGACAGTACATCACTTGGAGGCGGATGCGATGGCAAAGCTGCTTAGGCAACAACCAGCAGACCTCTTCGTGATTGGACTACGAGAAGTACAGGACGCGGTCGACGACATCAACACTGACCAACAACCTGAGTGGACGACTTCGTTACGAGAATCCCTGAATGAGTTTACGGACATTATCAAGGAGCCTGACGGTCTACCGCCAACTCGCGAGTGCGACTTTGAAATTAATTTGGAGTGCGATGAACCACCTAAGGAGCGAACGTACCGTATGTCACCAGCAGAACTCCGGGAGGTTCAAGTACAGTTGCAAGACTTACTCGCAAAAGGCTGGATTCGTCCGTCTAAATCTCCGTACGGTGCCCCGATTTTATTTGTACGCAAGAAGGATGGTACCATGCGTATGTGCGTAGACTACCGGAAACTCAACGACCTCACGAGGAAAGATCGAACACCGTTACCCCGGATTGATGAGTTACTCGACTCGCTATATGGGGCTCACTATTTCAGCACGCTGGACCTGTATAAAGGCTATCATCAAGTTCGAGTCAAGGAGCGCGACATACATAAGACAGCATTCCGAACTCATTACGGATTGTTCGAATACTGCGTTCTACCCTTTGGACTTTGTAATGCCCCAGCTGGATTCCAAGCGATGATGAATCGAGTTTTGGCCCCGTATCTTGGCAAGTTCTGCGTGGTATATCTGGACGACGTGTTAATCTACAGTAAGACGGCCGACGAACACCTCGAGCATATTCGACTCGTGTTACGAGAGCTGCAGCGACACCAGTTGCATATCAAACTCTCTAAGTGTTACTTCGGACGATCGAGCGTCAATTTTCTTGGGCATGTGGTGGAAGCTGGACAGATCCGAATGGACCCCGACAAGGTGGAGGCAGTACAGAATTGGCCCCGACCGAAATCAGTGACTGAAGTACGTGGATTTCTGGGACTTGCTGGATATTACCGGAGGTTCATCAACCAATTCGCAACCCTAGCAACCCCATTAACGGACCTGACCAAGAAGACACCGGAATTTCGCTGGACCTCTCAAGCCGAGTCAGCATTCGAGCAAATTAAAGACGCGATGGTACGTGCACCAGTACTGGTAATTCCTGACACTTCTCCTAATGCAAGGTACACACTGTACACAGATGCTTCTGGATTCGCAGTAGGAGCTGTGTTGTTACAAGACCAAGGTATTGGATTACAACCTGTTGCGTACCATGCTCGAAGGATGAACAAGCATGAGGTACACTATCCTGTCCACGAACAAGAGCTACTGGCAGTTCGCGACGCTCTACTGAAGTTCCGTTGCTACTTAGATGGCGCGGCGGGATTTACAGTAATTACGGACCACGACACGTTGCGACACTTCTTTCGACAGCGCGATTTGTCTACTCGACAGGTGCGATGGCTTCAAGTTCTAGCACCTTACCAGCGACAGATGGACATCGTATACAAGAAGGGAGCAGTCAACCAGGCAGACGCTCTGTCTCGCCGACCTGACCTGAAGAACTCATTACAGAAGCTGCAACTGTTACGCGATTGGACCAACGACGAAGCAGAATGCGAGTTACACGCGCAGATGTTTTCCCTGGAATCCCGGTTACATCCTGACTCTGGACTTCATGAGGAAATCAAAAGCGCTTATGATTCGGATAAATACCTGCTTACCCGGAAATCTCTGCCTACCTGGCTGGTACGTCAATCTAACGGACTCTTGTACGCCTACGGGACAAGACTGTATGTTCCGAACGTCTCTACATTACGATCAAGAGTACTGTACGAACTACACGACGCACCGACCGCGGGACACCCTGGTATTATTCGACTATTGGCAGCAGTAACCCGGACGTTTTGGTGGCCTAACATGAAGCGGACAGTACAACACTATGTACGCAGCTGTGTTACCTGTCAACGCAACAAGGCAGCGCGACACAAGCCTTATGGACTCCTTCAATCGCATGAGGTACCGACCAGACCCTTTGAGCATATATCGCTTGACCTGATTACGGACCTTCCTGAGTGCGATGGGTATGATGCTGTGGTGGTATTCGTCTGTATGCTTACGAAACGGACGATTGTCGAGCCAATTACGAAAACGATTACAGCGGAACAATTAGCAAAAATTATGCACCGCGCTGTTTTTCGACATTTTGGCTTACCACGGAAATTAATATCCGATCGAGATCCCCGGTTTATGAGCGACTTCTGGCAAACCCTATTTAGGGCTGTTGGCACCAAGCTTAATATCTCTACGAGCTATCACCCCCAGACAGATGGCCAAACTGAACGAGTAAACCAGACATGGGAGCAAGTCATACGATGCTATGTGCACCCCTTGCACGACGACTGGGTTCAACACCTTACCAACGTGGAGTTCGCGATCAACGCAGCGGTTTCTACGTCAACGACTATGTCTCCATTTAAGGCGACGCTAGGATTTGAGCCGACATCTCCAACGACGGCTACATTTGAAGATAACGAGCCTAGCCGTACTTTACCGGAGCAAGTGAAGATTCTGGTCGAGATGCACAGATTTGCCCACGACTGCGTCAAAGCAGCCCAAGCACACATGCAAGACGCTGCAAATCGGCACCGGTTACCAGTACCTTTTACAGTTGGCGACAAGGTTAAGCTCAAGGCGACAAATCTACGGTTTGTACAACAGCCATGTTCTAAACTACGCGACCGCTACATTGGACCGTTTCTCATTACGGAGGAAGTTTCCCCGGTTGCATTTCGGCTTAAGCTACCCCCTGGAGTACGGATTCACGATGTTGTACACGCCAGTCTACTGGAAAAATGGAATGCAGAACCAGAACAGGCCAACAGTGCGCAGCCAATCCCGATTGTGCACGATGCGAAGCGATTTGAAGTCGACAAAATACTCGACGTGGCTTTTAACTCCAATGGCACGGGACTTTTATTTAAGGTCCGCTGGGCAGCACCGTTCAACGTACCTAGCGAGGACACTTGGGAACCCATGCGAGGAGTCAACCACTTAAACATCTTTTCCGAATTTCTTCGAACGGATGTTTATCGAGAATTTTCTGGCACCCCTGACTTTGTCAGATTTCGCAATCGCTGGCCTGCAAGAACCCCCAAGAAACCAAGACCCTGAGTACTGCACAGCGAGGACGCTGGTGCTTAAGGAGGGGAGAGTGTCATATCCTAGCCATTTAGCTAAGTGCTAGTATCTGACATTATTTGTTTCCTCTAAATGGTACCTGTATCTTAGCGATATTCAGTGACTCTTTATTTGTCATCACGGCAGTACAACTGTATCGCCGTATTTTCCCTCGACAGTACAGAGTTACTAGCAGTATCTCTTCTAGATAGTTCTTTTCTAGATAGTTCTAAGAGCTTGTGTGATAAGGTTAGGTAGACGGTACAGGTAACCTGAGTTAACCTGTATCACTAGTAATAGTTTGGTTTAGTTAGCAGACAGCACAAGCTACAGGTTCTAAGGCTGTTTCTAGAACAACTGCGGTGTGGGTATTTAAGATAGGGACTTACTGGTAGAGGAGAGAGAGACCGGTACAGATAGAATTACGCCACACCCAGACTGTAAGAAACCCTGTTCCTAAGACAATCTTATTAATTCTCTCTACGCTGTATAATTAGATCCAGAGATTAGGTTCTACTATTAGTCTAAGGTTGCCAACTTAGCCTAACCAAAGTAGCACCTCACAGTGGGGGTAATGCACCGGCTCGGCTCATGGTGGGGAATTATGAACATGTTAGTGTGTCTCAAAATCACCCTCATAAATGCAATGTGAGTCTACCCATCAAGTGAGCTGTCGTATCAGGTCCAAAATGATTGCATCGTGAAGTGCGTAGAAAACATCCTCATTTCAATGCGGCACTGCAAACTCATGATCATATACGTGTTAACGAGAAACACGTCGATCGAGGATTTCTTGCCGTGGCGATTTAATATATTATCAAATGAATGTATAAAGAATATAAGATCAAAATCCAATAATTTGCGAATAAATCAACGCGCATTAATATGTGAATCTAAGTGAGTCCCAGTCCTAAGAAGGAAGCGCTGATGTCAAAAGAGCATTCCGGGATGACTAGTGAACCAAGCTGTAAACTCTGCTAAGTTCACACAGGTGCGGGTATCGGGACGGCCATCCCGGCCGAAGACGTCCTCTAGCCACTCGCCCACGTCTTCTTCGGCCATTCGTAGGCCCTCGAGCCCGTCCTCCATCTCCTCGTAGGTCAGTAGACCGTCACCGGCCTTGTTCCAGAACTTGAATACAGTGCCGGCGTCTTGCAGCTGTTCGGCGGTGGGGCCCGCGTGGTTGTTTGGTTTCCGGTCGATAGTCATTTGTAACAGCTCCTTCACGTCGTTTTTCGTAGCCGAGGGGAAGAGTACCGACAAAAGGCTTTGAAAGTCCAGCTCGCTGTCACACCGCCCTTTCTTACAGGCGGCATTGTACATCCTCTGCGCGTTGGGCAGCAGCTCCGGTGCGACGCGGGCCATGTGCTTCTCGAACTCCTGGATAGAAACGGTTCCGTTGTTCGAAACGTTTATCCCCTTGAAAATATTGTGGTAGTCTCTCATAGCTTGGGAGGTGACCAGTCTGGCACGGAATGCGGTGCTGCTCGACCGAAAGTTTAGAGCCGCGGCGCCGCCTACAAAGTGGGACGACCGGGTGCCGTACTTGTCGCGGATTAAGTCGCGGGTTGACGAGGTGCCTGAGGAATAGCTGGCAGCGGATCTACTGACGCTCGTCACTGAGCACACACTATCTCCGCTGGACTGCTTGCTGCGGGTGTCAGTGAGGGAGACCGGGAGCCGATTTACAGAACGGGCCGACCGCTGCAATGGTGGCAGGGATGACGGTGAGAGGGGTTGAGTTTCGGTTGGCAAGTTTTGAGGGAAGGCCCGCAGTGACGAGGGAGCGGAAACTGTAGCTTTGCCGTCGTTTGTCCGCCTCCGAAAGGCGGTGGCCCTCGACTGAGCGGGCACATGTGACGATACGACGCTTGATTCCGAGTAGCGTCGCTGTTTGGACTGCACCACGGCGCCTGGAGTCCCGCAGGGCTTCGGCCGCTTTGCCCACTCTATGAACTTGCAGAAGGCCTCGCAAAACTCCTCTTGGGTGACCCCACTGCGGACGCCGACGTGGTCCATCAGGTCCTCGAGCTCTCTCTGGCTGAGCACGCACCATTTCGAGCTTTTCAGAGAGCACCGCAGTACGGTGGACCCCACCACGCCTACTCCACCGAAATCAGCGGAACGGAAGAGATTGGCTCCCGCGTCGTAGTGGGTGTCTGCTTGAGCTGAGCGCCACTGCTCCAGATGCTCGCAGAAAAGCCGCGGCTCGTCATCGAAGGTAGGTGAAGAAACCATATTGCCGCTCCGGATGCCGGACTACCTACTGTGTGGTTGTAGTTTTTCTTCCCTGTGTTCGGTAGAAAATTATTTTCTTGACTCCCCTTATCCTAAAGTCATTCCCGAATGGTTCCGTCAGTAGCTATTTATGGTTATTCTATAGGTGAGCTAATTCAGGTTGCGGCCGCGGGCGCAGGCCGCTGACCTTGGGCTGATGCCTGATGTACGGCACAACTCCTTCTGGATGGGTTCCACCGTACAGGTACCTACTGTACATCAAGCGCTGTTAATTATATGCTTTATTATATTTCATCTACTGCACTTGACTACTGGAACAGGTACGTCTAGCGCAGCAGGCACGGCATACGGTCATTGGGGAGTTATTCGGGACTCTGATGCAATCAAAATATGCTTACAAGAAAAAGCAGCGGAGACCACCAAGCAAAAAGAAGGAAGGAGCGAGGGGAAAACCTAAGCCCGGGGAACAGGAAGGCATGTCACAACATCAGCACTGCCCTCCTGCAAAGCGTCGCGGAGATAGGAACCCGATATACCATTAAGAGCAGCAGAAAGACGTTGCATGAATTCTCGCCGCACATCCCCCCAAAAGGCCGTGAACATTGATATAAGTAGTTCGACGAACGAAATGTTGCATACGGACATAAATGCACTCCTCCCCAAATTCCGAACATGCATACGGACATAACTTCACTCCTCGCCAAATGTTGGACAACATAAGCAAGTCAAGAACACGTTCCCCCCTCACCACGCCAAGCACGACGACACCCAAGTACCACCCAGTTATAGGAGAGCCGGGAAGCAAGCAATAAGCCGTCATCCGGGGTGGTTAGACCTCAGCTTAAAGCGGGTGTTGTCGGTAGATTTTGTCGAATATTAAGCCCATAAATTCCGAGGAAATTGTTTGAACTACACACGTGGTTTTGAGCGCCATGCTTGGGCATTGTTCAAGCGCTCATACCAAGCTGCATATTACTCCGTGTTTCACAAAACCGTATTTTGGGGGACTTTTTGGAGGGGTTTGAAGGCGTGGGTGCCGTGTTCAATGCACGAGGTTTGCTTGCGGGTGTATGAATAGAGCACGGAAGTTCACGCCGCACACACGGGTGATGTTTTTGGAAAGCAAGCGAGCAAAAACGCAAATGACGTAGGTTTTGATAAACAATGCACGTTGTAAACATGCGAGGGCGACTGGCTTAGGGGAGGGGCGGGGTCCAACTTGGCCGTTAGGGACGCATCACGACGGTGGTGTTTGGAATGCTTGGGTATGTGCTTGTGCCACCCACACCCGCCCCACGCGTGGCGCACGAACATAATTAGGCTTGGAAATTAGTAGGAATGAAGAATAGGTAAACGCATGTCGACAAATTCCGCACAAATCGCCTCACGAGGTGAGCCGAATTCGACGGGTGTTGCTTGGCACTGCGGCTTAGCTTTGCCGGAAGAATTCGGAAATTAAAGTAATTCACAGAAAAATCATTCGTGGATGTTTGAGCTATATATTAATTGTGTTCGACGCGCATGGAAAAGACGCGTCCAACGGTGCCTTTTTCAATACATTTTGACATTTTTTGAGTAAGTTATGATCGTTTGAACATTACGGTTGAAAGCGGCTTGCCCTTGGGTTGTCCGCATATCGGTGGTAAGTGACGTAAGTCTACATACGCGATTTTGTGCGTTTCCCCCACAGCGGTCTGCCCAACACCTCCTTGCTCCGTCGCCTATGCATTATATTTGCGCGACCGTTGCATCATCATTCATATTGCGGCGTTGTGCGCCGTTACTTGTTTCGTCTGACCAACACGGTGACTGTTTTAAATAGCGTGCCGCACGGTTGCGGGCGCGATAACCCCAAGTACACAAGCCCGGCAGTGCTCGAATTCGCCCCCCGTAGTTGTCGGCGCATACCATTGTGGGCGCCAAAGCATTGCCTAGGATTTCAAGAGATTTGTCAGTAAAATTGACGCATGATTACATATTTTACTTGCGAAGGTGCGAAATCTTGTCCTTAGTTTTGTGAAGGAGTGTACATGCAGAAATCGTTGCTTGATGCTGTGGATTCCATTTCCTTCTTTGTAATAGATTTTATGTACGGAAGAATAGACACTTGCCTGGGATTACCGCCCCAAGTTTTTTTTTTTTTTTTACATATTCGCTATGATCTTTATTCTTACAGGATTTGGAAGGATGCCACGTGGATTTGCTAGTCACTTAGGCCCTCCCGATGCAAGATTCGACGGTATTCGTCCGTATATCGGACGGTCCTGTTACCGTTTGAGACGCACCATACGGGACCGCCCGTCCGCTCCTTGCAGCCCTGCTGAGTGAAACTCCTCATTTGTACGGGCAGAACAGGAAGCACCACAGACACGAGGCATCAGGAAGAAGCCCTGATGCTTCAGCACATGGGATATCGCCACGAAAGTAGACAGTACATCAAACGCTGTACCCGTAAGTTAGTTTAACATCTCATCTTTCGCGGATGGTGGCTAACTTCATCTAAGAACCGGCCTTAAACTGTGTACAGGTAAGAGACAAGCAGGGAGGGAAACCCTAACTACCCGGCACTTACCTGTAGCCCTAACCCCTCACGCTACCCCCAAGTCACTAGATCTAACCCGTAAGTTAGTTTGGTTGAATATTATAAGATTCATCTTACAAGAAAAAAACAGCGGAAACCACCCGCTAAAGCCTTTATTCCAATAAGAAAAAAGTACACGGCTCGTAGGAACACGGCTCGGCCGGTACACGGCTCGCGGGACGAAAATATCACGAGCCGTGTTCCGCGCGCTTTTCGGTATTCCAATAAGGCCGGTACACGGCTCGGGCCGCAGTACATACGGGCTTTACATCCGGCTTCTACGGCCTTTTCTACGCAGCCATCGCGCTCGCACACACCTTCTCACACAGCTACCCGCACCCGCGTCCGCGTCTGTGACACGATGTTGAACATGAGGCGCATCACGCTTGTAGGGGCCGTGGCCCTGCTTTTCGGCTTGGCGGCACTCGTGAATGCCGTTCCGCCCGCGCCAGATGTGGTGATGGGTACGGACCCCTCCGCCGGGAGCTCTTTGCAAGCAGCTGCGCTCGCGGCCGCTACCGCAGCGTATTGGTTCTTGAGAAGGCGTCGTTCGCAGCAGCGTGCGGAAGTAGCTATTGGGCGAGCGTTACCTCAAGGTGGCCGTGGGGGACGTCGCCCCGGAAAGATGAAGGGCAAACCCAGGAGGGCGTGGTTGAAAGGCATCAAGGCCTGGCGGTTGCGCACAAAGGAGTCGCCGTGTATGTACGAGACCGAGTACCTCAACACAGCCGACAGGTGGGCGGGCGACGTCGACAGCACCATGTACAAGGACTTCCGGCGGACTTTCCGAGTCCCTTTTGAGTTGTATCAGGACATAGTGGAAGCCGCCTACGACTCCGGCAGATTCCGCGACGATAGGCCGGGCCGCAAGAATAAGAAAAGGGGTGCTCCGCCTACACCTCTCACGCTTAAGATCTTGGCGACGCTGAGGGTGATGGCGTTGGGCTGTCCTATGGATGGCATGAGGCTAGAGAGTGGCATCTCCCAACCTGTGCTTGCAAAGTTTTTCCACAAGTTCACTGGATGGATGGTAGAAGAATACTTCGCTGACAATGTGCACATGCCTAGCGACACAGCGGAGCTCGAAAGTGTGGAGACTTTGTACTCCTTGCTTGGGCTGCCTGGTTGCGTGGGTAGTATGGACGGCGTGCATTTCGCGTGGGACAACTGCCCTGCCCCGAGTGTGCCGGCCTACAAAGGGAAGGAAAACTACCCGACAGTGGTCTACAACGTCACTTGCGATCATGCACGTCGTGTTATGTCTGTGCATGGCCCTTTCCCGGGTGCTAGAAACGACAAAAACATTGCTAGGACGGACCCTGCCGTCCGGGCGGTGAGATATGACAACATGTATTTGAGGTTTACTTATCCAATGTACGACCATATGGGCGCTCCATATGCAATGTCAGGTATAACGCCGGCTCCATCTATGTATTGTGGAGTGCTAGCGCGCATTGTGTTCACTTGCCTGATTCTAACACAATGCATGTACTGCCTATGTGTGTATAGGTGCATGGATTCTTTGTGACGGGGGCTACCACAGGTGGCGGGCAACCATTGCTGGATATAAGCACAGCGGGTCTGATGAGGCCATCCGGTGGAGCGAAAGGTAAGGCTATACGATGTATGTAGCCCACCTTGTGCATATGTACTCATGTCGTGTGGTATTGATGTAAGCTCTTCTATATATACAGGATGGGGTCATGCCGGAAGGATGTGGAGGACTTGTTCGGAATCTTGAAAAAACGATTCCGAATTTTGAGGACACCCATACTATTCAACAAGGAGAGCTCAATAAATTCACTTTTTAAAACATGTTGTATCTTGCATAACATGTTAATGGATTGGGACGGCATGTCAGATTTAGGATGTGAAGATGAGCATTGGTTAGCGCATGACAGGGCTGACTTGTGCGATATTCTTGAGCGACTACAACGAGGAAGGGAGGAAGCTCGTGGAGTAAACACCACGCAGTCATGCCCCCCCTCTTCTGCGACGGTGCGTACGGTGCTCCAACTCGCGCACTCACACATACAGGAACATACACACACATACACACGTACACACAGACAAACAGACACACACAGACACGCACACACAGACAAACAGACACACACAGAAACACACACACAGACAAACAGACACACACAGACACGCACACACAGACAAACAGACACACACAGAAACACACACACAGACAAACAGACACACACAGACACGCACACACAGACAAACAGACACACACAGAAACACACACACAGACAAACAGACACACACAGACACGCGTACACAGACAAACAGACACACACAGAAACACACACACAGACAAACAGACACACACATAAACACACACACAGACAAACAGACACAGACAGACACGCGTACACAGACAAACAGACACACACAGAAACACACACACAGACAAACAGACACAGACAGACACGCGTACACAGACAAACAGACACAGACAGACACGCGTACACAGACAAACAGAGACACACAGACACGCACGCACAGACAAACAGGCACACACACCAACACACACACACAGACAAACAGACACACACAGACACGCGTACACAGACAAACAGACACACACAGAAACACACACACAGACAAACAGACACAGACAGACACGCGTACACAGACAAACAGACACAGACAGACACGCGTACACAGACAAACAGACACACACAGACACGCACACACAGACAAACAGAGACACACAGACACGCACACACAGACAAACAGGCACACACACCAACACACACACAGACAAACAGACACACACACAAACACACACACAGACAAACAGACACAGACAGACACGCGTACACAGACAAACAGACACACACACAAACACACACACACGCAGACACACACCCCACACACACAGACAGACAAGCACAGACAGACACGCGCACAAGTAGTATGGAACATCAATATACTAATTCCCCATTGTTCGGTATGCACTACACAGCATTACCGCAACATTGTGTCTAGCGATGGTTCTCGAGTTCGTCGTGATGTAGATGACGACTTCACGTCGACGGGCTCGCTCTTCTGGACCGTGCAACCCCTGATGGAAGCTGGGTATGAGAGCTTCAGGAAACTCCTTGTAGAGCACCATGCATGGCTAGACCGTGCGAATATGCTTTTGTGGCTACGCAGCTCTAGCAGCATTGCATAGTTGCAGATTTTAAATGTAATTGATGTGTGTTCGACGTTTGCGTTGTTCGATTCACCAAATGTAATTGATGGTTACATTTCATTAACAGAGGCTTCTACCTAGACCTCCTCCACGCCATGGCCATCCCCCTCCTCCCCATTCTCATTGGCAGTGCTAGAAATTGTTAAGTCAGCCGTTGCTGCTTCGCTAGCTTTATCAGTTGCTGCACTATCAGCTTGTCTCGACGTGCTTGGGGCACCAATATATGCACCTGGCTGCACCGGTGCACCTGGCTGCCTCGCGCGCTGTGATAGGAACTGTTCCTTCATATATAACCTATACTCTTCTACATCCGCAACAATGGCTTGCTGCTGAGCATGATTTTCAGCTGCCATACTGAATGCCAAAGTCAAAGAGTTTTGATAATTCATGGAAAACATCTCACGCTTAATACCCCTTAACTCTCCCCTCACAGCCTTAGACGCAGGGGTGAGTTCCGGAGATACCAAGTTAATCTCACCTTCAGGAGACCCAGGGTCCTTCTTCTCCTTTTTGTGTTTTCTGTCGAACTGCAGCTTCTTCTTTCTTGCCTCCAACCGGCTCTTCGCTGGGCGGTCCGCGACCTCATCCCCCCCCCCTCCCTCCCCCCCCCCCCCCGTCACACGGCAGCTCCACCGCGTCCATACCTCCCCTCGCCGACGCCACGAAGGCCAACTCAGGCCGACAAGCTGCACCAGCTGGAGGTCCGTACTGAACAAAGATCTTGAACTCCACTGGCTCCCACGATTCCTTCATGGGCGGCACAACGGCGGCGTCTATAGCCACCCCCGCGTCCTCCTCCGAGCAGCTGTCGTCCGCGATAGCACCCGCCGCGATCTCTGCCTTCCGCTGTTTTTTCGTCATATTTTTCACGAGCGGGTCTTGCAGCTGTTGGTCGCAGCTATCGCCAGCCATTGCACCCTCTACGGCCTCCTTGTCGCGTTGCTTGCGGGCCTTTTTTTTTGCGACGGCATGATGAGCGCGGAGCATGTCGAGCTCCTTCCTGCGCCAGTAGGCGCGCTTTATCTTGTCGATTATGTCCGTCCATTGTTTTCCGGAGGGGGGGTGCCCTTCGTCGTCCAAGAACTCGCCGGCGACCTAAAGAGGGTGGAACATAGACATATATAGCAGATCGAGTGTCGGGTTGCGACACGATGGGCTTTCCCGGGCTATCAGTGGGCGAATACCTCAAATATCACGCCCGTAACTTCCGTCTTTATCTCCAACCACTTCTCCCATATTCGCACGGAGCGCGACGGGTGGCAGCGTAGCTCCACGCTTTGCTCTGCTGTTACCTTCCCCCCTACAAAGAGGTGCTTCAAGCGACCGAACGCGAGCTGCTTGAAGAGAACTGCGGCACGCTCGCAGAGAGGCACCTCCACCCCCTTCATGCCGCCATCGGGAGCCTCCTTCTTCGTGGGCCCCAACTCCGAGGCGGAGAGGGACGCCTCAAGGGCAACTTGTTTCTCCGCCTCTGTCCAGTGCCAGCTTCCGGCTTGCGCGGCCCCCTCATCGGAACGTTTGCGCCGAGGCATCTTGGGCGGAATGTGCTAGCGATGCTGGACGGGGCTGTGGGTGGTTGGACATTGCGTAGCGGCACTGCGTAGCGATTATTGCCAGCTACAGGGGAGAAGAGCCCCGCGCGACGCGATAAGCGGGATGTACTGTGTAATGTACTGGGAGTTAGAGCCGTGTACCTCCTCCCGGTACACGGCTCTGGCGAAGAGGAACACGGCTTGAGCCTCAAGCCGTGTTCCTTTTCCTCTGAGCCGTGTTCCTATTTGGCCGGTACACGGCTCGCGAGCCGTGTACCGTAATCGGAATACCAGTAAAAGCGATATTTTTGGTACAGGGCTCGCGAGCCGTGTACCATTTTCTTATTGGAATAAAGGCTTAAGACAATTAGAAAAAGGTACACGGTTCGTAGGAACACGCGGCTCGGTAGGTACACGGCTCGCGGGATGAAAAATATCACGAGCCGTGTTCGGCGCGCTCTCTTGTATTCCAACACGGCCGGTACACGGCTCGGACCGCAGTACACACGGGCTTTGTATCGGGCTTATACAACCTTTTCTACATTCGCAACCATGGAGCCCGCACACACTCTCTTACCAACACCTACCCGCACCCGCGCCCGTTCCACGATGTTGAATCCGAGGCGCATGACGCTTGTAGGGGCTGTGGCCCTGCGTTTCGGCTTGGCGGCACTCGTGAATGCCGTTCCGCCCGCGCCATATGTGGATATGGGTACGGACCCCTCCGCCGGGAGCTCTGTGCAAGCAACTGCGCTCGCGGCCGCTACCGCAGCGTATTGGTACATAAGAAGGGGTCGTTCGCATCAGCGTGCGGAAGTGGCTTATATGCGAGCGTTGTCTCACGGCGGGCGTGGAGCATGCCGCCCCGGAAAGACGAAGGACACGCCGAGGTGGGCGTGGATGAAAGGCATCAAGGCATGGCAGTTGCCTACGGAGGAGACGCCGTGCATGTGCGAGACCGAGTATCTCTGCACAACTGACAAGTGGGCGAACGACGTCAACAACACCATGTACAAGGAGTTCCGGTGGACTTTTATAATCCCTTTCGGATTGTATCAGAATATAGTGGAAGCCGCCTACGCCTCGGGCAGATTCCGCGACGATGGGCCGGGGCCCATGAAGAAGAGGGCAAGGGGTGCTCCGCCCACACCTCTCACGCTTAAGATCTTGGCATCGCTGAGGGTTATGGCGTTGGGCTGCCCTATGAATGGCATGAGGTTGGAGAGTGGCATCTCCCATCCTGTGCTTGCACAACTATTTTCAGAAGTTTACTGCGTGGATGGTGAAGATATTTCGAGGACAACGTGCATATGCCGAGCGACACAGCGGAGCTAGAAAGTGTAGAGACTATATACTCCTTGCTTGGGCTGCCTGGCTGCGTGGGTAGCATGGACGGTGTGAACTTCGCGTGGGACAACTGCCCTTCACCGAGTGTGACAACCTACAAAGGGAAGGAGAATTTTTTGACTGTGGTCTATAACGTCACATGCGATCATGCCCGCCGTGTGATGTCTGTGCACGGCCCTTTCCCGGGTTCCAAAAACGACAAAAACATTGCTAGGACGGACCCTGCCGTCCGGGCGGTGAGATGTAACAACATAAACTTAAACTTTAGGTACATAATGCACGGCCATATGGGAGCTTCATACAATGTGACAGGTACAACAAGTGTTACATATATATTGTGGTATGCTTGCTTGCTCTGTGTGTTATCCTGCCTGATTGTAGCCATGTTTCATGTAATGCCTATGAATACATAAGTGCATGGCTTCTTTGTGACGGTGGCTACTACAGGTGGCGGGCAACCATTGCTGGGTATAAGCACAGCGGGTCCGATGAAGCCATTCGGTGGAGTGAAAGGTAAGGCTACAACCACGTTGTATGTAGCCCATCTTGTGCATATGTACTCCATTGGTGTTGGTATTCATGTAAACACCGACATATATATACATGATGGGGTCATGCCGGAAGGATGTGGAAGATTTATTCGGAATCTTGCAAAAACGATTCCGTATTTTGAGGACACCTATACAATTCAACAAGGAGTGCTCAATCAATTCACCTTTTAAAACATGTTGTATCCTGTATAACATGTTAATGGATTGGGACGGCATCTCAGATTTGGGATACGAAGATGACCATTGGATAGCTAATTATAAAACTGACTTGTGCGATATTCTTGAGAGATTACGGCGAGCCAGGGAGGAAGCTCGTGGCGCAGGCACCGTGCAGTCAAGCCCCCCCTATTCTGCGGCGGTGCGGCTCTCACAGACATAGACACACACACACACACACACACACACACACACACATACACACACAGTCACACGCACAGACGCACACACATAGTCACACACATACACACGCATAGTTTCACGTATACACACACAGTCTCACATAGACACACACACACACACACACACACACAGTCTCACACATATACACAGCCACACAGACACACAGACACAGCCACGCACACACACACACACACACACACACAGTCACACGCACAGTCTACACACAGCCACACACACACACACACACACTCACACACGCACAGTCACACACACAATTACAGTCACAGACACACACATACACACGGACAGTCCACACACACACACGCACACGCAAACACTCACACACATACACACGCACAGTCACACACGCACAGTCTCTCTCTCACACACACACACATACACACACACACACACACACACACACACACACACACACACACACACACACATGTCATTATTGGATCATAAACTACTAATACCCCGCTGTTTGGTATGCACTACCCAGCATTACCGCAACATTGTACCGGATGATGGTTATCGAGTTCGTCGTAATGTAGACGACGACTTCACGTCGACGGACTAGCTCATCTACACCGTATAGCTCAGGGTCGAAGCTGGTTATGAGGCCTTCAGGAAACTGCTTGTAGAGCACCATGCATGGCTAGACCATGCGAATATACTTTTGTGGCTACTCAGCTCTGGAAAAATTGCATAGTTGTGGATATATGAAGTGGCAGCAGCAGGCGCCCGCCGGCGGCGCAGCGGCGGCGGCCCCGGAGAGGGGTGCGCTCGCAGGCCCGTCGGCACCTACCTCTACCTCCACGCGGTGGGCGCTGGTAACCCCATAGCCGTGCCAGGCCTGGCACGGTAGGGGGCTGAACGAGGTACCGGCAGCTGCGATCCGCGGGATCAGCAGCTGTCGGGAAGCCCTGTACGGAGGGTTTTGGAAAACATAATATCCGTACACCGGCACAGGGATCTCCCGCTCGGCCTGTCCGATATGTCTTTTTCGCGACTAAATACTCACAGATACTCTCCCGACGATGGGGCGGGGGCGGCGTTTGCGAAATATTTTTTGGCGAAATGGGGTACGGACGGATCAGCGGAGGGACGAGGGTGTTGGAGCTGGCGGCGGACAGCTGGGAAGCAGCGCTTGGGACAGCGCTCGCTAGCAGTCGCCAGCCCTGTGAGAGTCTTAAGTCTCCCCTGGGGGCGAGGCCTGATGCTACGCAGGACGGAGGCTGGTCGCAGCCGGAGGAGCGGCACGGTCTGGCGGCGGCGGTCCTTAGGATCGCCCGCCGCCGGAAAAGCCCGGTACGGGGGGTTTTTGGAAAAATTCCCGTACCCACCATCTTTTGAGGACCGGCGACTCGATCCCTGTGTTCTTCCAACCCCTTCCCTAGTCGGTACCCGGTTATCGATAGGCTGCCTCAGGCAGTGTGCCTAGGGTTATCGTAACGGCACACTGCTCGTAAAGGCGACCCCCTAACAACGTAAACCACCGGGGGAGGGTACGGACGGCCACAGCGCGATCAGATAGGTGTTGGAAACAGACGTGAAAAGGACAGGGGACAGGAGAAAATCTGGCTCGGGGGCAGGAGAGCCAGCCGGACACCGTCTGCAGCCTAGTTATTCTCTCTTCTCAGCCCCCGAAGGAGGAGAGAAGACTCGGCTAGGTGGCGAGCTGCGTCGAGAGGAGCGGCTAATACCTCGGGCGGGGTGGAGCACGGATCGGGGCGGGACCGACGACGACCTATGCGAGGGGGGTTTTTCACCTGCCTTTCCCCCCAAGCTCCGGCACGACCGGAGTCGCACGGGAGCCGAGGTCAGGCAGGTTCGCCTCGACCAGCTCCAGCTGGACAGCCTTGCTGATCAGCGACCCCGCAGCGGCTGGAGCAGGCCGCGTAACGTGGAGACTAGCGACATTTTATTTTTCATACTGTATCCAAAAAAAAAACGTATAGATCAAAAAAATTATAAATACCTGGATACGGGTATGTTTTAGACGGTATCGTTACTGCCATTGGAGAGGTTGGGATTAGTGGTTCACGGTCTACCTCACGCTTAGAAGTCCAACTACAGGTTGAGCATAGCAAAAGGGGGGGCCCAGAGACAGCTGCCGGTTTTTACTGGTATTGTTGTAAACAATTTCAAATTTCAAATTTCAAGTGGCAGCAGCAACACAGCATTGGCAACAAATGTAATTGAGGGTTTCATGCCATTAACTATGGCTTCTACCTAGTCCTCCACCACGCCATTGCCATGCCCCTCCTCCTCACTCTCATTGTCACTGCTAGAAATGACATTATCATCAGTTGCTGCTTCACTAGCTTTATCATTCATTGCACTCTCTGCATGTCCAAACGTGCTAGAGTCACAATTGTTTGCAGTTGGCGGCGCGGGTGCACATGGCTATCGGGTGCGTTGTGCTAGGATCTGTACCTTCATGTGCAACCGATATTCCTCAACATTCGCAACATTGGCTTGCTATTGAGCATGGTTTTGGGCTGCCAAAATTGAAATTGAAATTGAAATTGTTTACAACATGTACCGTATGCGCCGGTCTTTCACCAAAAGCCGGATGCGTCGGCTGCTGTCTCTGGGCCCTCCTAACTATGCCATACAGGGAACTTACAAATCAGGGCTAGACCGTTAACCACCTAGTCCAACCTCTCCAGTGTGGGTCGGGGGTTTTACTCCCCCCCGGGGAGGTGTGCAAGTAGAGGCGAAGTTGTGTGCATTTAGGGTCGTGCGAGGGGGCAATGTGCGGATGCGCGGCGGGAGGTCGTGCGGGACTTGATGCGGTATATGAGTAGGAGGTGATGCAGCCATTGGACAGTATGCGTGTGGAGTTGTGCAAGAATGCGAGACGTGTCGAGGTGTGCTTTGGAGACGAGTTTATCCGGAGGGTCGGTGCGGGCAGTGAGAAGGGAGGTGAGACCCGTGATGGTGGAGGAGTGCGGTGTACCTGTGCGGCTCATGACGATGGGGAGGATGTCAACCACTGTGCATGGCCAGTGGCTTCTGATGGCGTTTGCAAGGGGTGTGTATTTGGATCGTATGAGGTCGGCTGTGTGGGAGAGGTTGTTGTCTGTGCAGTACTTCCATTCCCCTATCTGAATCTTTTTTATGGATGCGTAACGTCGGCGACCGTTGGAGTGACCAACGAATCGGGGTTCGAGGATACGGATGAAGTCAGGTTTGTGTGCAGGGGGACGAAGCAGGGGGGGGGAGAATCTCAGGGGGGAGGACGGCGGGGCATGAGGTTAGGGAGTCAGGCGAGAGACCTTCGTCAGCAGTAACAAGTCGGGTGGGCATGTGGGTGGGGTAGGGTGGGTGGCAGTCAAGCGGAGTGTGGGTAGGGGTGGGGGAAGCAAAGGATTTTATGGGTTTGTTACCGAACGGTGATGGTTTCCCAACGTCCTCCGTTGTGGCGTTCCAGTAGGGAGAGTAGGAGTTGCAGCGCGCTGTTGTGTCGGTCCTGTCTTAGACAAGACATAGAGGGGCAGTTACCGGCCATGTGGCCGTTGCTAGTGAATTGGCCACATAGGGGGCAGCGCAGGGTGGGGTTGTGGGTAAGTAGGCGGGTGTTGTGGACGCCCCACATGAATTCTTGTTTGTGTGTGAACTGGATATTTGTGAGGGTTGAGTGCTTTTTGTGGTAGGAGAAATCGGCGCCGTCCTTCGCGGCGCGGGCGAGGAGGGCTCCGTGTTTGGTTGTCTGTGAGAGAGGAGTGTGTCTGTGTTTTGTGTTGTAGGTGTGTGCGTCGGTTTTGAGGTTTGTGTATCTGTAGGGTATGGGGTCTCCTAGGGTCTGTGGAATGAGGGTATATGGCCAGGTCCAATGACCTATCGTGACCTCAGAACATGTGGTGTATGTAGTGTCGGGTGGGTGACCATCCGCGACGAGGTTGGCGAGGGTGTCTGCGAGGTCGTTGCCTAGGGAATGGTTATGGGCTTTGATTTTGCCGAGGTGTGTACGGATGCCTGCGTCGCAGCGGGTTTTAAGGGTGTGTGTGATGGATAAGAGGGTGTCGCGGTGAATGTTGTGGCGGTAAGTGGAAGGGCAGTTTAAGTAACCTTGTATGAGGCGGAGGGAGCACGCACTGTCTGTGAGGAGGTGGGTGCGGCCAAGTTGGAGGCCTATATCTATGCCAGCTAGTTCAGCGCGATTTATTGTATGTGAGGGAGAGGTAGAGGTCACCATGATTTTGATTTTGGTGTCCGAGGCGGGGTGGGTAGCTGCTGCTCCGAGGGGGGACGAGCTTCCTTTTTTCGAGCCGTCTGTGTATACAAAATCCTGCCAGTTCCAAGCATGGGTGCCTCTGGTGGGGGGGTACGTTAGATGCACGCGTTCCGGGAGGGGGTATGTGAGGGGGTGAGTTGGGTTTGGGGGGCGGTGGTATATACCCGCTGAGTGGGGTGAGTAGGTGTCAAAGAGGTGTGGAGGAGGGGGGGTGATGATGGGGTTGGGGAGGTGAGTGTCGTAGATAGATTCGAGAGTGTTGTGAAGTGCGGTCATGGCAGTGGGTGATGGGAGGGTGGAGAGTGCGAGGGGGTTGGCGACGAGGTATATGTCGACCATCCATCGTGTGCCGAATGGGGTAGGGGTGGGGTTGCCTGTGTGTTGGTCGGGGGGTAGGAAGGTGTTTGCGTCATTGGGGAGGGTGTAAAGGTGGTGGGTGTATGGGGAGTCGATGTATTTGGAGTGGCGGTAGGGTGTGTGTTCCCATCGGGGGAGGATGAGGATGGTTGCGCTGGGTGTGTGGGAGACTGTGAGGTGTGCGCTGGTGATTGCGTGTTCCATGGCTCGTCTCATGCATTCGTGGTCATATTCGGGGTTGGCTATGTTGGTGCCTTGCCAGGTGTGCGGGGCATTGCTGCCGCTAGATGAGAAGACTATATCTTCGGGGTAGAGGGAGTGATAGGTGTGGGAGTGAAGGGATTTATTGAGGGGGTCGGAGTAGAGTTCTGTCTGGATGCGGAATGTGTGACTGAGAGCGGTGAGGAGGTCCTCTCTGGTGGCCCATCTGTTGCGGGTGGTGGTGGCGGGCGTGGGTGAGTGGATTTCTGATCGGGAACCTAGACGTGTGAGGAGGTGGTAGACCTCCTCTTCGAACGTATGCTGCGAGAGGTCGGGGCGGAAGAGTTGGTAAAGGTGGCGGACCCGGGGGCCGTTAAGGGTGGTGACTGCGCGGCCGTCGGGGGTGCAGAGTATAGTGGTGTCGGGGAGTGAAGGGTGTGCGTGGATAGCGAATTTACCGGTAGGGAGCGTGTCGAGGTCGGGGTTGATGGGGTCATGGTTGAATGTGATTAGGGGGTGTGACCACGGAGGGGGTCCGGGGTCAGGGGATCTCACTGGTCCGGAGGGGGTCTCACTGATGGTGTCGTGGAGTTGTAGGCATGGGGCCCACTGCACTTCGTGGAGGTGGGTGAGGTCGTGTTGTTGGCCGCGGGCACACCACTCGCACTGCCATGTGGCGGGTCCCTGAGCTGGGCGGCATTGGGAGTGTATGGCAAAGTGCGGGCATGTGCAGCAGGTGGAGGAGGGTTCTGTGTGCAGTGGGTCATGACAGATGGAGCAGGCGGTGGGGGAGGGGGAGGGGGAGCATACCGATGTGGGGGTGGAGGAGATGAGGCGGAAGCCATCGTCGAGTTGTAACTGAATGTCCCATTCCGTGAGGTGTTCCGGGGCCCATTCAACCATGTACTGCGTTTGGCCGTATTCTGTGTCCTTGTGTTTGGAGATGATGCGTGTTACATCGCAGGGAGGGTAGTGGTGGTCCGAGGGGGTGAGGTATTCTGTGTTTAAGTGTGTGGTGGGTGCGGTGGGGGAGGGGTGTTTGGTGCGGGAGGTGTAGATGCCAGATGAGAGGGTGGGGGGTGAGCGGGGGATGTGGGGGGAGAGGAGGGGAATCCATGAGGGATGTATGGTGGTGGGGGGGGATGCTTGGTTGGTAGTGAGGCTTGTGAGGGGGAGGCGGTTGTGGATAGTATCGAGGGGTTCGGTGAGGATAGCGGCGAGGAGGCGGATGGGAATTGAGAGTGGGGTGGTGGACCCCGTGAGTGTAGTGATGGATTTGCATGATTTGAGGATGAAGGAGGATGAGGAGGCTCTGAGTAGGACTTGTGGCCACGAGGTGATGTTATTTTTCTAGAGGGGGGTGAGGCGGGGTAGGAGGGAGGCGTGTGTTTCGCGGGGGGAGAAATCGCAGTAGGCTTGCTTATATGTGTGAGGGTCTGTGATGTGTGTGGCTTTGTCCCGGAGTGAGGCGAGGAGGGCGTTGTCTTGAGTGGTGAAGTGGGCGCGGATTGTGGAGGCGATAGGGTTGGTGAGGGAGAGTGGAGGGATGTTGTGGAAGAGGGTGCCCGCATCGCGTTGAGCTATGACTAAACACTTGAGTGTGGGTGGGGTGTAACAGGTTGACATGATGGATTCTGAGGGCCAGTGGGAGTATGTGGTGGATAGGGTGCGTATGTGTCCTCGGGCCATGTGGCCTCTATAGCCTGAGTTGTTCATGATTTTATGTAGGTGGCAAACTGTGAGTTGTGCGGCGTGGGCTTTGAGGGAGGGGAGGCCGTATCCTAGGTCCGATGTAGGGCGGTGAAGGGCGGTGCGGGGAAGGTTACGCACCGAGGAGACTGCGGAGCGGAGTGCGCGGCAGATTTGTCCTTCGAGAGTGTCTAGTTGGGAGTCGGTGAAGAGGCCGAGCTGGAGGGTGAAATGCTTTCCGATGAGGAGTCCACGGATGACCCTGATTCTGCGGGATTGTGTTAGTGGGGAGGTGGAAAGGGTGGTGATGAGGGATGCAGTGGTACGTTTGAGTTCTTGCCAGTGTTTGGTGAAGTTGAGGGAGGTGTTAAGTTCGACCCCTAGGACGCGGTATGTGTCCTTGGGGCCAATGGAGGGGATGGGGGCCGGGGTAGATTTAAGGGAGATGAATTGAGTTTGCAGGCGGGATGCAAGGAGGGTAATGTTGGCGAGGGTGAGGGCGTTGCCTGTGCGCCAGAGGGCGCCGGTGATGCAGCATTTGCGGTTGTTGACGGACATTCCCGTGTAGGCGCTGAAGAGGGAGAGTTTCCTGAGCTGGATGGTCATGTTGGGGGTCGAGCCCGTGGCGAGGCTGAGGTCGTCGGCGAATCCGTGACCGGGGTATGTGGCTGTGGGCTCTGTGGGGTCGACGTTAGTGGCGGGGGGGCCTGGGCGGTAGCCCCGGCTTCCCACCGTGAGCCGGCGAAGGAAGGGTTCAAGGAAGAGGGTGAACAGAAAGGGGGAGAGGGTATCGCCATGGAGGGTTCCGCGATTAATGTCTATAGAGGGGGTGGGGCCATGGGGTGTAATATAATCTGTGGTTGAGACCCCGTAGAGGTGTTCGCATGTGTCGACAAAGGTGGGGGGCATACCGAGTTGACGCATGTGTTTGAACATGATGCGGTGGTCCGCGGCGTTGAAGGCGCCTTTAAAATCCGCGTACATGATGTAGATGTATTTTTTGTGGAGCTTCGCGTCCTCCATCGTCATAATAAGGGAGGAGAGGGCGTCGTGGATGCTGCGGTGTTGTCGGAATCCGTCATGTTGGTCGCTGAGGATGCCGTGGGTTTCGGTGTATTTCGAGCCTGCGTCTTTGATTAGTGCTGTCCAGAGTTTAAGGAGGTTATTCATGAGGGCGATGGGGCGGTAGTTGTCTAGGAGGGAAGGGTCGCCTTTTTTATGTAGGAGGCTTGTTGTGCTGTGGCACCAGTCAGGAGGGGTGTAGGATTTGTGTGCTAGGAGGGAGAGGAGAGAGAAGAGGGCGGAGCGGGTCGCCGGTGGTAGGAATTTGATTATTTCATTGGGGATACCGTCGGGGCCGGGGGCTTTGCCGGTGCCTAGGGAGTTGAGGGTTTTATCGAAAGTGTCTCGGGTAATCATGTCGGCAAGGGTGAGAGAGGGGTCACCGCGGGGTTCGATGGTAAAGTTATCGGGGTTGGCCGGGAGTTCCCAGGGGGGGTGGGGAGTTCGTGTAGGGTGGCGCGGTCGAGTTCGGAGGCGAAGTGAGAGTGTACAGCGTCAATGACGGCGGAGGGAGAGGATGCGGTAGTTTTATCGGGTCTGGTGATACGGTGGAGGGTGGGGGCGGCGCCGGCGGGGGGTAGGAGGCCGCTTTTAGTTTTCAATCTGCGGTGGGACAGTTTGGGGCAGGCGTCGTAGGCCTCATTGGCTCGGGTTTTTATTTTCTTTAGCTTATCCGTGGTGGTGGCGTGAAGGAGCTGGCGTATACGTGTTTGGCAATGCTGCTTTATGGCGTCGGGGGAGAGGTAGTCAGGTGTGTTTAAGAGTTTCTAGGCGAGGGGGAGGGGGCCGTTGTTCTTGCTGCATTTGCGGAGTTTGAGTATGTGAGTGCGTGTTTTATTTGTGAGCCAAGTAGGGTCAAGGGATGCTTGGGGTGGTCGGGGTTTTTTGGCGGGGAGGAGGGGCCAAATTGTGGCTGCGTGGTCCATGTGTTGGGAGAGGAGTGTGGTGAATTGTGAGGCGAGGGTGTCGAGGGAGTCGGGGGTTGCCGAGGTGTGCGACGTGTTGAGAATTTCAGCGTGGAGGGAGGCCGTTTGGTTGATGAGGTCGGGGGTGCTAGATTGGTACGCTTTGATTTGGTCGGGTGTGAGGGTGAGACGAAAGTGGAGTTTGCGCGTTGTGTGATGAGTGTGGGGGTGGGTGTGGGGAGGGGGGGGGGTGAGCCATGAGGGAGAAAGGGGCGGGAATGACGAGGTGGATTGCAGAGTGGTCGGTAAAGTGGGAGGTGGAAGAGAATATCGAGCAGGAGGAGGGTGGGAGGGTGTTAGGTGAAGGGGTTGTGGTGAGCCAGTGGTCGAGGCAGCCGTTGCTGCGAGGGAAGGTAGGGATGGGGTCATGGAGGGGTTGGAGGTGGGATTTGAGTAAGGAGGTGAGGGCAGGGTGTCATGTACCTGCGGTAGTGGTTGTTTGGAAGTCTCCCCCCCAGAGGGTGCGGTGGTGCGGGTGGTCGTCCGCGAGGCGGAGGCCCCAAGCAGCGACTTCTGCGTAGAGGCGGGTTAGTGGGGGGGTGGAGAGCTGTGGCATGTAAGTACCTATGAGGAGGTAAGGGGTGCCTGAGTGGGGAACGATTTTCAGTCCTGCGATATGGGGGATGAGGTGGGGGGGGCGGGGTTAGGATAGTGGCAGATTGGAATGAGGCTCTGCGGACCGCGAAGAGGACGCCTGCGTTGGGTAGGGGCATAGGTGAGTAGCAGGGGCGGGAGCTTTTGAGGTGGTATTGGGGGAGGGCTATGCGCCAGCGGGATTTGTGGGTGTCGTGGTTGGTTTCGGTGAGGATGAGGATGTCTGGACGGTGTGAGGTGGAGAGGTGCTCAACGTCCATGATTGAGGTGTGGAGGCCGCGGATGTTGAGGGTGATGAGGTGTAGGGGTTGGGTTGTGTGGTGTGGGAGGATGGGGGAGGGGAGGGGGGGTTTGATTCGGGGGGGGTCGTCGGGGGGGCGTTTGACGGGTGGCGGCCGGAGGGGGGGGGGGGGGGAGGGGAGGAGGGGAGGGGGGGTAGGGGGAGGGGGAGGGAGTGGAGGGGGGGGAGGGTGGTGTGGGGGGGGTGGAGGGCGTTAAGGAGGGAGGTGCGTCCGCTTGGGAGGGGGGCGGAGCGGAAGGTGTGGTTCCAGAGGAGAGTGTGGAGGGAATAAACCGTGTTACGGGGGTCGAAGGGGGGGCGGGATGTATGTATGGTCGGCGGGAGCAGTGGCGATGAAGTAGATGTGTAGGAGGGCGTGGGTACCGCATGGCCATGCTCTATCCGAGTCGGTTTGCCTAGGAGGGTTAAGCATGTGGAGGGTGCCGACGGGAGGGGGGGGGGGGGAGGAGTTCCAATCGGAGAGGAGAGCGAGGGAGCGGGCGAGGAGGTCGGGCGGGGGAGAGTGGTGAAGAGAGTCTACCCATGTGGATGTGGTGTGCGTGATGTGTAGGAGGCCGAAGTGAGAGTGTTGCCAAGTGAGGACCAGGAGAGAGTGGTTAGGCGTTCCCGGCCGGGGGGGGGTGCCTCGGTTGGCCTGGTTCGTCCATTGGCTCGGGTATTCGGAGTTATGGTGGTGATTATCGACTTCGGTGTTAGTGATGACGGTGTACGTGGCGGAGGGGGTGGAGTGAAGTTTGGTTATAGTGGTAGCTAGGCAGTATAAGTTGGAGAGGTCTTGGTAGTGCCCCCACTGGAAGGAGAGGACAGCAGAGATATCGAGGCAGCCGATGGGGGTGGGGAGGCCGAATTCGAGGTTGAGGTCGAATAAGTAGTTGCGTATGATTAAGCTGCAGGTGCGGGAGTTAAAGTGGGGCGGAAGAACGGGACGAGTCACGGTGTTTACAGTGTGTCTGCGTATGTCGGGTTGGGGGGTGGGAAGGGAGGTGTGGGGTCTAACCTCGGGTTCGTCCTGAGGGGGACTAATGATGACAGTCGGCCGTGTCGGCCGGGGGTGACTTGTGGGGGTTGCTGGGACTGGGGGAGGTGGTGTTGGCCCGTGGGGGGCCATGGGTTCCCTCTAAGTCGTCTTCCATGCAGGTCGTCAGAGTCGCCGAAGTCGAGTTCTTCTTCTCCATGGGAAAAGGGGGGGAGGGGAAGGTGGGTGGGGTCAGCGGGGGGGAGGGGGGTTTCCGAGTCCGGAGGGGTTTTGGTGTTGGGCGAGTGAGGGGGGGTAGTCTCTGCACGGCGGGGTGTGAGGGAGGGGTGCGGAGGGGGCACGGGGTGGGGGAGATGGGGAGGTTTGTTTGCGGGAGGGGCGGGAATGCTCTGTGATGCCCGCAGGGGGCGCGGGTTTGAGTGAAGGGTCCGTGGGGGGGCGGGAGTGGGGGGGGGGGAGTCTGCATTGGCGGGTGGAGCGGGGGGGGGGGGGTGGGTGGTGGGGGTTGAGGGGGGAGGGGGGGTGGTGTGGGGTGTGGGGGTTGGGGGAACTGGGAAGAGGGGAGTGGGTTGCGTTTGGGGGTGGGTGGTAGGTGGTGAGGATGAGGAGTCCATGGGTTCGGAGGAGTCTTCCGTGAGGGTAGGGATGGGGGGGAGGGGTAGTAGTGGGTGGGGGGGCTGTGAGGGGAGCCGGTGGGTTGGGGGTGGGGTGGACGTGGTAGGAGGAGGTGGAGGTGGGTTGTGAGATGGTGGGTGGGTGGAGAAGCCATGGGGAGGGGGAGGTGTGGGTTGGGTTGGTGGAAGAGATTTGGATGTCAGGAAAGGAGGAGAGGTCGAGGGGAAGGTCGTCGTCGTCCTGCATGTGGAAGTCTGAGGGCTCCAGGAGCCACTGGCTGGTGACTTGGGTGTCTATGAGGTGGCGGGACCAGTGGAGAAGGAGGGGCGGGGGGGTTGCGATGGAGGGTGTGTCTTTTTGTGATTATGAGAGGGGGTGGAGAGGGGGTGGATGTGAAGGCGGGGTCTGTGAGTCGGGCCTTGCCGAAGGTGGAGTAGTGGTGTGGGGTGATGTTGAGGGTGCATGTGGATTGAATGCGTGTGCCTCGGTGGGTGTATGTGTGTGTGAGGGGGATGGTGGCGGTGCCGTTGGTGGAGATGAGGATGCAATACATTTCGATGCTGAGGGATATTTGAATGCTGGTAGTGACTCTGGGGGAGTTGGACGGGTGCGAGCGAAAGTATGAGCCGTCAGGGAACTTTTTCAGTGTTGTGTAGTGGAAGAGGCTAGGGGGGTGATGGGAGGGGGGGGTGGATGGGGGGGTGTGTTGTGTGAGGTATTCTGAGGCTGTTTGAGATAAGAGGGTGTATAACCAGTGCGTGGGTGGAATGGTGCCGTCTGAGCGGATGCAAGGGAGGGAGAGGGAGTGGCGGGATTGGATGAGGACTGTGGAGAGGCAGGTGTCAGCCCAAGACGAGCCTGGAACGTGGCCTGTGACGGGGGGGGGTGTGATGGTAATGGTGTGAAGATGGTGGTCATGGGGTACATATTCATAGGGTGAACGTGGGAAAATGTGAAGGGATACATGGCCGGATTGTGAATGAATGGGGTTATTGGGCAGGTGGAGGATATTTACCCAGAAGGAGGAAGGGTCAGACTCGATCGGGATGGGGGTGTCCAGCGGTTGGATGGCGTCCGCGAACTGGAGGGTGAACTGAGCATGCTCGGGTAGGTCTTCGAGGCTGCTCTGGGAGTGGGTCGAGGAGGTTGATCCAGTCGTTGTGAGTGCTGTAGCGAGGTCGGAGGTAAGGAGGTCCTGCAGGAGGGCGATCGCCTCTTGGCCGGTGATACCGGTGAATATGGGGGAGCGGATTTTCACCCTGCGGCCTGAGACTCCGGGAGCGGAGGCATCGCGTAGAAAGCGGATTTTCTGCTGACTCAGTTTATTCAGGAGCGTAGGGGAGGAGGTCGCGAAGGGGGGTACTGGACCGGCCGAACTGAATTCACGCTGGCGTGAAGTCAGTTGGTACATGAGGCCGATCGCTATACAGGAGGTGGGAATAGTCAGTTGGATTTCCTGAAAGCCCGTGTGGAGCTCGACTGGGAGGGGCGTGGCATCGTCACACTTCGGGGCGGTGGGATGGGGCGTTCGAGAGGTGTTCGCGGTCCATCGAGTGTGGTGGGCGAGTTCCCTGCCGATTATATTTTTAATGCGGTTGGGTAGATCAGTGAGGTCGTTTATACACTCGAGGAGCCAGCGACGGGCCAGCGAGCATGCCGACGTGATCGGGTCGGGGTGGGTCGGTTCCGGTAAGAAGACCCCGTGGATCCAGAACCGAGCGATGTGGGGGGGGGGGTGGTGGAGTACTGGCATGTAAGGAGGAGTGAGTCGACCATGCGGGTGGAGAAGTCGTCGGCCTGTCCGAGGGCCACGGTTGACCGCGGGGGAGATAGGACCGGGGGGGGCTGGAGGCCTCGACGGAGAGGAAGAGGGTCCAGAGGTGTGCCCATGATCTATTGGGGGTGGTTGAGTTGAGGGGCGGTGAGAAACGGGCTCAGCGGGTGCCCCGCGAATGCGTTCATGGGATGGTAGAGGTCCGTGAAGCGGCCATGCGGCGGGGGATCCCTCAAGAGCGCCTGTCTGTAGGTGGGGGGGTGTGGGGGTCGAGGACATGGCGTTCGAGTTTGAATTCAAGAGGTGTAGCTGGTTAGAAGAGGTGAGTGTGGCTTTCCGAGTAGGTGTTTGAGAGTAGTGCGCGTGTTGGCTGCACGCGACCAGGCCTGATGGGACCTGGGTTTGGTGGATGTTGGCGGCGGACAGGGACGTCCGGACGCTCGGAGGGGCGCGGTGTGGCGCGCCGTCCGCCGGGAGGGGTGTTTTTTGTAAGTTGTGTGTTGTTTTGGTGGGTCGCAGTACTTTGACGGGTATTTGTGTGGATTTTGAAGTGGATGGCGCGATAGCTGTCGGGGGGTTGATATTCAAATTCCCGGAAGCTGCGCCTTTGAGTGTGTACCGTCTGGTGTCGCTACGGATCCACTGACCATTGTGAGCTAGGCTCGGGTGGGGAGAGGTGAATGGTACACGCTGTTCAGCGGCCCTGTCCACCAGTCTTGCGCTCGATGGGAGGCCAGGCCCAGAGCGAAGACGATCGGTGTTGCTCATTCGAGCTACCGACCCATCCCCGTTATGTGGTTCAGTAGTACTTTAGTAGTACTGTGGATCGTTTTACTGTCTTTAGTGACGGTAGGATGCGTTTTTTTTGGGCTGCCATATTGAATGCCAAAGTCAAATGGTTTTGATAATTCATGGAAAACAGCTCATGCTTAATACCCCTTAACTCTCCCCTCACAGCCTTGACGCATGGGTGAAATTAGGAGATACCAAATCAATCTTACCTTCTCGAGTCCCAGGGTCCTTCTTCAGCTTCTTGTGTTTCTGATCGAACTGCAGCTTCTTCTTTCTTGCCTCTAGTCGGCTCTTCGCTAGGCCGTCCGCGGCCACACCCTTCCCGTCTTCTCGGTCCGTCCGATATATTTTTTCAATACCAAATACTACTAAGATACCGTCCCATTTGGGGGTGGGGCTCTGTATCTTCATGAATGTGTTGTGGCGAGGGGTTACGGACGGATCAACGGTGGGACGCGGGTGTTGAGGCTGTCGGCGAAAATCCGGGAAGCAGCGCTAGGGTATGGCGCTCGCTCGACGTCGACCAACATTTTGACGTCGAGACGGCCGAAAGGGGGCAGCACGACACCAACATCGATGAGGACTGTCGCGACGGGAGGAGCGGCGAGGTCTGGCGGCGGGGTGATCCGTAGGATTAGCCGCCAATGGAAAACCCGGTACGGAGGGATTGACTAATTTCTGCAACCCCCGGCCTTTTTGGATCCGGCAATTGCGACCGCGCACTACTCCCCCGCTACCCACTATCGCCATGCACACTTGATATCATAGAGTGCGAGCCCGAATAAGCGCGGAGGCTAGCACTCGAAACAAGGATACCCGATGGACGGCGCCCGCCGGCGGCGCAGCGGCGGTGGCCCCGGAGGGGGGTGCGCTCGCAGGCCCGTCGGCATCCCCTCACCTCCCCGTGGTGGGCGCTGGAAACCCCGTAGCCGTGCTAGGCATGGCACGGCAGGGGGCTAAGAGGGCCGACAGCTCGATCCGCAGGATCAACATCTGTCGGGAAAGCCATGTACAAAGGGCTTTTGAAAAAACCATTCGGTGCAATACCGGCACCAAGATCTCCCGCTCGGCCCGTCCGATATGTTTTTTCGCGGTCAGATACTACTGAATACATTCCTACCTCGAGGGGGTGGGGCATGTATAATAGGAGCGTTTGAAGGCGAGGAGCGTACGGCCGGATCAGCGGTGGGAGGCGGGTGTTGGAGCTGGTGGTGGCCAACCGGGAAGCATCGCCAGGAAAGGACGCTCGCTAGCCGTCGACCAGCCTTGTGCCAGTCGACCCTCCCCGGGGGGTGAGGCAAGACAGGGCGCGGGCCAGTGGCCGGTCGCGGACGGAGGAGCGGCTATGTGAGGCGGCGACGATCCTCAGGATCAGCCGCCGCCGGAAAGCTCTGTACGGAGGGCATTTTAGGAAACTAAACTAATGTCCGTACCCGGCGTCGAGCTAGTTGGGGAGCAACACCAAGGAAGGGCGCTCACTAGCGCGCCGCTACGCCGACAAGTTACATATCCCGGGGGGAGGAGTAAGCTTGGGCGGCAAGGAGGCTTGTCGCGAGGGAAGGAGCGACAGGATCTGGCGGCGACGACCCTTTGGGTCGGCGCCGCCGGAAACCCCGTACGGAGGGTTTTGGAATAAATTCCGTGCGCCCGCGGCCCGCCGGATCCGACTACGGTGACCTACTCACCTACCCCCTCCCCCCTCCTCGACACTCACTACCCGGATAGACGAGACCCTTGCGGGGGGGGGGGGGGCGGGTGAGCGCGGAGGCCCCAACCTCAACAAAGTCTCCTAGGTGGACGCGCGATCAGAGGGGGGAGAGTACGGCCACATGCCGGACTAACCGACAGGTACCCGGGTACTAGACAGAGGAAAAACCGAGGAAATGAGCGGGGAAAATTCAGGCGCGGAGGCAGGAGCGCCAGTTTTTTCTATGTTTGTGTGTCTCGGCTCGGCCCCCACCTGCCCTCGGGGTGACGGGGGACATCGACAAGGAGGACCGTCGCGTCGGTGGACGCGGCTACGACCTTGGGATCGACGAGCGACCACGCGAGGAGGGTTTTTTTGCCAGCCTTTCCCCTCCTATCTTCGGCGCGACCGAAGTCATGCGGGAGCTAGATTAGGCTGGCCCGTCGTCCCTCCCGAACGCCGACCGGCCTTGGCAGGTCGGCACCCCGGTTCGGTGGGAGCGGGCCGTGCATCGTGAAGGTCGGGCAGCAGTTTAGTTTTGCATTTCTCGACAAGTAGATTTGTTTTTAGATCTGTTTTCTTGATTACAAAATTATCACGCTGTTGATGCTTAGGTGGGGGGGCTGTGGCAATTACTGCGGTTGCTTACAGTTTTTTAACTCCCGAGGAACGTCGACACACAATGTAGCTAGGTGTGTCGATAGGTGTACTGGTCGAAGAGACCCGGGCCCAACTTGCTAATAAGTCGTGAATGGCGAAGTATAGTGGTGGCCCGAGAGAAAACAGTCGGTCCAGTTTGCCGGCACATGTTTTGGATAATTTCAATTTCAATTTCAATACCCGATGGACGAGCAAACGGTGGGTGGAGGGTTCGATCGCTTGCTGAATTTCTACACATGTACCGGAGTACCATCACAAAAACAACCGGGAAAATGGCCGGGAAAACTTTTCAGCGATGCGGCGAGAGCGCTAGCTTTTTGTGTGTGGCTGTCTCGGTCCCCCCCCATCTACCCTCGAGATTACGAGGGACCTCGACTAGGCGGAAAGTCACGACGGGAGGAGCGGCTACGACCTTGGGTCCTTGGGGCGGGGCTTACGCGATGCGACGGCGGGGTCGACGAGCGACCGAGTGAGGAGGTTTTTATTTTCGCTAGCCTTTCCCCTCCTTTCTCCGGCAAGACCGAAGTCACGCAGGAGCTAGATTAGGCTAGCCCGTCGCGCCTCTAAAACGCCGATCGGCCTAGGCCGGTTGGCACCCCGTTCGGTGAGAGCGGGCCGTGCGTCGTGAAGGTCAAGCTGCAGCTTTCATTTTGCATTCTTGATAAGTGGATTTATTTTCAGATCTGGTTTTTGATTGCAATTTTTCTGTTGTTTCTGCTTAGGCGGGGGACTGTGGCAATTACTGTGATTGCTTACAGGTTTTTTAATTCCCAAGGAACGTCGGCACACATTGCAGATAAGTGTGCCGATGGGTGTACTTGGTCGAAGAGCACCCAACCCAATCGTTCTTATGAGCCTCCTAAATGGCAGAGTAGTGATGGCCATTAGTCAACTGTCGGTCCACTTTGCCGATATTGTTGTAATACAATTTCAATTTCAATTTCTACCGGTGTGCCGGAGGTGCGAAAACTCTTGTAGAAATACCAACACATCGTACCCAATACAACTCTCAGCGACGGGGGCATAAGGTCGGGGCAGGGATTCGCACAAAGACAGAAATTCGCTAAGAATTGCATACCGTCATTGAGACGTCACGGTTGTTTCGCGTGGAGACGCCACTTCCGCGGCGGCTATTAATGCATGACAACTCCGACGTTCGTACGCCAACAAATCCCCTCGGGCGGGCCTTATGCCGTGAATTGGCTATGTGGGACTTTCCAAACAAAGATCCAAAGATAAGCCATTGGCACGCAATTTTTTTGTAGCTGTTTGAGTCACGGCCATTTATCCCATCGGGGACGACACCACCGTGTCATTGTGCACCCCAACCTACAAGGCCACCACACAAAAAAAGCCTGAAGTAATCGGGCAGAATTATAAGGGCTTGCCTTGAGAAGTATTTTGGTACATCCAATAAGGCCGGATGCGAATATACAATTAAACCGACATAGTAAGGGAAGGAGCACGGGCAACCACAGGAGTTTTAATGCTAGAAGTCTTGAGCTTTTCGAGAGCAATTCTAGCTACTCATGAACTGCGGGGCACTAAACTACACCGAAGTCAATCGACAGCAAATACAAGCACAGAAGGAATGTTGAAACAAAATCGCAGAACGGCTTACCGCCACCTCACAAGACGGGAAGTGAAATTGGATATTAAAGACATTTTTGTTGTACATGGTAATTTGAATGAACTCGAGGATGAGGACTGTTCGACGATTGCACAAACGAGCCCAAAAACATTTATAATTAGTAGGGCACGAGTGCAAAACGAATGCAAAATAAAATGATGTATCATATATGACGACTCGAATAAAATGTCGATAAAATGTCCCTCCCTTTTTCCCTGTCCGTGCTCATGTTGTTCTTCTTGTAATCCATTACAAATACCTATAGCGTATTAAAATAAAAAGGGCTCGAAAATGTCGATATGCGAAAGGGTGTAATCCTTACTACGGATCCACGGTACACAACCTGGCACACCCCAAAGCACAGCAGCGGTTCACATATGCAATTCATAGTTGCAGTACTTTATTACCCTGCTCCTGAAATATATGAAAATTTCTTACAAGAAAAAGCAGTGGAGGCCACCAAGCAAAAAGAAGAAAAGAGGAAAAAACCTAAGCCCGAGGAACAGGAAGGCATGCCACAGCATCAGCACTGCCCTGAAATACCAAAATGCCAATAATAATAATAGGTGCATCAAATTTTTGACGTATCGCATTTAGCTTGTATTGTTTGCTCTTTTCTTCTCTTGGCTCGGTGGTCTCTAGTGCATTTTATTGTAATCCTTAAGATTTTTTATAACGTACCTGTATCATGTACTAATCGCGAGATTCGATCGTCACTCAGGCGGGTCACGCTCTCCATCGCATGTATCTCTCTACCAATAAATAAAGGAAAAAACTGATCGGTTCCCCGGGAACCGGGTTCCAGCCGTCGATTCGTACGTGTACGCCAGCCACCGTACGCGTACGTTCCTGGAGGGCTACCCTTGCCTCTGGACAATGGACACGCCATGTCCAGGTGGGATTGGACAGTGAATTTGAGAGCGTTTTTGCTGCTTACTGTACATATACGGGATACTCACACCGGTTTTCGAAACCGGTGTTTTCTGGACGGTGACCGCACCCGGTCCACAGATCTCGCCGCGCAACCAACACTCCCCTCGTGTCCTCGCTATCACCTGCTCTTGCTACCCTCGACCCCCTCCCCCCCCCGGGCCGGTAAATCCCCTCTTTGCTGAATCACATTGTGTTATATCAGGCTTCCGTCTAATTTGGTGGTGCGCGCAAGGTCTTCAGATGGCGGCTGAGCTTTACTGCGGCGTTTCGTTGTAGGTAGTCATACCGGTCAAACCGCGATGGTGCAGCGCTGCTGTTCGGGGTAACATGCTGCCTCCTCGATCTCCAGCGGTTATTGACGTAGCCGAACTACGCCTCAGGTGCGGAGCGTGCAGCCTGTGGCGCGTCGTATAGATTTTATGACGCTTTTGACTGTTTATTATTTGACTATTTCTTTCTTTTCGATAGGGAAACCCGGATCTTGTCCGCTCCAACCATCCCGTTGACGGACTCCCTTGCTCTTACTCCGCCCTCGATCAACCTGTCGTGGAGCGGTTTGATGTGAGACCGAGGGAGGTTGCAAAATTTTCAGGTATGATCACCCTCAGCTACCATGTACTTAGAGATGTGTATCCTGTGTAATGTAAGTTTCTGAGTTTATTTGTGTGTGCATGTGTACCTTATCCTAGTTTTGGTGTGTGCAGCATTATGTGTCTTGCTTTTTACCGAAATTCTGTCGTTGACATATCTATCCAATGCACAGTCTTTTCCTTTTCCAGGTGTTCGTGTGTATGTGAGTGTGTGTATGATTGTGTATCTGCTGTAGCTCCTGATTGTGTGCGTCTATTTTAGGACGTGTCCGTATGCCTCTGTCATTGTGTTGTAGTGTTGGTGCATGTGTTTGTTTGTATCTATTGTAGTGCCTTCTTGTGTATGTGTTGTAGTGTTGGTGCATGTGTTTGTTTGTATCTGTTGTAATGTGCCAACATGTGCTTGCGCGTGTGATTGTGTGTACATGTTTTAGTACGTGTCCGAATGCGTGCATTTGTTGTATGTGTCTGTATGCTTCAGTCACTGTGTGTCTGTTGAGGTGTTGGTTGGTGCAGGTGTTTGTTCATATCTGTTGTTGTGTGCCAACATGTGCTTGCTTTTGTGATTGTGTACCTATTTTAGCACGTGTCCGAATGCATGTCTTCTCATTCTTTGAATCTTTCTTATCAATATTTCTTTGAATCTTTTTGTCTGATTCAAAAACATAATCTTTTTAAATTTTTTGTCTGATTGTGTGTATTATGGTTGTGTTGGTGCAGCTGTTTTTGTTTATCTGTTTTGGTACGTGTGATATTATGTATTTGCTTTAATACGTGTCTGAATGAGAATGCGCGTGTAATTATGTGTACCTAATTCCTGTTTTGGTACCTAATACCTACTGTTTTGGTGTGTCCGTCTGTGCTTGCGTATGTGATTTTGTTTATGTGTTATATTACGTGTCCGTATGTTATTGCGCATGTAATTATTTTTATCAAATCTAGTGTGTATGCCACTACGTGTGTTTGTGTGTGTGTGTGTGTGTGTGTGTGTGTGTGTGCACCCGTGTGCGTCATATATGCATGTTTTAGTGGTAGTCAGCATGTGTGTGTGTGTGTGTGTGTGTGTGTGTGTGTGTGTGTGTGTGTGTGTGTGTGTGTGTGTGTGTGCACCCGTGTGCGTCATAAGTACCTGCTTTAGTGGTAGTCAGCATGTGTGTGTGTGTGTGTGTGTGTGTGTGTGTGTGTGTGTGTGTGTGTGTGTGTGTGTGTGTGTGTGTGTGTGTGTGTGTGTGTGTGTGTGTGTGTGTGTGTGTGTGGATATGTGTGTGTACCTTTTGTAGTGTGCTTGTATTTGGATTGGTGTAGTTTTCGGCATGTGTGTGTTTTAGTGTTTGTGCACATGTGTGATTGTGCATGTCTGTTGTAGTGCATGTGTGCGTGTTTGTCAGCTAGAGTAATTCAGTATGTGACCGCACGCTTGTATGTTTTTTATGTATCTGTTTTAGTATCTATGCACATTTATGCGGGCTAGTGTATCTGTGTATGTCGGCATGTGTGTGCGATTGCATATTTCTTTTTATATTTTGTAGGTGTGCGTGTGGTTGCATCTGTTTTACTATTTCATAATGTGTGTGAATGTCTATTTTGTATGTTAAGGAAAGCATGTGCGTGTCTGGAGATTAATTGTAAAGCCGTTGCGGCTTGTGACTTGTCAATAAAATAAATGTTTCCCCCCATGCACTTGGCAGTGCAAGAGGTGTAAAACCATGGCCTTCACTGAGTCAAAGGATGTCACTGTATATGAAGTTGATAGTGCGGATGATTGCATGCACGGTATATACACAATCACTTTTTTGTGGAAAGCTTATGCTTTCTATTGGATTTGTGCGTGCACGCTGAGACTTCGTAGACCATTGATGGATGATTGTGTAACCTGAGAATATTTGTGCATGCCGTGGATTAGGTGCACATAGGGGCATTAAAGGTCTGGACTATGATCCCGACATGAATTATGATGGCGGATATTGCCACCTACCATTGGGTTCAACCTGCGAGCTACCACCATTTTGGTTGTGGTCACTTGGCACACTATCATCAGCAGGCGTGTGAATCCCCACTTCGTGCTATTATGTGACAAGGTGCATGGGAGGCATGGCCGTTAGAGCTTCTATTGTACCTGCGGCAGCTCAATCCGATACGGCGTGTCATTCATGGGCTGTTCTAAAGAATGCCCATGTGGCTGGCTTCCACTTCGGAATGGTAAACTAGTGGTGGTTCCGAGCATCTAAAATCATGGAGGTGCCACGATGGCTTTGTGCATTTGATGGCCAGGGCGAAGAGCGTTGCCGTTAGCCACACCGGTGATGTTTATGTGCCACGCCATGCAGGTGGGCACGATGATTATCGCCTCTCGGCTATTTCAAGACGCGGGAGTATTGCAACCGGTTGCGAGCTACGAAAAAACTTATCGGCAAAAGTGTGGAGAGTGGCCATGCTAGCCACGCGCCGCCTTTGGATACTAGCTGCCTTGGCTCATCCTGTCCGCCTCATCTGTCAACGGCTAAGGGCGTGAACATCGCTATGAACCTCGTGGACGGCCTTTCGAGGTGCGAAACAAAGATGGGGAGACTCGCATGGTGCCCTCCTCACAACCGCCGCCTTGTGCACCCGCTTTTGGCTCGGCTGGTCCCTTGATCCCTTTTTAAGCACTTTTTGGGTGTACTCGCTCCTTGCTTTGAGACATCGCTACGTGGTTGGCTACCTAAGAATATCATGGGATGGTTCATAAATGTAGGCGCCTGACATGCGGTGGGTATGGAGGCGAGTGGCCTCGGCGTAAAAGCTCACTGGTCATAAGTCAAGCGCGGATCTCCTCAGCACACACTAGGCGGGGGGTGATGGTGTTTTATTCCAGTGTTTTGACAAGCTGTCCGACTAGCTCTGTCTGGACATGATGTAATGTCAAAATTTTAGTATATTACGTAGTTGTTACATCCGCATTACGCAACCGCCAATATGTGGTGAGCATGTAGCGAATATAAGTTGTAAGAAATCGAATTTTGATACCTGGGTACAAAATTCCACCGGGGGGGAACCCGGTTCCCGGGGAACCGTCTAAACTCTTCCTAAATAAACGCGAGGACGACACGACGTGTTGTGTGAATCAGTCCGTAGTCCCGTCCGCCAGGGAGCAAGTATTGCTGAGGCAGAGCCGCTTGCTTTCGCCCAGAGAACTGCCGATATCATATTCAGTATTCGCCAAGACACCAGTATAAATATAGTAAGCTTCCGTTGATAGTGGTCGGAGCTTCGCCGCTGGGGGGTTGAACTTTCCAGGTTCGTCGCGGCATGTCCAGAACCTTGACGGTCGGCCGGGGCTTTGGAGAGGACGTGAAGCGCGAGGACGCGGCGCACGCCGCCGCGAGCTAAAGAGAGAGTCTACCAACCGCACCTGCAGAGACTGGCGATATGATGCTCAGCAGTGCCTTCAGGGTGCAGCTTCTGTCTAAGGAGGGATATCAGGTGAGTCGCCGGTCCGTGTCGTCGTTGCTCTCAGCTCGATAGCGTGCCGAGTGCCGACCAAACTTCCGCTATTCTATTGTTATAGTTGGATTTCGAGAGCAGCTGGGTAATTTGACTTCTCTCAATCTCTCTCCGCTGTGTTCGGAACGCTAGAAGGCGTCGAGTGCGACGAGCGCCTTGGACGCCTACACCATAAGCGACTTGGAGAAAGGGAACGCACGCAACGAGACGGGGTGCCAGGAGGCGGTGGTGCCGTCAAAGAAGCTCGCACGGTCGCCGAAGGAATGGGATGCAGCACTTGTGGTGCGCCTCTCCTACCCCGCGGTTACGTTCATACACGCAGAGAGATGGACTGACTGAGAGACACACGGACGGACAGGCACACACATACACACACACACACACACTCATACACACACATACACACAGACAACACAGGCACGCAGAAACACTCACACACACATAAACAGACACAGAGAAACACGGAGACAGACACACACACACACACACACACACACACACACACACACATAAACTGACAAACACAGGCACGCACACACATACACACACACACATACACACACACACGCACACACACACACACACACACACACACACACACACACATACATTGACACACCCGCCCCACCTAATCACATATACACGAAGGGGTGAAGACAATATATATATGCGCCCCTCTCCCCCCCCTCCCCCCCCACCCACCTACCCCCCCCCCCACACACAGACGTTTTACGTAGTTTGCACACGCACCCGTTGTTTGTTTGTTATGCGCACACTCTCCTAAGCACATCCACGCCTGCATACATCAATCACGGTCGCTTGCACTAACCTAACCCTATTATCCACTCATATCCGCATACGAACAAATCAGCATCAATCTTATCCATGCATTGATCCTCCACCCTTGTTACCCACATGCGCGCTACATGCTACATGCGCGCTAAACACAATCGGACACACGCAAATTAGCCCGAACCCTCTGTTATTCAGCACTCGCAGGCAGAGTGCATCGCCCTTCCCACTCAACCTGAACGTGGACAAAAGTGTACACGTGCACACACAGAGAGCCACATACGCTCACCCACTCTTATGCCCGCATTCATGATTCACACAGGCACAGACAGACACACACACGCACACACACACACACACACACATGCGCACACGCACGCACACACACACACACATACGCACACACACTTGCGCACACGCACATACTCATACGCACGCACACACGCACACACACACAAACACACAAACACACACACACACACACACACACACACACACACACACACACACACACACAAGACTTGCACAAGCGCATCTGCTTGCAAGGTTTTGCGCTTATACCCTCTTCCACTCACACAGGCACACTTGAAAGGTTTTCCACCTTTTCCTCAGGTTGCACGTGCTCAAATGCAGGCTTGTGACTATGAAGTGGCTCCTCTGAATGGGGCCGTAGCTCGTGGCTATTTTTTTGCCCTTATTTGGTGTTGGGGATGGAGGGTCAAGGCTTCGGTGACGTGACGGATAGGTGCCTGCCTTGCAGGGCCCTTCAATGGAGAGCCCTCCGCTGGGGGAGAGAGAACTACAGGGACTGATCGCAACGATGTGCTGCGACAAAGAGACTAACGACCGAGACGCCCGGCTCGCGGGCGTGCGTCGTGTGCCCGACATCGCGGACTATCTCACCACCTACATGAAGTTCCAGTCAGCAACCACCTCCATTTTCAACCCTTCCCCAGTGCCCTCTCACACCGCCCGAACCTACGTAACCTGTGGTATTTATTTTTCTGCGGCTGCTCAGCGCGTCCCTTTCTGTCGCAGGAGCGGCTTTTCAGATGTTGTGGCGCGGCGGCGGGTGCTTTGCATTGCGAGGTAGGGAACATGCACCAATTCCCCACCGGTGCATCCTTCCCTGCCCATCCCTGTCTACCTGCCTCTCATGTACGCAAATAACGGCGACAACCCATGCTGACCGTTGCCGTTCTTGCTATTGCTATTGATGCTGCTGCTGATGTTGCTCCTCGTCGCAGGAGCATTCACCTGCACCGCAAAGACAGCGATCGCATCGGCCTGTTGGCGCGAGTCATCGGGATGCAGGTAGGAGCACCTGTTGATTGCAAATACATCCTGCGCATACAATATTTTGGCTATTACCTTCCCTTATGAGACGGGAGTGCTTCGTTTCCCTTGTTTTTGTGTGCCCCTTCGGAGATTTTATGTGCTGGAAAACGCACTGTCAAGGCCTTAGAAATGCGAAATACAAGACCCTCCGACGCACACGCCACATGATCGTATGCATCTGTTGTGATAGGCGTTTGATGGCTCGCGGGAATATCTTGTTGCGAAGGCTGGCTGCTGGGTTGGGGTGCAACTGATGTTGCATAATCTTCCGTCGATTGGGTTATACACAAAGCCAAGGGGCTTTACCAGCCGCGTGGACGGAAGTGGTGGCTCTGCCCCATGAGGTGTCTATAGTCGGTGGCTCTCGCCGCAATAATCCGGGTTCTCGTTGTTCTCTTGTGGGTAGTCTCGTTCGCCGTCTTACATCGCCTCGTCCTCTGTTTCACCGCAATCTCCTCGAATTCCACTTGTGTTCGTGGCAGCCGCAGTCGACATTTTCGAAAATTTGTGGAAAGAGGAGGACAGTCATTATTTTCTTTTGGTTTGTGGATTATAATTCCAAACGATATATCAAGTAGTCAATTATGTATTTGCTGCGCCTAGATATGTGCGTCTTCTTATAAGATCCTGTTTCGTGTGTGCTTAAGAAAATCTAGCGTCCTTCTCTCTCGGCAACTCCCTCATACTTTCTCTGTTTTTTTATATTGTTGATTAGAAGGAGCGAGTTGTGCGCGTGTGTGTGTGTGTGTGTGTGTGTGTAAGAGAGAGAGAGAGAGAGAGAGAGAGAGAGAGAGAGAGAGAGAGAGAGAGAGAGAGAGAGAGAGAGAGAGAGAGAGAGAGAGAGAGAGAGAGAGAGAGAGAGAGAGAGAGAGAGAGAGAGAGAGAGAGAGAGAGAGAGAGAGAGAGAGAGAGAGAAACTGGTTTCATTGTCAGCATTGTATTACGCACACACACGTAACGGCAATGACACCGGCATAAATAAAGGTCATGTAAGCAAACCCTAAAACCCTGCACTGCCGTGATGTCGATGCGCCGGGCACAGCACCCTCTGCCAGTGGAGGCCGACCAGATATACACGCAGCTGCTCTCTGCCGCGCACGGCACCTTCGGCGACGGGCAACCAGTGGTAGAGGTGAGACGGCACTGCGGCTGTTGTGCCTGCGCAGACGTCTTTCCGATTTCAGGGCTTTTAAGATTTTGAAAAGTTTGGCTTTTTTGTTAGGTTCTGGTGCACAAACTAAGGAACTGCTTACCTTGCGAACTTGGGTTCTGTCGCAGCTGTTGAACGGGGAGGGCCTATGGGAGGCGTACTGTCCGCTGGGGAAGCTCGTGGCGGGGCTGCGCAGATGCCCCGTCACTAAAGAAGCGCGTGTCAAAATGACTAAGTGCGCTTACCAACTCGACATTAAGGCACGTGCTCCGTGTTGTGCCGCCCGCACCTACGCACGGACGTAATTCCTTCGCGTAAATCCTGTTTCATACCATAGTCGTTTGCGCCTGCGGCTGGCTGTCGTTCCACTTCTTTCGCATGCGAAACGTCAAATTGTGACTGAGTTGTGGATAATTAGACGTCAAATTGTGACCGAGTTGTGGATAATTGGCTACATTGACTCATCAGTCGTGTTTTTTCTGTTTCCATCACTCTTAAATGTATGAGTACGCATGGTTCATAATATCTTCGAATAGGCGTGCAGGGTTGGTGTGCTGATGCCGTTGCCGCTGCGTGCTTCCATGCTGGCGGTGTGTAGCGTCTGTCTTTTACTTCTTTCTAGCATGCCTTGAGTCGCACGCCTTTTTGTTATCAAACTTCATATTTTCTGTTTTCTTTCTGTCTTTGACGCTGTTGCTTTTTCCTTTTATGCAGTCATGCTCATTTTCTTTGATATTAACTGCCGTTGCTCGGTCGATTGATTCTGTGCTCCATTCACGGAGCGTTTGTTTCCCGCAATTTTTCCCTTGGACGGTCCGCTGATTGGTTTATTGGCCGATTCCTCGTTGGAATAATCTTTCGGGCGCTATTGGCCAACTCGTTGATAAGCTGCCCTCTTATTTCGATTATTGTCATTCTCTGTCAGTAGCTTATCGGGTGGCCGATTGTCCTGCGGATTGGTCTGTGAAAGGCGAGCACCATATGTGTGACTGACTGGTGTGTTGGTCGGGGGTCCGGAGCTGTGCAGACGCTGCCCCGGTTGCAAGGCACGGGTATGATCAACCTTTACGAAGCAGCGTCGGCGATGCTGACGGTGTGGATGGGCCACCACGCGATGCTGAGTATCAATGAAGAGCACCGTGTGGAAGCCCTCGCGACGGCCAGCGCTCGGATGTTGCAGGTGAGTCGACAGTAGCACACCCTTCCCCCCAACCCTACCCTTGGTGAGCAATTTGCCTCTTTCTGGGCGCGTCGTCGTAGTAGTTCACGGGGAAGGAGTGGGACGCAACGTGGCGGTGCTGAACAGTTGATTTTCAAATGGTGAGTGCTATAACGAATTACATTAATATCGTGAATTTCGACAGTCAAATTCCGTTATTTGTAAATTTTACTCGAGTTCTGTTTCTGTTTCTTTATGATGGTAGTGCGTCCTTCTCATCTTTTGTGTGCTCCAATCAATTTCAATTTTCAAGGTCTCTCTGTAGTATCGCTTTATTTGTAGTATTTGTAACCTCCATTACACTCGCCTGCATGGACCCACATGCGCACACACACACACATACACAAACGGCACACACACACACACGGCACACACACACACACGGCACGCACGCACACACACACACACACACACACACACACACACACACACACACACACACACACACACACACACACACACACACACACACACAAATAGGCGCACGCAGTCTACAACAAAAACGCACACAGGCACACACACAAGCACACACACGCCCCAGTACAAACAGAGCTCCCTTGCACACTTGCTATTACTGTCGTGTTAAGATGATTTTGTTTTGTCTGAACAATAATGGCGAAACTGTAGTTGCGCAGTTATGGGCGTTGACTATTGTTGAACAAAATGTGGTCATTGGCTTGTAATAGTAGCGACAGCAACGGCAACAATTCCGAGAATGAATACCAGTGCCTTATGTTATTGTCTTTGCTTTCAGTGAGTGTTGATTGTTATGGCGTCGCTTAGACTGTGCAAACAAAGTCTGGTGATGATGTGCTTTATCTAGGTCAATGAACGAGTGTTGCAGTTTATTTGTATTCACCAATACTCTTCGTTTAGTCTGTTCCGATTGAATATGTTGTTTTGCGAACCCCCCTCCCCCCCCCCCCCCCCCACTGAACTTTATTTGTATGGATCTTCTAGCACTTACTGCACTACTGTCCAGTTGAAAAAAGGTCGCTTCTTTTTCTAAAGCAATGCACAGCTGTGTGGACAAGGGTGTAATATGCCATATTCAAGCACAAAATGGAGAGGGGGTGGGGCACTTTTTGACACCATGGGCATAATATGACTTGAAGCATAGATATTTTAGTACTTACATAGTACTAGCCCGCTGGCTGTTAAGAAAGGTCACTTGCATTACTTGTTTTAGTGAAGCAATTCATGGTTTTGTGCATAAGAGTGTAAAATGCCGTATGTGATCATTAACTGGAGAGGGGGTGGGGCACTAATAGGAATCATGGGCATAATACATGCACCATCACAGGACCCCAACCATGCGATGGCCCTAGCCGACTTTCCATGTAGATATCAAAAGTGATATAACGTTGTTGAGCTGCCAACGGTCACTGCCGCATGTTGTTGACTAATTTTTGCCCTATTACGCAATGCTGCCTCCCTATCGAGAGTCTTCAACTTCTCTTCGCAGTCAGCCAAGGCTTTAGGTTTTAAGGTTACCCTAACCAGTATACCTTAAACCCTCAATAGGGGTCATCTACTGCTTAAGTACGCACATACAGAGTTAAAATACAAATACATAATATACCCCCCCCCCCCCCCCCCAACAATTTTTTGCCAGAATTCGGTTCCTTAAACAAAACATATATAATCTGAACAGCCGTATGAATGCACTATTTCATGTAACGATGCTCCCAATTAGGCTGCCACCTACCAGAGTGTCATCTATCTTCCTCATTGTTTGCTTCTGCCCCTCCCGTTTGGGCAGGTGCAACGCTCGGGCGGGAACAGTTCGAGCAGCGGAGAGGGCGGCCCTCCTCTGGACGGCCCCGCGTCACAGCACTGGTGGGGCCGTCCTGCCCACAAAGGGAAGGTGCGTCACCCGTACTGTATTATATTCGCATACTACGTCAGCCCCGCATCGTTAATCTCATAAATAATTGTTTGCTGTTTTCTAAATCTAGAGTTTATTTTACTAGTTAAGATTTTTTGTTTAGGGCAAATAAAAACCTTGCATGCTCGTAAGCCTGGATAGTGAGGCGACAGCGGGGTTGCAAACCCTTGTTCGAGAGCTAGGCATACCACCAACACTTCCTATCATTTTAGGTTTCCTAGCTCTCATATACCCTAATAACCCCTGACTTTTGAAATTGCAGTCAATGGGCAAAGACTAGACTCTTGGTCGGGTGTCATGGATTCCTCTGCCGATACGCGGTCTTTCAACCCTCTGACCGAGGAGGTTCTCAGCCGTCAGACCCTTAACCTCTATACCCTTGGCGGCGAGGAATGGAAAAGCGAACGGCGGTTGCCAATCGGTTCTGAGGCGTGCGGGCTGATTGCATCGCCTAGTACGAAGGGTGTATTTTTGCTTACTGCTGTCATTTACAGCCAAACGCGAAATAAAGCGTCATGTGTGACGCCTTGCCCTTTTATTGCAATTGCCTTTCGTTTTAGGGTTGAATGTACAATTGTACAATGTACAATGGGGTGTTGTGGGTGAGGGGGCGGAGCAGTTGTTTTTTGGGATAGCAGGTTTTCCATTGGGCTAAAGCCCAGCAACCCCCCCCCCCCCCCTATATCGTTATTAATTAGCTTGTCTTAAATGCTTTCTTTGCCCGGCCTGAAAAAGCTATTAACATAGTAAAGGGTATAGGATAGATCAAGTGTCATTAGTTGGCATTTAAGGGGTTGATCGTGTGTGTGTGTGTGTGTGTGTGTGTGTGTGTGTGTGTGTGTGTGTGTGTGTGTGTGTGTGTGTGATTTTGTGTGTGTGACTGTGGTGTCTGTTTGCGTGCGTGTGTATGTATTTGATTTTGGGCGTGTTTCTGTCTGTGCGTGTGTGTGGTTGAGTTTGTCTGAATGTGTGACTGTGTATGCATATGTGTTGTCCCTTCGCAGGGAAAAAAGGGGCGACCGGTGATCGCACGGCTGACCACAAGTGTACTGCGCTACGGGACCGAGACAGGGGCGCCTCAGACGGGTGGGGTATCCACCTCGCTGGGGCAGGCCTTGCGGGCCGTGGAACTTGTTGGTGCCGAGGTAGACGGGTGTTTTGCGTCATTGTTGGCGGAGGTCGTCGGAGTCAGCGCGGGGAATCTGGCACTGGGGTGGCCTCGACTGGCAGACGATGCCGCTGTACGCCCCATCTTTCCTGTATGTAGGACAGTCGGAATGTGATATGCAGTTCAGGTGTACCGCTGTCAGAGGTGTTGTGTTCTGTTTGGAAAACCCCTGCGAAGATAAGTTTTGGCGGTTGTTGGTAACTGTTTTTGTTCGAGTGGCCTATCCTAAATTAACTTCAGATAGGAATTGTTTTCATCATTTCATATTTATCCCCGTACGTCTGCGCTTATTTTCCCTGATGATATCCTGCAAGTGTGTGGATGTCAGTGCCTGGAGCGTCATGCGTGAGCACTAACGTCCTTTTAACGACTGTGCAGCGGATGGAGAGTGTCGCGGTCGCCTGTGTGGCGCGTTACCTTCGCAAGTGGGTCTGCCGAGCCGCATTCCTCCGACAGAAACACGCCGCACTCACCCTGCAGGGGTGAGGAACCTTCTTTGACACACAAATCCAGATACCGGGATTTCATTAATTGATTAGTGATTATTTTTACATTACTCAACATATACGTTATTTATATTTTCATGTAAGAAAATTACGTTTGAAAACAAGTGCTATTGATTACTTCCTTTCAATTTTTCAATTGGTTTCTTTGTTTTATGCTTTCAATATGCTTGTTCTGTAGAAATGTCTGATACTGTGCTTGTCTTAAAATCAACGCATGTCCTTGTGAGTATCGCTGTTGATTAAATAATTTCTGATTTACGCAGCTCTTATGATGGATGCATTTTTTTTTTCTCGTGTTGGTTTGATGATGCCTCCCGCTCGACAGTGGTACCCAACCCTGACGCATAGACCCTGAAACCCGCTGTCATTTTTTCAGTTCGTGGCGAGGTCGCGCTGCGCGCATCAGTGTGAGGCATCTCAAGCAGACTCGAGCGGCGACCACTTTACGTCCGCCCCCGCCCTCTCGCCCCACTGCGCTTTTCCCCGTTTGTTCTGCTTTCCATGTCTTCACTTTGCCACCCGCTGATTGGGCGTGTGATGCCACAATGTGGGGTATCGGTATTATACAGAACGGAGGTTGCGCGGGGTATTAGCGAGACGTTCGGTGGCGGAGCTGCGTGTTTCTCGGGAGCGGGAGGCAGTCGAGAAAGCCGAGGCGAAGCGCAACTTCGTGAGTTCGCCTCACTGTCAATGAGTGTTTGGTGCCTCGTCTTTCTTCTCTACGCTTTGCATTTGATTTGCAACAATTGGGGGTCGGAATCTGACCGGTGGGCTGTGGTGACCGATTCGGGTATCTCGTGCCTCGAAGGTCGCTGCGCAGCGGATCCAAGCAGCTGCGCGAGGTTGGATGGCACGTCGGAAATACGCTACCTATCTCTCGGGTGCGCCGATGAGTCGCATCTGCTTCTGCAGCCGCCCTCCCTTCGGACAGGTGACGACATTTCGGCCTCCTGTTCGAATTTCACCCGACACAGCTTCTCGTCGTTAGTGTTCGCCTTTTTCGCTCACGCCCACCAACACAGTATGTCCCTACCGTCTCCTTCCAGCATGAGCATTATTTTTTCGCAATTGCTCGCGCAGGTTATAAGCTGTTCGTCTTGCTTCGACTTCTTCCATTCCCGCTGGTACGTGCATTTCTCCTACATGTTTCACTACTGTGGCTGGAATTGCCCCATATGTAAGATTCGTAGCACTATCACTTTCCGCAGTGACATAGCAACGCAAGTTCTCTGCCGTCAACTAGTCCAGGCGTATTATTATTTGTCTCTCGCGATTCCGATACTGTACTGGCGACTATACCTCTGGTGCACTCGCTGACAGTTATGTGCTGTCTGACGTTGTTTCATATTTGTGTTGCAACCGATTCAAACCCTATCGCATCGCCAGCGTGGGGATTTCGAGTACCCACGCAGTCCCGGCGGACTGGATATGCCCGGAGTGCAATAAAAAATCGATCGCGGGTGATTCGGCTGATTATGGCCGTTCAAGCGCCGATGCGGACTGCGACGTGACTTGGCGCTCAGCGGATCGGTACCGACCGATGACACCGCTGGACCCCGTGGCGGTGATGGCGGAGCTGAAGGCAAGGCACGAGCGGGCTCGTCGTACTGTCACCGTCAACTCTACTCAGTCCAACACCGGGGGTGAAACTGCCAATGTACTCACTGTCGTCGCTGCTGACGCTGTTGTCGCCGGCTCATCGGAAGCTGCCAAAGACTCGACAGCAGCGGCACCGATGAAACCGTCCGCTGGCTCGATTTCCGCTGCTGCTTCCGTATCGCCTCGCGTGAAGGAGGATCGAGATTCTATTGCCATCACTCCGGCCTCATCATCACATGGAGTGCGGACGGGATATGAGATCGCTGGGGAGTGTGTTGACAGGACAAACAGCTGTTCTGACGGAGTATCGCCCCACGTCGCAGCGACTGGTACTCCAGCGAATGCGTATGGCGTGCCAAGCAGCGTAATTGCCTGCGATTGCTTGAAGGGGTCAAGATTGGAAGACGATGACAATTTATTTCGGTTAGAAGGTGCAGTTTCGAAGGGCACGGAGCTGGGTAAGGACTCGATTGCGGCTGGTGGCGCCCGTGTTCCTTTTGATGCCTGTCGCGAGACAGCCTCATCGTCCGGAATATCTGCCTACTCGGACGGCGTCGATATCCGTTTCGCGGGTGACGACTCGGTTTTCGGCAGCAGCCCCACCCCCTCGACTTCCCGCGCTTCCACGGCGACAGCAGGCACATCAGCGGCCATGGTTATGCATAGTGGAGCAGTTGGCCCGCCGCCGCCGGTAGTAGACCTTCGGCCGGTCGCCGCGTTGACGACCCTCAATAACCTTGCTACATCGGATAGGTCGGATCGCGCGAGTGTCGTGCGTGCCTCGAGTGCGAACGAACAGCGACGGCTGCGAATACTACAGGGCGCCCTCTCTCCTGGTGCGCAAGGGAAGCGCGGTCGCAAAGGCGCCCGCGAGTTTGCCCTTTTGGAGCGTCGAGCCACGTTTGGCTCGTCCCAAGATGATGCGCATCAGCGCGACCAACTACAGCCCATCATCAGTGTCGATCATGGGCCGGTTCGGGTGATGTACTTGTCGCAGACTGATCACGACGTATCCGAAGCAGTGGAGCGGAGCGTTCAACGGCGAGACGAGCTCCTAGCGGCTCTTCCTCGCGGTGATGCCCCGAAGCCCGCCGCACCTTTTGCGCCTGATGATGAAGGCGAGTTATCTGGGATAGCACCGGTAGCAGTATCAGTACCAGTACCCAATCGCGAACACAATAAAATTGCCGGAGAACACCGAGAGACTGATGCACCCACGCTGAGATACATAGCTGTCAGTCCTATGGGCAGCTACCACGGTCCTGAAAGGCATGCCTTCGGATCAACAGCCCTTCCCCATGGCGAGGGACCCGCACCCGCAGCCAAAGTGCAAGTGTATTTCATCCCCAGTACTGACAATGATACGCCGATCGAAGACGGCGCCGAATGCAGGACGGATACCGCTGCGCCCTCGCTGCTCGCTTGTCAGGCATCTGAAGATACGAGGCCGACAGCCAGTTGTGACGTCGATGATACGTTTGTGGCGTCGACGAATCGGCGTATTGCGCCAGACACTGCTGCCAGTTTTGCATTATGCTCGGTGGCCGGTCCGTTTGTTAATAGGCGGGGGCCGCTGGGTGGTCTCGCACCCTTACCGTTGACCCTCCCGCCGCAACACTCTACAGGGGAGGGTTCAGAGGAGGCGCCAGCGCTGAGGCAGGGTCGGTCCTCGTTGACGCTGCCACCCTTGAGGGGCGGGGGAGTGAGCGGGAAGTCGAAGTTGCCCCCGTTGGGAGGCACTGTGACATTAGGAGCGACGAGTTCTGCGTCGACCGTCCCAATGCTCCCACCAATCAATGTGCGCTCTGGACCTCCACCACGCGAATTAGTTTGAGGACACGGCAAAAACTGTCGGCTGTCATGAATCAAAATTCTCGTGCCAATCACGGACGACCATTGAAGTCTTCCCGCCCCGTCGAGGGTATGGACTGCTGCGTGTAGAACTGTGGATTTAAGGCGCATGGACAGAAGACAGGGGAAGACGCTGGGTCCTGAAATAAAATATTCAGCGGTTATGGTAAGGATCCGAGTTGTATTCGGTCTATTGGTATGCTAGAGATCCAAGTCTGTTGGTATGTCAGAGCAAACAGATAGACTTATCGCTAGATTCCAGAAACTGACCGGCGTGGTGTGGGCATTTCCGCGCTGAACGGCAGGGCTTCAAATCGGGTTGTTGACGAAACCGTGAAAACCCTCCTTAACGTCACAAGCTGTTTTTTATGATGACCAAGCTTGATAACAAGAGTATTACGGTCGCCACATCGAGTCTGGTACGTACTAATAATAAGGGTAGCATTTAATCATCGTGCCAGAGCCGGCACTGCAAGCAAGCGTATTCGCAGTCTCTTTAAAATATGTGGCCGCGGCACTTCATCACGGGTGTTATAATACTCCTGGGAGCCACAAGCGGGGCGCTGGAGCTAGGCCTTACCTCCCCTCTCGAGGCAGTCTTGGGACATGATCTCGCCCGGACTGCGGCCGCCCTCGTGTGTGCTGTCCTGCTCGAGGTGTTGTCTTGGATTGAGTGATGGCCTTCACTCCACTAATCGCTTGTAGTGTTTTGGCTTGTCTTAGAAATACCAATGCAGTGTTGACTGTATCGTTTCGTAGCAGCAGAATCTAGAGGAATACCAATGGAATATTGGTTTTGTCAATCTAATATACATATTTTTCATCAACCGCTCTCATATCGTCATCATTGTAGCATAATGGTGTGGCGTTTTGTTTCGCACAAATCATTCCGCAACTTGGCGTGAGCGCATATTTAATGCCGCGTTTCGCGCTAATGACGTCGCGTGTTTTCATATTGTTGGGGGGCCGAACGACAATTGTCGACGACCCCGTCTATCAACACCGACCCCATTCGTACGTGAACGGTGTAGCGCGGCGGCAGGAGCGTAAACTTTTTATGTCTGGCTGTCTCGGTCCCCCCCACCTACCCTCGAGGTGAAAGGGGACCTCGACTAGGAGGAACGTAGCGACGCGAGGAGCGGCTACGACCTTGGGGCGTGCGGGGCTTACGGGATGCGACGGCGGGATCGACAGCGACCGCGTGAGGATGTTTTTTTCGCTAGCCTTTTCCCTCCTTTCTCCGGCAAGACCGTAGTCCACGGGAGCTAGATTAAGCTGGCTGTCCACCCTCTGGCACCCCGGTTCGGTGGGAGCGGGCATTCTTGACAAATGGATTTATTTTTAGATCGTTTTTTGATTATACATTGTTTCTGTTATCATTGCTTATGCGGGAGGGACTATGGCAACTATTGCGGTTGCTTACGGTTTTTCATCTCCGAGAAACGTCGACACACATTGTAGATAGGTGCGTCGATAGGTGCACCCATTTGAAGAGTACCATGCTCGATAGTTCTCCTAAGCGTCCCAGATTGCAAAGTAATGATGGCCTTTAGACAACAGGCGGTCTATTATGCCGATATTGTTGTCATACAATTTTAATTTCAATACGGACGAGGTGGTGGTACTACTCGGAAGTAGGCCGCCTTTTATTTTGAGGACTCAGTGGTGCGATTTCGAGTAACCGTCGTAGGTGGAATTGGCGCGGGTTTTTAGTTTGTGCAATTTATCCGATGTGGCGGCATGGAGGAGGTTACGGATGCGTTCTTGATATTTGTGTTTGATGGTGCAAAGGGGACATGTACTCGATTGTGTGAAGGAGGGACTGTGCGGAAAGGGGGGGGGGGGGGGGGGGCTTGTTTTTTGCTGCAACGTCCGAGGGCTTTGACGAGGTTACGGGACTATTTCAAGAGCCACATGAGATTGGGGTCGGTCTCCGGGGGTTTGGGGTTCTTAATTAAGGGGGGGTAGAGGTCACACGGTAAGGCTAGTGATCGATGGTATCGTCGATGTTTTACAAGCGCATTTCGTTGAGATTTCGGGCACATTTCGCATTCGGGGTCTCCGAAACCACCACGAAACACGTCGACATAGTCCGGATGATATCATCGATCCCTAGGCTTATCACACGGTTGTTGCGTGGTCCATGTGGTTAGAAAGGAGAGTGGTAAATTCGTAGGCGAGGGTATCGAGGTCGTCGGTGAATGCGGTGTTTGGCGATGTGTTGAGGAGTGCGGCGTGTAGTGTGGCTATTTGGTTGATGAGTTCGCTTGTGCTTATTTGGTATTCACGAATGTGCTTTGGTGTGAGTGTGAGTTTGAAGTTGTATTTGCGTGTGGAAGTGTGACTGAGTGAGGATTTATTGGGTGGGGGAGGTCGAGGGAGGAGGGAGCGAGGATGACGAGGTGGGGGTGAGTGTTAAGTGAAGTGTGTGTGTGTGAGTGTTGGGGGGGGGGGGGGGGAGGGGGGGGGGTAGGGAAGGTCGAGACTGCAAACGGGGAGAGGGCGATGGGAGAGGGGGGTGATGAGCTAGTGGTCGAGGCTCCCTCCGCTGCGGGGAAAGATGGGGATGGGGGGTGGAGGGTTTAAAGCTGGGATTGGACGAGACAGGTGAGGGCGGGGTGTCATATACCTTGTTGTCTTGTGCTGTGGAAGTCGCCTACCCATATGATGCGATGTGTTGGGTGGTCGTCGGCGAGTCTGAGTCCCCATGTTGCCTCGTTTGCATACGAGCGGGTTGGTTGTTTGGTGCAGAGTTGGGCCATGTCGAGACCGATGAGGAGGTAGGGAGTGCCCGAGTGGGAGAGTAGGGTTAAGCCCGCGATATAGGGTGTGAGGTGGGGGGTGGGCGCAGGATGGAGGCCGGGTGGGAGGAGAATTTACGGACGGCGAAGAGGATACCTACATGGGGTAGGGATGTCTCGCGTTGTCTATGGTGGGCGCTTTTCAAGTGCTATTGTGGGAGGGCAACGCGCCATCTGGATTTGTGGGAGGTGTGGTTGGTTTCGGTGAGGAGGAGGACGTCTGGGTGGTGGGTGGTGGTGAGATGGTCGACGCCGAGAATGAAGGTGTGGAGACCACGGGTGTTGAGGTTGATGAGGTGTAGGGGTTGGGGTATGTGGTGGGGGGGAGTTGGTGGAGGGGGGGGGGGGGAGCTGAGGGAGGGGCTGGGTGTGGGGACATGGTTAGAGTGGTCTAGAGGGGGCGAGATGTGGGGTCGGGTAATTGCGATGGGTGGGGGTGTTGGATGAGCGGGGGGTGTGAGGGAGGTGCGGGGAGGGGTTGGGGCATGTTTTGTTAGTAGAGAGGAGCGGCCGACTGGTAGAGGAGTGAAGCGGGAGGCGTGATGCCATAGGAGAAAGTGCAATGCGTAGACAGTGGTACGACGGTCGAACATGAGAGAAGAGTAGGATTGGTGGGGGGAGTAGCGAGGACAAAATAGGTGTGTGGTAGGATATGTGTACCATAGGACCATAGCGGTCGAGGAGGTCGGGGGGAGGGTCGTGGTGGAGGGAGTCTATCGACGTGGCCGATGTGTGGGTGATGTGTACTAGACCGAGGTGAGAGTGCTGCCAGGTGAGGATAAGGATAGGGTGGTTAGGATGTCCGGGTCGAGGGGGGTGTCCGCGGCTCGAGCGGTTAATCTACATGCTAGGGGATGTCCCGTGGTAGTGATGGGTATCAACCTCAATGTTGGTTATTATTGTGTATGTGCAGGTGGGGTTAGAGTGCGAATTGTCGAGGGATTGGACTATGGTGTAAAGGTTTGGGATTTCTTTATAGCGTCCCCATTGGAATGAGAGTACTGCGGCTATGTCGAGGTCGCAAAGGGCAGTGGGAAGGCCATGTGTAAGGTTTATTAAGTCGAAGAGGTAGTATTCACGGTTTCAATGCATTCGCGGGGAGTTAAGTGAGGCGGGAGGAAGGCCGGTAGGTCGCTGATAATAATGTGTCGGCGTATGTGAGCTAGGGATGGGCAGGGGGTTGAGGCACGGGGTCGGACCTCCAGGGGGCGGAGCTCTTCGTTCGTTGCGGAGGTAGGGAGGAGGTGCGGCCTTGCCGGCCGAGGCTGCCGCAGACCGAGGGTGAGAGGCTCCAGTGGGTCCATCAGTTCAGATCTGTGCATGCCACACACAGTAAGCTCATTGAGACATATGGCCGGTTGGAGCATGGGAGAGGGTGTTGAGTGTGATGATGAGGGTGATGATAAAATTGGATAAAGGTCGTGTAACGTGAGGGAAGAGAGAGAGGATGTAAGGAAGGTATGATATGTGTCAAGGAGAGGCTGTTTCGTGAGAGTGTTATTAGTGAGGCAAGGGGTTGTCGATATATCGTTTCGAGTACTTCCGGGCTTTCACAAGAAGTCTCGGAAAAGTCCTAAAGAAGGCGGGGTGTACGAGGGCGGGAGGATATCGGTTGTGCGAGAAATGCAAGAGTTATCGGGGCGCCCGCCGGCGGCGCAGCGGCGGCGGCCCCGGAGTGGGGTGCGCTCGTAAGCCCGTCGGCACCTACCTCTACCTCCACGCGGTGGGCGCTAGTAACCATGTAGCCGTGCCAGGCTTGGCATGGTAGGGGGCTAAACGAGGTACCGGCAACTGCGATCCGCGGGATCAACACATATCGGGAAGCCATGTACGGAGGGTTTTGAAAAAAATAATATCCATACACATGCACTAAGATCTCCCGCTCGGGCCGTCCGATGTGCTTCTTCGCGACTGACTACTCACAAAAACTCTCCCGAAAAGGGGGCGGGAGGCGGTACCTGCGAAATATGTTTTGGCGAAAAGAGGTACGGACGGATCAGCGGTGGGCCGCGGGTGTTGGAGTTGGCGGCGGGCAGCCGGGAAGCAACTCCAAGGCAAGGCGCTCGCTAGCAGTCGTCCAGCCATGTGAGATTCAAGTCTCCTTGGGAGTGAGGCATGGAGCTACGCATGACGGAGGAAGGTCGCAGCCGGAGGAGCGACACGGTCTGGCGGCGGAGGTCCACATGATCGACCGCCCCCGAAAAAAAACCGGTACGGAGGGATTTCAGATAAATGATTTCCGTAACCATCATCTTTTGAAGAGTTGCGACTCGATCAACGAGTTCGACCAACCTCTCCCCCAATCGGTACCCATATATTGACGGGCTGCCTAACTTAAGGTGCCTAGGTTATCGCAACGGCACTCTGCATAAAGAGGCGCCCCCCTAACAACGTGAACCACCGGGAGAGGGTCTGGGCGGACTTCGCACGATGCGATAGGTGTTGGAACAAACGGAGACGGGCATGGGACATGAGAAAATTTGGCATGGAGGTAGGAGCGCCAGCAAGACACCGTCTTCAACTATGGACTTCCTCTCCCCTCATCCCCGGAGGGGTCAGGAAGTCTAGGCCACGAGGCGAGCTGCGAATGGAGGAGCAGCGATATCTCGAACGGGGGAGCGCGTGGATCGGGACAGAACATTCGACGGCATGTGCGAGGGGGGTTTTCGTCGGCCTTTTCCCCCCATCTCCGGCACGACCGGAGTCGCACATGAGCAGAGGCGCCCTTATCATAGAGGCGCCCGAAGACATGAGCCGTTATCTCGGTGATTGTCGTAAACAATTTTCAATCTTCAATTTTTCACACTCAAACGCGCTTTCCTCATTATTTCGAATCTCGTCATATTGACAGCTTCCGCGCTACTACATTCAAACCCGATACGACCTATAAAACTCTCCGGACCAACAAAGTTTGCAAATATATATATATATATACAATCTCACGCACTCCCTCGCGCCCCTTCGAGCGTCCGGACGTTCCCATCCGCCTCCTCCCAAACCCATGTCAACAATATGGCTTTGTAGGAGCTGCCGACTCGCGTATACCATTACAACACCGAACAAATCAACTGCTCAACCTCCGCTACCCCGTCTTTGTTACGAGATAGGCGGACAAGACATGTCGTTTCCGTCCTCAACCATGCCTCCCTCCTACTTAAAGGTCCTCCGGCGCGTCTCACAGACCGAATAAAAAAAGGCCACCCACCGGAAAGGGGCAATCCCCGGAACAATCCGCAATGTAAACCCTCAGTCCGCGGCTCGTACCTTGAGCTCTACACATGCATTGACCGCTCCCGTCATAGCATCCCCTCCCCGTCCCCTAGTCGGATCGGACGCAGTTGATAGCCTCGTGGAAGAACTCGTCCGGAGGACTACCGCATCGGTGGACCGATGCCCTTGTGTTCGGCCCGCTCCTTCCCCATGTAAGGCATAGCTTAGCGGTACCTCGTTTAGCCCCTACCGTGCCAAATGTGGCACGGCTACAAGGTTGCCAGCGCCCACCACGTGGAGGTAGAGGTAGGTGCCGATGGGCCTGCGAGCGCACCCCACTCCGGGGCCGCCGCCGCTGCACCGCCGGCGGGCGCCGCTTGAGTGTGTACCATGTGATGTGTCTACGGATCCACCGACCTGGGTGAGATATGCTCGGTTGAGAAGAGGTGGATGGATCCCGCTGTTCAACCGGGCCGGTTTCCACCAATATGTAGTGGCCAAACCCGGAGCTAAGATGGTCAGGGTAGCTCATTAAAGCACCGATCCGTCCCGGGTGCGTTTTGATAAGTAGTACTTTTTTAGGAATACTTCGGAATTTATTACGGTGTTTAGTGACGATAGGATGCTTTTTCTATTTCTTGTGGCGAGTAATTAAGTGCATGCAGCTAGAAACGGACTTCATGGAAAGAGTGTATATATACACATAGAGATCGCTTCGTTATATCCCTATGGAACGATGCTCGCCAAAAGCACAGTCTCGTTAGGCGGAAATTGCCATGTTCTTTCCAAACTCCCCCGATGGCTGGCTCACATTTGGTCCCACGACCGGAGAAACGGAGTTCCTCAAAGTTAGCGGTATGACAACTGCCATTAGAATCTGATTATGTACGAATGTATACGGTACATGTATATTCTAAAAGGTATATGTACCGGCTTCGCCCTCTACACGTACTAATAATCGGTACCACCCACGTCGTCGCCCGCATACGGCAATAACACAACATCTTGTCAGCCGGATGCGTCTACAATGCCTCAAAGCTACGACGCCGGCGATGATTATGGCCACGCCTCGTTCATGATCGGTCAAGCACATATGCGCTCAAGAGAGTCGTAAAGCCACGGACACGTTGCTCGGGGTCGGTAAAAACAGCGCCATCATTCGTAAATTTTGTCAAACGCACATAACGCACGGGTCCATTGACTCGCTTGATTCTTGCGTTATGTGTCGCGAGCTTTTCGTATAGCGCTCCGAGTGGTGCCAAATCTGCGAGCGTTATATGCTGGGAGGTTGGGATGCTCGTGCAACGCTAGTGGCAACGACACATTAGGTGGTGTGAGCGGGAATTCGAAGTCGCGTTGGGGCGGAAGTCGCGCGCCTAGCCATTAGGAGAGAAGGAGTAGCGATATTTCATCGAAACTCAGCGTGGGTTTTGGTGGACCCGTGCTCCAACTCTCTTCCTACTACCTATTCCTCAATGAAAAGAGAATGGCAACCTCGGGGAGAGCTCCAACTGTCAACAACGTCCGGCTACATTTCTGATTGTCCGTACAATTTCGTATACCGGTAGGCGCTCGGTAAGAATGAAATGAGAAATGATGTACAACAATACCAACAAACTGGACCGGCTGTTGTCTAACGGCCAGTAGTTGCTCAGCCATATGGGGCACTCAAGAGCAAAGATTAGGCCGGGTACTCTTCGACGAGGTACATCTACCGACACACCTATATGAAATAATGAATTGCGTGCCGACGTTCCTCGGGGGCTAAAAACTGTAAGCAAGCGCAGTAGTTGTCACAGTCCCCCCGCCTAAGCAATAACAACATAAATATTTTTGTAATCAAAAAAGAAAAAGATCTAAAATAAATCCACTGGTCAAGAAATGCAAATTGAAAGCTGTTACTCGACCTTCACGATGCACGGCCCGCTCCGACCAAACTGGGGTGCCGACCGACCTAGGCCGATTGGCATTCGTGAGGGACGACGGGCCATCTTGATATTGATCCCGCGTGACTCGTGTCTTGCCGAAGAAAGGAGGGGAAAGACTGGCAAAAAGACCCCTCCACACGTAGTCGCTTGTCGACCCCGCTGTCGCATCCCGTAGAACCGCGCACCCCAAGGTCGTTGCCGCTCCTCCCGGCGCGACGTTCCTCCTTATCGAGGACCCACGTCACTTGGATGGCAGATGGGGGGGGGGACCGGGACACACCGACCGAGTGGAAAGCTGGCGCTCATGCCTCCGCGCCTAGACTTCCCCCCTTATTTCCCTAGCCTTTCCGTGTTTGGTACCCGGGTACATGTTTGACAGTCCGTCTTGCCCCCTTGCCTCCCCCCTCCGATCGTACGTCCACCGCGAGCAACCATGTCTTGAGCATGGGCCTCCGCGCTAACCCGGGCCGGCGGGCCCACTCTCTAATATTAGGTGTGCTTAGCGATAGTGGGTGTCGATAGTAGGACGGCAGGTCACTATAGCCGGATCCGACGGGCCACGGGGCACGCACATTATTCAAAAGCCCTCCGTGCGGGATTTTCCGGCGGCGCCGACCCGGAGGATCGTCGCCGACAGATCGTGTCGCTCCCCCCGTCGCAGTTAGCCTCCTTGCCCTTCAAGCGTACTTCTCCCCCAGGAGATATAGTTTGGCGACGTAGTTAGATGCCAATGAGTGTCCTTCCATGGTGGTACTTTCCGACTGGCCATATATCCGGCGCCGTAGATATGTCCGTACCCTCTTCACGTCCCCCAAAAGAACAATGGGCCCATCCGTATCATTCGTAGGCATGACGACAGCCGCTCCCGCATTCATGCATACATTACCGATCTTTGTTGGGAGAACTAAAGGAGATCCGTGGGGTAGGGTAGGGCAATAGCCTCTACGCCGGGTATGTTCATCCATGTACACACGGAATGGCTAGAAGGGGGATAGAACCGCCGCTTCCCGGAACGGAGGTGTACGCCTTATCCAAGTACCGCCAAAAGTCGGTACCCGATAGGAACATATTGTGTATATGAACCCATCGCATCGCATCGCAACTGAGCGGCGAACACCTATAGGTGGAGGGCCAAGACTCCCCCGGAGTCTAGCGTACACATGTGTCCATTAGTAGTCCTACGGAGGGATATGTAAACGTGGTACGGATATCATTTAGTTTCCGAGAAGCCCTTCGTACATGGCTTCCCGGCGGCGACTGATCCTGAGGATCGCCGTTAACAATCCGAGCCGCTTCTTTGCCTGCGATTTGCCTCTTACCTGCGTCACATCGTGACTCGTCCCCCGGGAATGCGCGACTAGCCACGAGCGAGCGCCCTTTTATGGCGTTGCTTCCCGGCTATCCGCCGCCATATCCGACACCCGCTTCCCACCATTGACCCGACCATACCCTTCTCGCCACCACACGCTCTTGAGAAACATGCTCCACCCCCCCAAGTAGGACATTAGCGAGTAGAATCTAGCCACGAAAAGACATATCGGACGACAAGAGCGGGGGATCTTGGCGCCGGTAGCGTACATACATTTTTCATTCAATAGCCCTACGTACATGGCTTTTCCGACAGTTGCTCGTCGTGCGGATCGCAGTGCCGGCCCTCTTAGCCCCCTACCGTGCCAAGCCTCGCACGGCTACCGGGTTTCCAGCGCCCACCACGGAGAGGTGAGGGGATGACGGCGGGCATGCGAGCGCAACCCCTTCCAGGGCCGCCGCCGCTGCGCCGCCGGAGGGCGCCTCGGTAAGATACATGTACCCGTACCACCCGTTGTAAGGCGGTGCGGGTGAGACATGTACACTCTTCCCACAAAGTCCGTTAGTAGTGAAATAGGGCCTTTCGCGTAGGGCGGGCGTTTATCATGTAGGGTTTCTAAGGGTTTAATTGTACTTTAGCTCGTTGACGGACAACTAGGTCGAAGGCGAAGCGTGGTGTCGGTTGGACGATGAATTACTAGCGCGTGGCGCCGAGCGCTTTACACAAGCTCTACTATTTTTTACGTGGGAGTAGGTAGGACTAGCGTGGCGCCGAGCGCTTTACACACGCTCTTCTCTAGTGTCACTTGGTGGAGGGCCCATAATCTGTTAGTTGTTGGAAACGGATAGCTACAGGGAGCTCGGGCCGGCCCCACAAGGGGGCCCGCCCGGCTGTGGTGACTAAAGAAGTGTGAGGAGAGAGACGGCGGGCGGCGACGAAGGCACCGGCAGGGCCGGCCGACCGCCACTAATAGGGAGTAGAGTACCGCTAATAGAACAACACTAAGTACTAGGATGACAAGTAGCTACCTTGTACACAAGTACTACGCAACGGGATGCTAGTGCTAACATACCATCACTCCAAATAAACCACCTCACCATACACCCACCATATTTGTACCCTCCCTAACGACGCAAACACCTTCCTACCCCCATACCAACACACATTCACCCCAAACCCCCACACCATTCGGCACACGATGGATGGTGGACATCTACCTCGTCTCCAAACCCCTCGCCCTAGCCACGCTGCCCTCCCACTCGACTAAGACAACCCTCCACAACACACTCGAATATATTTACAACACGCATCTTCCCACTCCCTCCATCACCATCCCACCCCCATCCCTCTTCGACACCTATTCACCGATTTCTGAAGGCATCTACCGTCGACCCCCCTACCCCACCCACCCTATCAATGTCCCTCTCCTTGAACGCACATCACTAACATTCTCCCCCACCAAAGGAGACGTCGAGGAGCTTGGGATTGGCATGCCTTCGTTTACACAGACGGCTCCTAAAAAGGAAGCTCCTCCCCCCTTGAATCGGAGGCCATCCACCCCGCCTTGGACACACGCGTCAAAATTCTGGTGACTTCCACTACTCCCTCACACACCGTCAACCGTGTAGAACTCGCGGGCATCGACATCGGCCTTCAGCTAGATAACACCCTCCTCCTCACGGAAAGGGCATGCTCTCTCCGGCTCATACAATGTTACCTCAACTGCCCATCCGCCTACCGATACCACATACCTCGCGACACACTTGCCTCCATCACACACACCCTCCAAACACGCTGCAAATCAAGCATCCGCACTCATCTAGGCAAAAATCAAAGCACACAACCACTCTGTCGGCAGCGACCTCGCAGACACTCTCGCTAACCAAGTTGCAGACGGTCACTTACCCGACACGACCTACTCTACGGATTCAGAAGTGTATATCGGCACATGGACCTTGCCATACACCCTCATTACCCAAACCCTAGGAGAACCCACACCCTACAGGTACATCAATCTCAAAACATACGCACACATATCCAATATCAAACACGGCGCCCTCCTCGCCCGCGCTGCTGCAGACGGGGCGCCGGACTCCACCTTTCGCAAAAAACACACATCATTAACCCATATCCAATTCACACGCAAGCAGGAATTCATATGGGGAGTACACAACACCCGCCTCCTCCCACACAACCCGACACTACGCTGCCTCATGTGCGGTCAATTCACTAGCAACGGCCACATGGCCGGTAACTGCCCCTCTATGTCCAGCCTCTAACATGATCGTCACAATAGTGCGCTGCAACTCCTCCTCTCCCTCATGGAACACCACAACAGAGGCCGATGGGAGACCATAACGGCTGACTTCGGTAACAAACCTATCAAATTATTCACATCTCGCTCACCTATCCTCAACACACTTGACTGCCCCCTTCACCCCACCCACATGCCCACCCGTCTAGTTGTCGCTGAGGAAGGTTTGTCGCCCGACTCCCTAACCTCGTGCCCTGCCATTTTACCCGAAGACATACTCCACTCTGCAATGTGACCCCCCGCACACAAACCCGACTTCATACGGCTCCTCGAACAGCCGCCGCCGCTACTCCCGAATTAAAAAATCAGAGAGGGGAGTGGAAATACTTCACCGACCACAACCTTTCAAGCGCAGCACAAATGATTCGAGATAAGTATACCCCCCATAGACAACATTGGCCGGACACATAGGTTGATGTTATTCCCATAGTTATGAGCCGCAAATGTAATCATCACACTACATCCACGAAAATTAGTCTCACCTCCCTTCTCATACTCCGCACTGACCCCCCGACAGACTTGTTTTGAAAACACGTCTCGGCTCCACACGCATCCTATCGCAACTCCACTTGCACACTGTCCAATGGCCACACCGTCTCCTCCTCATGTACCGCACTTAATCCCGCACGACGACTCGCCGCACCTCCAATTGCCGCGCACACACATGACTTTGCATGACTGCTACCCGCATGCACGACACACTCCCCGGGGTAGGGGGGGGGGGTTAAGTCCCCATCGCCCTTTGGAGAGGTTGGATTTAGGCGGTTCACGGTCTAGCCTTAACTTATAAGTTTCTTGCAAGGCATAGTATGGAGGGCCCATTGACAGCATCCGGTTCCACCCGGTACATGTTGTAAACAATTTCAATTTCAATTTCGTGCAACCACCCGTGGCCGCTACTACTCAACCTCGTTCTCGGCGCCCGCCGGCGGCGCAGCGGCGGCGGCCCCGGAGGGGGGTGCGCTCGCAGGCCCGTCGGCACCTACTTCTACCTCCACGCGGTGGGCGCTGGTAACCCCATAGCCGTGCCATGCCTGGCACGGTAGGGGGTTGAACGAGGTACCGACAGCTGCTATCCGCGGGATCAGGATCTGTCGGGAAGCCTTGTACGGAGGGTTTTGGAAATAACATAATATCCGTACTCCGGCATAGGGATCTCCCGCTCTGCCAGTCCGATATGTCTTTTCCGCGACTAAACACTCGCAGATACTCTCCCGACGATGGGGCGGGGGCGGCGTCTGCGAAATATTTTTTGGCGAAGAGGGGTACGGACGGATCAACGGAGGGACGAGGGTATTGGAGCTGGCGGCGGACAGCTGGGAAGCAGCGCTAAGGCACGGCGCTCGCTAGCAGCCGCCAGCCCTGCGATAGCCTTAGGTCTCCCCTAGGGGCGAGGCCTGTTGCTGCGCATGACGGAGGTTGGTCGCAGCTGGAGGAGCGGCACCGTCTGGCGGCGGCGGTCCCTAGGATCGCCCGCCGCCGGAAAAGCCCGGTACGGGGGGTTTTTGGAAAAATTTCCGTACCCACCATCTTTTGAGGACCGGCGACTCGATCCTTGTGCTCTTCCAACCCCTCCCCTAGTCGGTACCCGGTTATCGATAGGCTGCCTCAGGCAGTGTGCCTAGGGTTATCGTAACCGCACACTGCTCGTAAAGGCGGGCCCCTAACAACGTAAACCACCGGGAGAGGGCACGGACGGCCACAGCGCGATCAGATAGGTGTTGGAAACAGACGGGAAAAGGACAGGGGACATGAGAAAATCTGGCTCGGGGGCAGGAGAGCCAGCCGGACACCGTCTGCAGCCTAGTTCTTTTTCCTTCTCAACCCCCGAAGGAGGAGAGAAGACTCGGCTAGGTGGAGAGCTGCGTCGAGAGGAGCGGCTAGTACCTCGGGCGGGGTTGAGCACGGATCAAGGCGGGACCGACGACGACCTTTGCGAGGGGGGTTTTTCACCTGCCTTTCCCCCCTAGCTCCGGCACGACCAGAGTCGCACAAGAGCCGAGGTCAGGTAGGTTCGCCTCGACCAGCTCAAGCTGAGCAGCCTTGCTGATCAGCGACTCCGCAGCGGCTGGAGCAGGCCGCGTATCGTGGAGACTAGCGACACTTTTTTATTTCATACTGTATCCAAAAAAAAGCACGTATAGATCAGAAAATAATAAATACCTGGATACGGGTATGTTTTAGACGGTATCGTTACTGCCATTGGAGAGGTTGGGATTAGTGGTTCACGGTCTACCTCACGCTTAGAAGTCCAACAACAAGTTGAGCATAGCAAAAGGGGGGCCCTAGAGACTCGAGCCGGTTTTACTGGTATTGGAGTAAAATATTTCAATTTCAATTTCAATTTCAACCTCGTCCTCAAGCTACGACAAAGCTGAGCAGCGACTACAAGTGTGTGGAAGGAGGGGGTTCATCTTGGGTCTACACACGCCTACGTACCAAAATCCGACTCACCGGGTTTCGAACTCGCGACCTTTTGCGTATTAGGCGTGCGCTTTAACGGCGCACCGGGAAAGAATGAATGTCTCGTAGTGGCTTCTCACCACTAAGGTCTGCTCGCGACATGACCACGCCCCCCCCCCACGGACTCTCCCCGGACCGCAGCCCGGCTCCGAAACCAACGTGGAAGGTGGGGGTTCATCTTGGGCCTACACACGCCTAAATACCTAGATCGGACTCACCGGGTTTCGAACCCGCGACCTTTCGCGTATTAGGCGTGCGCTTTACCGGCGCACCGGAAAAGAATGGATGTCTCGTAGTGGCTTCTCACCACTAAGCTCTACTTACGACAATGGTCACTCTGAGATGGACATGCCATGTACGGCACCATGCACATATCGAGATGGCCGTGAAAGACCTCGTCATCGCTCCTCGTGACAACTTGCTTCGTCCATGATGATGTGCAAGGCGTGGTATTGTAAGCAAGCCTCAATGAACCGTCAATGTTGTCCGCCTTCCTTACCGGCATGGATCTACCTTTAGCTAGGAGTCGTCAACGCCACGCTAGCTGCTTTCGCTAGCGGACAAGGCCCGCCAACGAGAAGGACGCACGCACGCGCAAGGCGAATTGTGGTACGCAAGTACAACGTCGAAGTCTCGGAGTGCACCAACCCTTGGACGGACTCGATGCGCCCGCATGTTTCTCGCATCCTCGGACAAGACGCTATGAGCGCACAAACATTGAGCTCACTTGCAACAACATGGGCACCAAACACCTCAACTACGTACGGCAATACAATCCAACGGTACTTTGATTTTTGCGAGGAGCAACAACTAGTCCCCCTCACATGTAACCCCGCCACGATTGCATGATTCGTCATGTGACTCGGCAATCTTGGCACGATCAAGGCTTCAAGTCTCAAGCCCTACATGTCAGCGGTCAATAGCTTCTACAAGGACCATGGACGAGAACCGGTCGCGCTAGGGGACCTCGTGGCGCAAGATCGAAAAGGATTAGCAACGTGGCAGGTAACCCTCACACCGATGCTCATCCGTGTACCACTCCCATCCGCAGTTGTACGCCGCGCGCTCACGCGGCGTATTGAAATACAACTCTTAACTATAGACGACGCATCACGCCCCAAAATCGAGCTACTACGAGCATCTCTCGCAACTATCGTCTAATTCAATTTTTTATTGAGGTGGAGCACGAGTTGAGTGCCTTACTAGTGACCCCGCCACTACACAACAAGGTGGAACCTCGACAAAAAAATAACGAGGCGTAGCAGCCGAACACCACCTACTACTATGTGCGACCTCAAAGGGTGCTCACCCTCGGATCGCTAGACTTCTTAGTTTTTTCGACGCCTTCCGACTGTGGACGGCCAATAAGACCCCCATGTATGGTTGGGCGATCGACAACCGCGAAAAATCAGTCACCTACTCAGCATACACCCTTTCGAGTTGCATGCATCTCGTACTAACGGTCATCAAGGTCAACCCCCTAGACGGCTTTGCTTGGACGTTTCATTCACTTCGAACATGTGCAATCCCGGCCGCATACGCGATTGGGGTTAACGTGCAGAAAATTAAGTATTTCGGCGGTTGGGGGAGGGAATCAAGCGTCGTGCTCGTCTACATCTAACCCCGTGGCGCTCCTACGACAACGGATTGGTACTTACTTGGTTGGCTCACGCCGTGGGGCGGACAATCGCAAACTACCCGCCAAACGGCGACATGATGGCATGACGGAGCTCTCACTGCTTTGTAAATTGTCATACTATTGAATTACAAGTGTGACGAGTACAGTCATGCAACAGTACATTGCAGGGCATTGTACATGTACTCGTTACTAATTCCAATTCGTGCTTTTCCAACGGACGGACGTACAAACGTGGGTACGTCGCTACTGCAATATTCACAAGGGTATTGATGCATGTTGTACGACCGATACCTCCTTGTACGTACATGTACGCGCGGTTAATCTAACTAGCTAGAAGACGCGCCTAAGCGAGTTCTCCGCTAGCAGAACATGCCGCGTCGTGATTCCCAATGCTAGATGAGCCGCGTCTCTAGACAGATGACGGCGGTTGGAAATCTCTAACGCCTGACACGTAGGCGAAGCAAGCATGCGTAAGCTATCTGGGCAAAAACCTATTTCAGCCCAGTGCAGTAGAGGGGAGGTGACAGAACCATTTAACAATTCCTTTGTTCACTTACAACATATACTGCTAAAGTACAAGCAGTGATACATCTTTTTACTATCTTTCATCGACAACATCTTTTGCCATCTTGCAACGTGAGAACTAGACAGATAAGAACTGATTTGTGCTAGCGTTTAGCTTGAGGAGGCTAACCGCCACACTAGTTTCGGAGCTCTTTGGTCGACGCACGTTTTCGCTACCATTTGATTTGCTTGACGTTGCTTGATTGGCCCGTAATGGCTTCTGTTGGACCCGGACGTTACGTGGTGGTCGTACTTCACGTCGGCGAAACTAAATTGTCCGACGTTAAGCTTGTGTTACAACGCGAGCCTCGTACCGGTAAAACTTGGTTCCCGGCTGGCTCTGTCACAGCTAAAGAAGAGCATGTCGATGCTGCCGCTCGAGAGTTACACGAGGAAACCGGCCTTATCTTGACCCCGGATGATTTGACGCTATTGAGTGACGCACCTGTTCGAGTTGCGTTACCTGCAAGGCAACAACTCGTTTACGTTTACTCGGCTTTTGTTCATGTTCCGTACGTTACGACCCACTTACGTACTCTTGCTCAGCTTGAGCACGCTCTTACAACTCAGTCGACGACTAATTTGGATGGTTCTTAAGTCGTCCCGGAAAAACTTGATATCGGTGGTCTGAATCTTACGCCCGCCAAGACGGGGTTACTTCCTGCTATGAAGCATAAGAGCGAGTTACTTCACTTCGCTTACGTGACTCAATGGGAGACTTTTCGTCGTGCAGTCTATACATCGCAAGCCCCCTTTCATGATGACACGACCATTCCGAGGCAGATTTTCATGTACCCCCGGTTTTCTTCGGTCGATTCCGGTCCTGTTTGGCTGCTTATTCGTAGTTACATTAATCAGTTGTGTGGTGAAACACCGACTGATTTACGTGTGGGAACGCCTATGCCTACGAGTAACATTGCTGGCTTACCCGTGACCCTTACGGAGACTCAACGCAAGGCTGCGATTAACTCCCCGTTTCAGTCAGGTGACAACTCCCGTAACTTGGAAGACTTGCTTGAGGCGCAACCTCAGCGCTTTCTCTTGCTCGGTATTACGGCTTATTCGTACGACTCAGTTATCTGGGGTACTTCACAGTTCTCTGGACATTTGAACGGTTGGTGGCTGAACCGGAAAGTTCAAGCTGCTATCCCGTCTACCGATGACTTGCTTGTCGCGGAATTGCGGAACGAAGACTACTTTTCTCCCGAACATCCAAGATGTCGCGATTAATGCTCTGCTCAACCTTACGCAAGGTAGCATGAGTTATGCTTTCTACACCAAGCAGTTCAACGAATTTTTACGTCGGTCACGTCATAAACCTTACGGCCGATGTGCAATGCGTGCGCTTTATCAATGGACTGGCGAACTTCGGATTGAAGACTCAAGCTAAGTCACACCGGTCTCAGAAAGGTTACAACGTGACTTTGGAGGAGCTGCAAAATTTCTTGAATGACGTCGTGACCGATTCGCCAGCGGTCTACATATGGCCCATCTACGGCACTTGGAGGTGGACAACCCACTCGGAAACGCAACGATGATGACCCACTAGTCGGAGCCTGTAAGATCTGGAAGCGCAATGGTGCTGGCCGTGATCGAGGCCGTGGTGGCAATCATGGTGGATGCCGTGGTCAACCATCTTCAAACTCTGGCCGAATTGATTTCAGCGCAATTGCAAATGCGATGACAGCTGGGGAGCGCAAGAGGCACATGGAATATCAGGAATATACTATTATAATAATTATTATCATTATCATTACATGGAATATATGGAATATATTATTATTATTATTATTATTATTATTATTATTACATGGAGTATTTTACTGTGTCAGATGGTAAAATTTCGGTTTCCACAAAGAAAGTCGAGGCCGTTGCAGACTGGCCAGTGCCCACGACGCAGAAGGAGGTTCGCAGTTTCGTACAGTTCTGCAACTTCTATGCCAGATTTATTCATCATTTCAGCGACCTTACGGCTCACTTTACGGACTTACTACGGAGGTCCCAGCCACATAAGGTTACGCTGACGCCTGCCTGTTTGGAAACCTTTGAGACTCTCAAGTAGCCGCGGCTCATTTCCGCGCCATGCCTGATCTTTCCGGAGGTCGGCTCGGACGCGACGTTCACCGTGGCTACAAATGCTTCAACAGTGGGGATTGCAACAGTCATGTTGCAAGACCAAGGAGGAGGTCTTCACCCAGTCTCTTACTGGGTGCGTAAGCTGAATCCAGATGAGCGTGGTAACACTTACTATGCGTACGACTTAGAAGCTTTGGCCGTATGCGAAGCTGTCAAGCATTGAGGTGCTATCTTGAAGGATGCTCAAAGTTCCTTGTCGTAACAGACCACGACACACTGAGACATGTGCTTAGGCAACCGAACAACAGGCTGAACAAGCTGCAAGCCAGATACCTGCGGGATTTGCAACCATTTGTGGGCTCGATGACACTTGCATATCGCAAGGGAGCTCTGAACGAAGCTGACCCGTTAAGCCGGCGTCCAGAGTCTCCAGACTCCGGACCTCATGCCACAGTTTCATTATATTGGGATGGCGAGGTTCCATCAGATCGAGAATTACGACGGAAGTCCCAGCTGCTGTTTGAAGACGCACATTTAAATTTACTGACTGTTAACGCGTTGCAGTTGAGCCCTGAATTCGCTGATCTCATTCGCGAGGGGTACTCCCAAGACTCTTTTTATGGGGACGAGGGTGAGTGGACGAAAGACAGCCGGATTGAAGCCAGACCTGGATATTTTTGGCGCCTCGATCGCCTCTGTATTCCAAAGAACTCTGAGCTCCGACTGAGATTGATCACAAAGCTGCACGAAAGTTCGTCTGCTGGTCACATAGGAGTCGCTAGCACTCTTGCTAAAGCACTCGACAGATTCTGGTGGAAACGACTTCGCCAAGATGTGAAAGATTTTTGTGAGCGCTGCGTCGTATGTCGACGAGAAGATTCGACCGCAGATGGCTGCGACTTATTACCCACTACATGTTCCACCCAGACGGTGGCATACAGTTGGTCTTGACTACCTGACACACTTGCCTGAGAGCGATGGCTTTAACGATGTGCTGATTGTAGTAGACCATCTAACTCGAATGGCCCATTTTCGGCCATGTACAGAGAGTGTTACTGCCGAAGAAACTGCAACTTCGTTTTTACATGGAGTCTACCGTTTACATGGACTACCCCGTGTGATGGTCAGTGATCGCGACCCGAAATTCGTGAGTGGCTTTTGGCTGACAATTTGGCGACGCCTTGGAACGCGCCTGAATATGTCTTTCAGTCGACATCCAAAGACATACGGACTAACAGAGCGAGTGGTCAGCACATTTCAGTAGCTTCTTCGTTGCTTCGGTTGCTATGATGGCTCTGATTGGACGACTCTACTACCACAAGTGGAATTTGCGTACAACGCCTCTCGTGCACTCGGAATTGAACACACACCGTTCGAGGCTAATTTTGGATTCTCTCCTGAGGAGCCTCCTGACCTCCTGTTTAGCATGCGACCGTCAATTCCAGTTTCGCAAGACGCAACAGAGCGGTTAAGATTGTTATAGGAAGTACATACCCTGGTACGCTCTGTGTTACAGCTACACAAGGACGAGATGCCAGCGCGCACATAACCGTCTACAACGCCACACTTCGCCAAAGGAGACAAGGTGTCAGTCGTCACAACCAACCTTTTTCTGCGTGGACAGTCGAATCGGAAATACACAGACAAAGAGCTTGGACCTTTTTCAGTGGAAGAGCAAATTGGGAAACACAGTTACAGATTGAAACTTCCAGCGACAGTACGCTTACATCACGTGTTCCATGTCAACAACTTACGACCTTGCTCTACCGCTCCACTACGACTAGCTGTCCCGGTGACTTTTCCTGAAGGATACGACGAGGAATTTGATGTTTCGCACATCTCTGCTGTGGGCATTAAGTCACTACCTGGACGACGAGGCAAATATCTGCTCTTCATGACGCACTTCAGTGATGACGAGATTCCACCTGTCTGGCACCGATTGAACGAAGTACACCGGACAACAACGTTACAAGATTTCTTGGAGACGCCCCAATGGCACACTTTTGCCAAGACTCAGGCGTACATCGACTTCATGCACGCTCACCTGAGTCCACGCGCATTCCTGAGTCCTAGTAATTGCTTCAGTAAAGGAGCTTAGACCACGGAAGTCTTCCTCGCGGCGGCCTCATTGATCTGTTAAGAGGGGGAGGGTACGAGTGTGACGAGTACAGTCATGCAACAATACATTGCAGGGCATTGTACATGTACTCGTTACTAATTCCTATTCGTGCTTTTCCACAGGACGGACGTACAAACGTGGGTACGTCGCTACTGCAATATTCACAAGGGTACTTATGCATGCTGTACGACCGATACCTCCTTGTACGTACATGTACGCACAATTAATCTAACTAGCTAGAAGACGCGCCTAAGCGAGTTCTCCGCTAGCAACACAGGCCGCGTCGTGATTCTCAATGCTAGATGAGCCGCGTCTCTGGACAGATGACGGCGGTTGGAAAGCCCTAACGCCTGACACGTAAGCGAAGCAAGCATGCGTAAGCTATCTGGGCAAAAACCTATTTCAGCCCAGTGCAGTAGAGGGAGGTGACAGAACCATTTAACGATTCCTTTGTTCACTTACAACATATACTGCTAAAGTACAAGGAGTGAAACATCTTCTTAACATCTTTCATCGACAACATCTTTTGCCATCTTGCAACGTGAGAACTAGACAAATTAGAACTGATTTGTGCTAGCGTTTAGCTTGAGGAGGCTAACCGCCACATAGAGGTTCGAGTTATACGGGGCTAGATAAGCAAGCGTTGCCATGCCGCTTGGCAAAGCTAATCGTCCAAGCTAGCTTTTACGGGCGGTCGGGCGTTGCCTTTGTAAAACTCACCCCCTACATGTGACGCGTCCACACTGCGCTTGTCCATCTTGTCCCTTTTGCACGAACATAACTCTCGCAAACCCACCCTCCATGATTCCCTCTTTATGCGTATACATGGCCGCTTTTGCCATGTCAACCAATTCATTTAAGATATCTACACATTTGGCACAACGGAGCCCCCGCTGCTTTGTAAAGAGCGACAAATATCGACAAGCTTTTTGCTTGTCGGATGTGTCCGGTTTGGTGTGTGCACAATGTAGTGCTTCCTTTTGCCGTGCTTTGGATTCCGTGATCCTATTGTCGCTCTTGCCCTTTTGTTTCCCCGCCTTTTCCATGTCCGTGCTCATGTTGTTCTTCTTGTAATCATCAATGCTGATGTGTCCGGTTGGGAATACGTTCCTTTTTTTTTTTTTTTTTTTTTTTTTTGCGGTTGGGAATACCTTCCTTACTGATGTAACATGTATCGTACAGCACAAGGAGCGGCAGCGCGTGCTGCCCGCGTGGAGCAATGGCGAATAGATAAATCCGAATTTCTCTGTACCTGCGATCTTCGCTATCGCTGACATGTTTTCCGTACTTAGTAAACATCTGAGAATTGCTTACAAGAAGAAGAAGCAGATGAGCACGGACAGGGAAAGTAGCAAACATCTGAGCAGTTAAGGATTGATACTCTATTTTATTTTTAATTTTTTTGATACTCTATTGGAATTGATACTCTATTCCATTTCTTCTTTGCTTTCCTTTGGATTCCGTGATCCTCTCGTCACTCTTGCCCTTCTGTTTCCCCTCCCACTTTCCATGTCCGTGCTCATGTATTCCTTCTTTGCTGGCGGTGGATTCCCCTAATTTCTTTGTTTTGGATATTTTGTGTCATTAGAGGCATATTATTATTAAAGGCATATTAGAGGCATATTATTATTTCAGGCATTCTTCGGAAGTTGACGCTTTATAATTACCCCGAGTTGTTTTTCATTGCGATAAATTTGATTACAAGAATAACAGCATGAGCTCGAACCCACACCAAAAAAGAGAGAAGAATAAAAAGGCTTTTTTCCTACAAAATATAAATTTGCTACTGCACCTGCTACTGACTCTTGTCACTCTTGCCCTCTTGTTTCCCCTCCCACTTTCCCTGTCCGTGCTCATCTGGTTCTTCTTGTAAGCAAAATTAAACCTGCTACTGACATTTACCCGATGGCAGAATTTGCCAAATATTTCTACCTGGTTACACTTACGCCAAAAGACCACCACATGCTTGGCATGGGGGAACTGGGGAAGATTATCGCTAATCATGGGTTGGGAGGGTGGGTTGCGCGAGCCAGATGGGCGAGCGCAAAGCAGAGAGTGCCAGTGCTCGGGTGTTGCACCGGCTTAAAGGTCGCAGCTAGCTAGTGTTGCTGGAGGCATGGCTTGCGGCGTTGCGCGAGGCGTTTCCCTTGTCGCCGAGGGTGACCTCGAGGATGGGGCAAGACGCACCGCTTTTCCAATAACGCTTTACCGTTGAGGTGTGCGTTGGGTCACGTATGTAAGTAAGTTTTGGCGCCCACCGGCGGCGCAGCGGCGGCGGCCCCGGAGGGGGGTGCGCTCGCAGGCCCGTCGGCACCTACCTCTACCTCCACGCGGTGGGCGCTGGTAACCCCATAGCCGTGCCATGCCTGGCACGGTAGGGGGCTGAACGAGGTACCGACAGCTGCGATCCGCGGGATCAGCAGCTGTCGGGAAGCCATGTCCGGAGGGTTTTGGAAAACATAATATCCGTACACCGGCACATGGATTTCCCGCTCGGCCAGTCCGATATGTCTTTTCCGCGACTAAACACTCGCAGATACTCTCCCGACGATGGGGCGGGGGCGGCGTCTGCGAAATGTTTTTTGGCGAAGAAAGGTAAGGACGGATCAGCGGAGGGACGAGGGTGTTGGAGCTGGCGGCGGACAGCTGGGAAGCAGCGTTAGGGCACGGCGCTCGCTAGCAGTCGCCAGCCCTGCGAGAGCCTTAGGTCTCCCCTGGGGGCGAGGCCAGATGCTACGCAGGACGGAGGTGGGTCGCAGCCGGAGGAGAGACACGGTCTGGCGGCGGCGGTCCCTAGGATCGCCCGCCGCCGGAAAAGCCCGGTACGGGGGTATTCTGGAAAAATTCCCGTACCCACCACCTTTTGAGGACCGGCGACTCGATCCATGTGTTCTTCCAACCCCTTCCCCAGTCGGTACCCGGTTATCGATAGGCTGCCTCAGGCAGTGTGCCAAGGGTTATCGTAACCGCACAATGCTCGTGAAGGCGGCCCCCTAACAACGTAAACCACCGGGGGAGGGTACGGACGGTCACAGCGCGATAAGATAGGTGTTGGAAACAGACGGAAAAAGGATATGAGAAAATCTGGCTCGGGGGCAGGAGAGCCAGCCGGACACCGTCTGCAGCCTAGTTATTTTCTCTTCTCAGCCCCCGAAGGAGGAGAGAAGACTAGGCTAGGTGGTGAGCTGCGTCGGGAAGAGCAACTAATACCTCGGGTGGGGTTGAGCACGGATCGAGGCGGGACCGACGACGACCTATGCGAGGGGGGTTTTTCACCTGCCTTTCCCCCCTAGCTCCGGCACGACCGGAGTCCCACAGGAGCCGAGGTCAGGCAGGTCCGCCTCGACCAGCTCAAGCTAAACCGCCGTGCTGATCAGCGACTCCGCAACGGCTGGAGCAGGCCGCGTATCGTGGAGACTAGCGACATTTTATATTTCATACTCTATCCAAAAAAAACACGTATAGATCAGAAAATAATAGATACCTGAATACGGGTATGTTTTAGACGGTATCGTCACTGCCATTGGAGAGGTTGGGATTAGTGGTTCACGGTCTACCTCACGCTTCTAAGTCCATTTAGGCGTAACACAAGGGGGGGCCCAGAGACATCAGCCGGTTTTTACTGGTATTGTTGTAAACAATTTCATTTCATTGTAAGTAAGTTTTGCAAACCTCTAGATTAAAAACAATCTGACTATTTACCCGAGTGCACGTTTTGCATGTATTTTAAAAACCGAAGGCTTGCGCAGCCTAATCTTAATGAAGCGGGTTAGTTGGGACGAGCCAACCGAAGTACCGCCACGCCGTTGGAGTAGGGGTCATGGTGGGGTCGATGTATTTTCCTTCAGTCACGGAATTATTCTTGGCCCATCCACGCTTGTATTTGACGACGTGGAGTGGGGCCCCGATGCAACTAGCAACATAGGCGGCACCTTTTCGGAGTTTGTGCGATGCCCATTTGAATCGTTTTGGTGGCGCGCCGCGCGGCGCCGATGGCGGTGTGAGCGTCGAGGAGCCATGCGGAGGGAGTTGGAGCCGCTTGCCAATCGCCCGAATTCTCGTAAGGTGCGAAGCTCCATAGTGCGGCTAGCGGGGGGGTGTTGTAGAATTTTGCGCAGTAGGCTACACGCTTAGTGCAATACCATTCGAGGAGGTCAGCGAGGGCGGGGTTGGCGGTGATCGGCAAGCCATGACTGAGTTGTCGGCCAAGTTGCATCGATGGTCGCCTTTTTCTTTCCGGATGAACAACCAAATCTGTCCATATGGGCGGTCGACTAGTAGGTCGTGGGTTAGGTAGCGGACTCCATATTCCGCTTTGCAGAAGAACGCGTAGTTGGTGCACACCGCAAGTACTGCCCGGAATCTAGTGATGAGGTGTCGGGATGGTGGCGTCCACGTTAGGTGTTCACGGATTTGAGCCGCGGCGTCGAGTAGAGCGAGGGCTAGGGGGGCATGTAATGGCAAGCGGGAGTCCGCGGTGAGTAGTCGTTCTTGCTGCATTTCGAGTCCGCGGCGTGCGTCCGCTAGGATTTCGCCGACGGCAATCGGCCGTTGTTGGTGGTCGCGGAAGAACTTATTACTTGCCGAGTAGTACTGTTGCAGTGAGCCGCGGCGACGGTGCCCTTCACTCCGAGTCAGGCAGTGTAGCGGACGATTGACTGCGTAGTAGCTTGCAAGGGGTGAATCCCTTCCTCGCGGCAGAACGCGGCGAAATGGTGCATACCGCTGTCGTAGTTCGCGTAGGTTGTCGGTGCGAATGAGCTGCTCACTAGGTTGAGCGCAGTAGCCCCGATGCGGCTCCTAGCAGCGTGCGGACCATGGCAGTCATGGTAGACGTCCACGGCGCGTGCGCGTCGGGCTCGCGGAGCTTGTAGCGGGTTGGTCAGGCGCCCGCCGGCGGCGCATCGGCGGCGGCCCCGAAGGGGGGTGCGCTCGCAGGCCCGTCGGCATCCCCTCACCTCCCCGTGGTGGGCGTTGGAAACCATGTAGCCATGTCAGGCTTAGCACAGTAAGGGGCTAAGAGGGCCGATAGCGCGATCCGTTGGATAAGGAGCTGTCGGGAAAGCCGTGTACAATGGGTTTTTGAATAAGTAATTTTTGTGCAATACCGGCGCCAAGATCTCCCGATTGGCCCATCCGACATGTTTTTCGTGGCTAGATACTACTAGATCTATTCCTACTTTGGGAGAGTGGGGCCTATACCTAAGGAGCGTGTGGTTGAAAGGAGGGTACGGCCGGATCAACGGTGGGACGATGGCGTTGGAGCTGTCGATGGTTAGCCGGGAAGCGCGAGAAAAAGACGCTCGTCGGCACACATTGCAGATATATGTATCGATAGGTGTACATGGTCGAAGAGTACCCGGTCTAAACTTTGCTCGTAAGTCATGTACAACTAGGCTATAGAGGGCCGATAGACAACAAATGGTATAGTTTGGTATTGTTTGGTATTGATAGCAGCCGGTATAGTTTGGTATTGTTGTAAACAATTTCCAACTTAGCGGGTTGGTCGCGGTTGCACTGGTGGGCGGAAGGAGACAGAGCGTAGGTCCGCGATGCTAAGGCTAGTAGTCCGTAAAGTCCGTCCTATTGCGTCTCTACGGGGGTGTAGCGAGGTCGGCGTGGCAGTCGAAAGGCCAAGACGCTCCATTCTGGTCGTCCGACCCCCTCGCGCGATCCGTGCCGTCCTGGGAAGATCAAGGCGTGTGAGGCGGGGTAGTGGATGGTCTCGGTGGCCATGTTGTGTATTGAAATTGAAATAGAAATTGTTTACAACATGTACCGTATGCGCCGGTTTACACCAAACACCGTATGCGCCGTTTGCTGTCTTTGGGCCCTCCCAAATATGCCATACATGGAACTTACAAGTCAGGGCTAGACCGTTAACCACCGAAATCCAACCTCTCCAGGGATGTTCGGGGGTTTTACTCCCCCCCGGGGAGTTGTGCAAGATGAGGCGAGGGCTGCGTGCATTCAGGGGCGTGCGAAGGGGCAATGTGTGGAGGCGCGGCGGGAGGTTGTGCGGGATTTAATGCGGTAGATGAGTAGGATATGATGTAGTCATTGGACAGTATGCGTGTGGAGTTGTGCAAGGATTCGAGACGTGTCGAGGCGCGCTTTGGAGATGAGTTTGTCAGGAGGGTTTGTGCGGGCGGTGAGTAGGGAGGTGAGACTCGTGATGGTGGAAGAGTGCGGTGTACCTATGCGGCTCATGACGATGGGGAGGATGTCTACCACTGTGCCTGGCCAGTGGCTGCGGATGGCGTTTGCAAGGGGAGTGTATTTGGCACGTATGAGGTGAGCTATTTGAGAGAGGTTATTGTCCGTGCAACACTTCCATTCCCCTATCTGAATCTTTTTGATGGATGCGTATCGGCGGCGACCGTTAGTGTGACCGACGAATCGAGGTTCGAGGAGGCGGATAAAGTCGGATTTGTGTGCGGGGGGTCGAAGCGCGGGGGGGGAGAATCTCAGGTGGGAGGACTGCGGGACACAAGGTTAGGGAGTCGGGCGAGAGACCTTCGTCAGCAGCAACAAGGCGGGTGGGCATGTGGGTGGAGTGAGGTGAGTGACAGTCAAGTGGAGTGTGGGCAGGGGTGGGGGAAGTGTTAGAGTTGGGAACGGATAGTTACACGTAGGTCATGTCGGCCCCACAAGGGGGCCGGCTGTGGTGACTAGAGAAGTGGGAGGAGAGAGATGGCGGCCGGCGAAGGCACCGGCAGGGCCGGCCGACCGCCACTTATAGGGAATAGAGTACCGCTAATAGCATAACACTAAGTACTAGAATGACAAATAGCTACCTTGTACATAAGTACTATGCAACGGGATGCTTGTGCTAACACCCCCCCTCAAGGTAGCCGAGGTCTTGACGTCGTCCTAGCTTGCGTTGAGGAAGGTGTCATCTTGGTAGAAGGTGTAGTGCTTGTAGCGTGTGTCTCCGGCCGGGTAGGTGTAGCGACATGCGCTCACAAGAACGTGCCGCTACCGGCGAGTTGCCGATATGAAGCAGTTCCAAATGAACTGCGTAATGTACTATTCTGACATGTAGCGGGAAAAACTGTCCACGGGGAATTAGCCGACGCATGAGAGCGACCGGCGAGGAAGAAGCACAGCCAACAAGGCCGTTAGGAGCGTGTAGGCACGCAAAAAAATAGACGGGCGCTCGTGTTGACTCCCCCTTTTCGCCGTGGGAAGGTTAAGCTCCTCGCTAAGTAAGGTGAGCGTTGCGGCATTGCCTCGGGAAAAAACAATAACAGTACTAATTAAAGTACGCACGGGCCGAATTTGCGCGGGTCGGTCTGAAAAACTAGATCCGGTCGAGAGCATCGGTAGGCTGAAGGCTAGGTGAGACAGAAAGCTGGGTGGGGCGAACGTGGCGCCGGGCTGCTTGTGCTAACAGGAAGCAAATGATTTTATGGGTTTGTTACATAAGTCTGCAGTGATGCTTTCCCAACGTCCTCCGTTGTGGCGTTCCAGGAGGGAGAGAAGGAGTTGCAACGTGCTGTTGTGTCGGTCCTGTCTTAGGCCAGACATGGTGGGGCAGTTAACGACATGTGTCCATTGCTAGTGAATTGGCCACACATGGGGCAGCGAAGGGTGGGGTTGTGTGTGAGGAGGCGGGTGTTGTGAACCCCCCACATGAATTCTTGTTTGTGGGTGAATTGGATATTGGTGAGTGTTGTGTGTTTTTTGTGGAAAGAGAAGTCGGCGCCGTCCTCCGCGGCGCGGGCTAGGAGGGCACCGTGTTTGGATGTATGTGAGAAGGGTGTGTGTGTTTGGTGTTGTATGTGTGAGCGTCAGCTTTGAGGTTGGTGTATTTGTAGGGTATGGGTTTCCATAGGGTTTGTGGAATGAGGGTGTATGGCCAGGTCCAATGGCCTATCGTGACTTTTGAACCTGTGGCGTATGTAGTGTCGGGTGGGTGACCATCCGCGACTTGGTTAGCTAGAGAGTGAACGAGGTCGTTTCCGAGTGAGTGGTTGCTAGCTTTAATTTTGCCGAGGCGTGTACGGATGCCAACGTCGCAGCGGGTTTTGAGGGTGTGTGTGATGGAGAGGAGTGTGTCGCGGTGGATGTTGTGGTGGTAAGCTGAAGGGCAGTTCAAGTAGCCTTTTATGAGGCGGAGGGAGCACGCACTGTCTGTAAGGAGGTGGGTGCGGCCTAGTTGGAGGCCTATGTCTATGCCAGCCAATTCAGCGCGATTTATAGTGTGCGAGGGAGGGGTAGAGGTCACCAGGATTTTGATGCGGGTCTCCGAGGCGGGGTGGGTCGCGGCTGCTCCTAGGGGGGACGAGCCTTCTTTTTTCGAGCCGTCTGTGTAAACAAAGTCCTGCCAATTCCAAGCAAGAGTACCTCTCGTGGGGGGGGTATGTTAGTTGCATGCGTTCCGGGAGAGGATAAGTGTTGGGGTGAGTTGGGTTTGGGGGGAGGTGGTATATGCATGCCGAGTGAGGTGAGTAGGTGTCGAAGAGGTGAGGAGGAGGGATGGTGATGGTGGGGTTGGGGAGGTGAGTGTCGTAGATAGATTCGAGAGTGTTGTGGAGTGCGGTCATGGCTGCGTGTGAGGGTAGGGTGGAGAGTGCGAGGGGGTTAGCGACGAGGTAGATGTCGACCATCCAGCGTGTGCCGAATGGGGTAGGAGTGGGTATGCATGTGTGTTGGTCGGGGGTAGAGGAAGTTGGGAAGGTGTAGAGGTGGTGGGTGTATGGGGAGTCGATGTATTTGGAGTGGCGGTAGGGTGTGTGTTCCCATCGGGGGAGTATGAGGATGGTTGCGCTGGGTGTGTGAGAGGCTGTGAAGTGTCCGCTGGTGATAGCGTGTTCCATGGCGCGGCGCATGCATTCGTGGTCGTATTCGGGGTTGGCGATGTTGGTGCCTTGCCAGGTGTGTGGGGCATTGACACGGTGTTGTCATCGTGCAAGAAGACGTTGCGTCCCCATAACTGAGGTAGAAAAGACTCGATCGCGAGTCGCATTGCTCCTAGCTCCTTCCCGGTGATGTTTTGGTGCCGGTCGTCGTCGTACCACAAACCGCGCGCCTGATACGAAGGGTTGTCGTTTAACACGGCTCCCCATCCGTAACCGCTTGAGTCGGCGTGGAGGTACGCCGTCTTGATGGGTTTGCATATTGAGTGTCCGTTGTGTTGGTCGGGCATTGCCCCGCCTCCATTCGAGGTCTTGCTTGAGTTGGTGTGTCATCCGGACTCGTCAGCCCCATCCCTGTCGCGTATTTGTTACGGAGTGGAGTTCGCGGAGAAAGAAACGTGCTGACGCGTTGGCTAGGTAGAAACTTGCGAACGCGGCTAGATGTCTTTTGGATTGCCAACGGGCGGTGCTCCATGCGCGGCCGAGTAGCGCTGAAGCATGTTTGGAGAGGGTTTACAGTTTGTCGACGGGGGCTCGAAACTCGCCGTTCTGGAGGTCGATAGTAAGGCCGAGGTGTGTGGGCTCCCACACACCCTTCTTAGGGTTGTGTTGGAGGCCGAGTCGGTGTAGTAACGCCTCGACGCGGTGGCGTAGGAGTAGTGCTGCCTCGCGCGAGTGGGCCATGAACATGAAGTCGTCCATGTAGGGTAGTAGTCGAATCCCGCGCCAACGGATGTTGCGCAATAATCTTCTCGATGGCTTGTGGGGTATAGCCGTCGTGGCGATCGGGGCCGTAGCTGGCCGCCGAAGGTAATTGATGAGCGCATGCGTTAGCTTGCAGAAGTAGTAGGCGGACCCGGACAAGCCCATCGGGAGGCACGCGAGGCGCCAGAGTTCGCCCCTGCAATTTACCGTGAAAAGGTCACGGTTCTCCTCTCGGATGCCAAGTGTGTAGTAGCCGTCCGCTAGGTCGAGTGAGACGAAGTAGTCGCCAAGTCGGGACAGGTGGCGGAGGTGCTTTAGAGTTTCGCACGAGAGGTGAGCCATCGCACGCGTGGACTTTAGGGACCATTACCGAGTGGGCTTGAGGGGCGTGCCACGCCACTGGCGCTTCACCCCCCGCAATTCAAATGGACATCGCATAGCCTACGGAGAGGCGCGGCGTCCGCCGCCGCATACATCGGCGCACCCCTCACCAAAGTTCGCTACATGGGAGATTGGTCGAAAACCGGCGATCATGTGCTGAATAGAAATAACAACTCTTAATAGGTGTTAAACCGCCTTTTCTTCCAAAATTAAAGAAAAGCTAATATCACCATTGGCGCAATCTGACTCCCAGTCGCTCAGTTTACTTTGTAGTTCTTAATTTTATCGAACCCATGTACGAATCTATTCCTCGTACGGATGACAGAAACCTCCGCAGTATACACGAATAATTTATGTACGATTGGTACGGTAGAAAGGTAGCACAAGCCCTGGGAGCAATCCATAAGCTACAGGTACCGACGCGCGAATCCCAATATGACGACAAATAGCTAGAAGCCGGTAAACCGAGCGGGCCGTGCAAGCTTCCCAAACACTCCTGTTTCCCAGACACTCCTGCAGCACATCGTTACGTCTCTCTTCTCTCGTGATGCACGAACGTTGTTACGTTGTTACCCTTACGGAGATGTCATAGTCTGGCCTGAAACTTCACGCACGCCCCGGGAGCTGTAGGCGACTACTCTTCACCTGGTTTATTCGACTACGCTTTCGGAATGGCGCTCGCTTGTTTCGGGCACAGATTGCGCCAGTCTTCAGAGTCTCCTGAGGTGAATGGGAAGGTCAGGCGCAATAGTCTACATAGAGTGATAGGCGTGTATGACGCCGACGAGGTAGCGCTGGACTATGGCCTCGATTCGGGTGCGTCCGGATCAGTTTCTCAAGGTTGCGTCAGTAGTACGAACATGTCCGTACACTTGCCTTGGGGTCCTACAGAGTTGGTCCACTCCTCCGACAAGGCCGTTCGCCAGTTTGGTCAAGCGAAACCATCCACTCCCACAACTACCAGGGACGCATTCGAATTGCGTTCCCAGCCAGGAATAGGAAGCTCTGTTCCGATAGGAGAAGGCGCCTTTTCGACAGTTTACTTGGTCCGAAACCACAGTGGCCCTCAGGGCGCCGTGAAAGCAATTCCAGTTAGGACCGCTGAAGATGCCGCGTTCGCTGCCAGGGAGCTTCGTCTGGGTCACCTTCTTGCTTCTCGACCGGCCTGCCGTTTTCCAGCTATACTCGATAGCGAGTTATGTAGCACTCCTGGGCCTGACGCTCATGCGTATATAACATTCGAGTTGCTTGCGGGAGGCACCCTCGAACAGTTGTTAGAACGCAAGAGGTCTCTGTCGGAAGTCCATACGAAGGCAGTAGCCTTCGCCCTTTTCTCGGCACTTGCAGCTATCCACAAGGAGAAGGTCGTGCATAGTGATATCAAGCCTGCCAACCTAATGTTCGCTGACGTGGACGACCTTACCTCGCTTCGAGTTGTCGACCTTGGAATGGCCGCTTACCTACAGTCGACGAGGTCGCGGGCATACGAAGTGGGCGGGACGATGGTTTATTTCTCTCCGGAGCAAGTCAGGACCTGGTACACAAAGCAGCCTGGATTCGGCTTCGCAACTGATATCTGGTCAGCAGGGGTGGTAGTATTCGAAATGCTGTCAGGAAAACAGCCATTCACTGCCTCTAAAGTCGACAAAACGCTGCATCGGATTTGCTTGATGGAGCCCAGGTTTGTTGGCGGTGCGGTAAGCGATAACGCTAAAGACTTCATTCGGCGCGCGTTGGCAAAGGACCCGTCGAAACGATTGACAGCAAAGGCAGCCCTGAACCACCCTTGGTTTGCCGAGTACAAGACAACGAACGGAAAACCCAAGTGGCTCAGGAAGTTGGTGAGCACGTAGGGTGATAAATTTACGCAGCGTACATGCATATATTTAGCAGTGTTGTACGGATATGTTTTCGCCACTTGCAAGTGGAAGTAATAGAATTAGAGGACCATATAGGACAGAATAAATGCCGAAGACAGTTTGAGGTACACGTACCCTCGGCGGACCTTGTTGCGGTACACCGTAACCGCCAGCACGAGGAGCTGTTCATACACAGATAGTTTATTTTTCATCCTTAATTGAGAAGGAGAAAAATGAGCGCGCAGCCAGTTTTTTCAGACAGCTAGCGATATAGCAGCTAAAAAACTCAATAAGGAGCTTTAATCAAGGACATTCAGAAATAAGGTGGCGATCCACATGTGACACCTTCTCATTGTTCGAGTACACGACCTCGCCCACGCGTTATGTGTCTAGCTCTGGGCCAAGACAGGGCTCGTAGCAGGCCGCTGTAACTTATTCATATAAATGGGTACCAAGTTTTGCTACTCGAAAATGTTTTAAATGCTGAACTCGTACATTATGATGAGAGTGACATCGGAATCCTGTTTCAGGTTTGACAGTTATATAGACATTACTGTGCATTAGCCATATCGAGTGACACGGCATGTCAACTCAATCCTGGCAGAGACTCAAGGCAGCTAGGCGAGTCATCGCATGAGCAAGGTAGACTGATAGCTATCCCAACGGTCAGCTCCTGCATCGATCACCAATATGTAATTCAGAGTGAGTGTGTGTTAAGTAACCATTCAGTGCGTCTCCATTTGCGATATCGCGTTCATTCTATTGCGTTGGGCGTGTGTGTCGCGAATGTCGATCTGGCGTGAAGTACATTATGTTCATAATTTCTTGTGTGTGAGAGTGTGTGTGTGTGTGTGTGTGTGTGTGTGTGTGTGTGCGGTCGTGGGTGGGTCTTTACCAATCTGATTTTGTGCGCATTTGAACAGAGTTGAAGTGTGTGCAAGACTGCAATACATCACACGCTTTTTCTTACGTATGTGTGACTGCAACGACAGCGTCAATGTATTTGTGAGTGAAAACTATTTCGGTATACGACAGAGTCGGTGGATACATATATATGCGTGACTGCATGTGCGCGCGTATATCTGTGCTATTAGGAAATGTTTGAGACTGAACATGGGTGCGCCTGTGTGTATATGCATGCGTGTGCGCGCGCGCGCGCGCGTGTGTGTGTGTGTGTGTGTGTGTGTGTGAGAGTGCGCGCATGTGTGTGTGTGTGTGTGTGTGTGTGTGTGTGTGTGTGTGAGCGTGTGATTGTGTGTGTGTGGGTGGGTGTGTGTGTCTGTGTGCGCGCGCATTCGAGCATGCGTGAGTTACAGGGGGCATAAAGGGCCATTTACCGTCATGGCCTGCACTGGCTTCCTACAGAGCTGCATCTCAGCCCGGCCTCGCAATGCATAGTAATCCGCGCATGTGTGCGATGAGTACTGAATCCGGACTGTCCTCGCATCCGATGTGAAGGAGAATCCCTCCCTTAAAATCAAGGAAATAAATGCCGTGCATGGGAGTGAGCACACCTTTGGAGGTCACTGCACATCGTAAGAACATAAACAGCGAAATAGGCAAAGCTCACCGGCTGAAGTAGGAGCTCTTGGCACCGGAGATGGCTTTGATGTCGGCGAACACGCTGTAGAATGACGGCGGCTGCGTATTCGCGTTCCCCTCGTACTGGCAATAATCAGAGTCGCATACTCGAAACACTTGTGGGTCCAATGGAGTTTCTAGGTAGCCAATGTTCTGGAAGGAGTAGCACAGTCCGGGCATGCAGTCCAGCAGGTCCACTGTACAGTTGCTCTCTGAGATCATCGGGCAAAGATTCAGCTGACATATGTATTGCAATCCCCAGGTGTCCACCATTGCCATGCAGTGCATTAAGCCTCGAAACGATAATGCATAGTCAACAAAGGAAATGAGCAAAAGACGTGCTGGTATTGATTGGGAGATGAGAGGGGAAGGGACAGGAAGAGGATGTACGGACCCCCAAGCAGCATTGGTACCCTTCCACGTTTGATGTCCATATCCGGGTAGCCTAGCGCAGTGGGGTCACTGCTCAGCTGACACGCCTCAGTGGGGTGCGCTGTGAGGGTGCATGGGGTTGTCGCACTCCTTCAACGCAGGCCCAACGTGTCAGCTCGCGGGTATGGCAGTCGTGCTCACTTTCAAGCACTCCTCCTGACGGCACTCCGCCTGACAAGATAAAACTAGATACAAATATCACGCTGCATATTTCTCTTTCATATTCTCACACACAGCACGGTGCTTACAGCCAGGCTGTTCGCTGCATTCAGTTTCGTACTCACCTTGACAGAAGTGCGCCGTTACGTAGTCCCCATAGACTGACTGTTATGACAAGCTGCAGAAGCCTCGTAGCGGTCATACAGGTCACAGAGGTATGTTCGGCCTCTTCGTTTCAAATACACCGTGGGTAGGCACTGCTTGTTGCTCTGCGTTCTGGACGGGCCCGCGACCCGTCAGCTATTCCGCTGGTGCGATCGACGGTAGTATACAGCCGTTAATGCAGATAGTGCCAACACGCCACTGCTGATCCACCGGAGGGGGGCTCAAGGGGCAAACATGTACAGGAGTCTATGCGTTGTCAGAGGCCTGTACTGTGCTAGAGTTGCATGTCGCAGTCTGTGCTGCCCCTATCGCTGCGCCTCGGCGCACTCGTCGTGCTGCTTTTAGAATACGAAGTGTGGCCAATAAAAGAACCGGAACGGGGCTGATGTCCGTGGTGGTGTCGCCTTTCCTGGTTTGAGTCCGATGACCGCCTTGATACGACTATAATCACAAGTACATTATTTTAAAACATCATCATCAAGCGGTGGTTTTGAGTTTTGAGCTTTCCCTGTCCGTGCTCATCTGGTTCTTCTTGAACCCTTTAAACAATATGGTTTTGAGCTCTTGGTTCCAGTCCCTGTTTCCCTGTCCGTGTTCATGTTGTTCTTCTTGTAATCCATGATAGTGGTGGTTTTACCGCTGGCACGCCAATAGCCCTGCTATTATAGCTAGTGGAATTCCCAAATAATATAACAACCCTCCTTTTCTCATAAGAAAAGGGCCAAGATGGCCAGGCCGTCGTCGTGCCGCATTTTCGGATAAATAGCTATACATTACTTTCGCTATATGAGATTTCGACCGAGCAGCGGTTGAGCATATCATGGTTCTTTCTAGTCAATTTTACCTTAATTGGCGTAAGGCGTCGATATACAAATACACTCAACCGGGAAGATTCAATGATTTAAGCTATCAATACAATTTCATGATTTATTGACATATATGAAGTACCACGTAGGAAGGGGGTGAGATGTTTTGCTCAGTGAGATGGGCCTTGCTTCTCCCATTAATCGAATGGGACAAACTTGTCTTGGCCAATGCCGGGAATGCATTCATTCTCGTTTGCATGTTACTGGAAGGTTTTTAGTTGGTGAAACTCAAACACTAGCCTCGATGTGGGGTTAGCGTAGTACGGCACGGTTCTCGTGTACTAGTACGTTGTGCACTCACTCGAGCGTCGCTTAGCCGGGAGAATGATCGATGATGAGTTTAAGGTGTGTTTTGAACGTTTACTTTCAGTCGTGCTTGCTAAACGCCGCATGTAGAGGGTGTTGTTGCGGGTTTTCATGCCAATCCCATATCCCGCCAAGGTTGGCAAAAGTCCGTCGACGACGTTGCCGCGGCGTTCGGCCGAGATGGTGTTGAAGCATCTCGAGTAGACGAGTCGCTCGGCGACTCGTTCTATCTTCTCCCGTGAGGATCTTCTTGGCCTTGAAGAGTCCGATGTGAGTGAGTCGCGCTTCCCGCGATGAGGCCACTGCTTGATGAGTACGAGTCGCTACGTCGATGAGAGTGTAGGCCTAGGCTTTTTGGTGTGGGGTAGAGGTGACCGAGCGAATTGTTCTCAATTTTTCATAACAGTTTCGAGTGCCGCGTTAGAGGCAGACGTAAGCACACCATAACAAAGCATGTGTCGGTCTTCGTTGCGCGAGGCCAGATCATAGTGGTTTCCGTAAAAACTCATCCACCTCATCGTGTCGAGGGTACCGCATGCACTCCGCAAACGTTTGCGAAGCGCAGTGTGCCCACTCGTTGAGGTCGATGAACTCTAAGGGGTTGTCGTTCCTATCACGTGGTCGAGCGTCGTGCTCGTGTCCTCCACCCGCAGCTCGGTCGAATTATGTTGTGGGGTTGGCTGCGTTAGTTAGTAGTTATTGATGGCGCATCAGTGAGGGGGGAAGTTTTGACTTGGGCGGCTAATTGTTGGGCAATAATTATCAGCAACTGTAGTTGGCATGGGTGCATCTCCGGTGCGTCACGAGGTAGTGGTCGTTGGGCAGGCGGTCTGCCATATGGTACTCAAGGAGTGTATTGTCGTGCTTCGTGCAAGAGTCACATTATGCTTAGAGAACCAACTGCGTAATAATAATTACGGTTAATGCAGTGAGAACTTGCGAAAGCGTAATTGTTTGCAATGTAGCTTAACATAATTTTAAAAGGAATTAGACAAGTGACTTGTCTCCTCCCTCCATTGCGCTAGCTTAAATTGCCATGCCTAGCTCGCCTTAAGTCTTGAAGTTCACGCGCCCCTCGGAAGCTCATCTCATCTGACGTCATGACTGTCGCCTCGGGCAGACGTGATCCGGCGCGTCGTGTCGCTTAGTTAATCTCACTAGTGAGCACGCTAGAAATGTATTGGGACTTGAACTTATTATAGTGGTTGTAGGTGTACACATCCTCGGAGTTTACGGAATGCAACTAGTAGCGCGTTACGTACGAGTCCTACATTCATATGTAATGCAATAGGACAATACTCGCCGTGGGCCCTCTAGACAAAGTCGAGAATCAGCCTCGAGCCAACTCTCTAATCAGCCTTAGGCCAATTGCAGTAGGTCTTTTAGCTTCGCTTGGCGAAGTCACTGCCATTGGGGTAGTCTCGCTGAGCGAGCAGTCCTCATGAAGTCCAAGTACACTTGGCGACTAGCAAATTGAAGACAAACGGATGAGTCCAAGAAATCTTGTAACGCAATTGCACATTGAATTTAATTAAGTCGATGCCAAACAAGAGGAATCTACTCGTCCTTGAAAAGGTTTAGAACATCATGTATATTTTCCTCGGCGTCCTAGAACGGTGTCGGTCTTAGCAACTGAAATGCGATCAAGGCCGTACTTATCATCATCGTCAGCAATCATGATGGGAACATAATAGACATGATGGGGCATGGACGAAGATTGCTAATATGAAACACTTGATGTAGGCATAAAATTTATGGTAACTCCAATATGTAATTGTTCGCACCAATCTTCTCGAACATTGTAAAACGTCCGAGCTGTTTGTCTTCCGGTTGAGTTGACCGCGTAGGAAAAGGTCCTTTGTAATAACCGAAAACTTGTCTCCTTGCTATAACTCGGGTGTTGTCATCGGCTGAGAACGAGCTTGTGCGTCATCCTTGTGTACTCGTAACACATACGTAACCAAGTAATGTACCTCATGTAACTCTTGTAATCGCTCTTGAGTGGCTGTTGAAATCGAAATTGACGGTCACATTGGCAGCAACAAGTCCGGCAGTTCCTCAAGTGAAATGCCGTAGTTTGCCTTAAACGGAGTGTGTTCAATTCCCAACGTTGGATTTGCGTTGAATGCGAATTCAACTTGCGACAGCCAAGTCACCCAATCACTCCCGTCGTAACATGTAAAAACTCGCAAAAGTTGTTGAAACGTAAAGGTAACAGTCTCAATTATACCATCCATCTGAGGATGTCGACTTGAAGACAGGCATGATTAACTTAGTCCCTAAGCGTCTCCAAAGAGTTTGTCAAAACGCGCTGAAAAATCGTGGATCTGTGTCGCTAACCAACACACGCGGAAGGGTATGTAAAGGGTGCACACTTAGTAAAAAGACTTAAGGCGTTTCGTCATCCGTAATCTCCTCTATACAAGGGAAAAAGTGCGCCAATCACGTCAAGTGTTCAACAATCACCAAAACAATGTCGAAACCTGCACGTATAAGTAAGTGAGTTAGGAAGTCTAAGCTAATTGTGTGCCATGGTCGAGGGGGGAAATGCAATGGGTCCAGAGCAGCCGCCATCTAGGGTCGCTCTTTGGCGCGACGGCAAACAACACATATGTGACACTAGTAATTAAAGTCTTGTCGAATGCGACCTCACGAGAACATGCCTAGAGCCTTAGCTAGGGTACTCGCGTAGCCTCTACGACCTTTCGAGCCACTGTAGTGTAACTCAAACAAAAGATTATGCTTCAACACATGGTCGTTCCGAATACACAGCCTTGCATTTCTCCAAAAACAGCCATTGCGAGCAACAATTTGTCCACCATTCGTCTACTCACCCTCGTCCCCATAAACCGAGTCTTTGAAGTAACCGAGTCGAACCATCACACTCAGGTCCGGGTAAACATGCAGGACATGAACGGTTAAATTGCTCAAATCAGAGTCCAGATTATGTGAAGCCGAGGCCGATGGGAGACCATCACGGCAGACTTAGGTAACAAACCCATAAAATCATTCACATCCCCCACACCCATCCATTCCCCCCTTGACAGTCACCCCCTCACCCCACCCACATGCCCACCCGTCTAATTGTTGTTGACGAAGTCCTCTCACCCGACTCCCTCACCTCATGCCATGCCATCCTCCATACCGATATACTCCCCTCTGCGTTGAGATCCCCGGCATACAAACCCGACTTAATCCGGCTTCTCGAACCTAGACTCGTCGGACACACAAACGGCCGCCGACGTTACTCCTCGATTAGAAATATTCAGATAGGGGAATGGAAATGATGCACGGACCACAACCTATCACACACCGCACAAATGATTCGCGATAAATACACCCTACTCGCCAATGTCATTCGTCAACACTCGCTAGGTACCGAAGTCGACAATCTTCCCATAGTCATGAGCCGCACAAGTACACCTCACTTGTCTACCATTACCAGTCTCACCTCCCTTCTCACCCTCTGCACTGACCCTCCTGACAAACTCATCTCAGAATCACGACCCGACACGTCCCGCATCCTAGCCCAACTCCACTTGCACACTGTCCAATAGATGCACCATATCCTTCTCGCATACCGCATGAAATCTCGCATGACCACACGCCGCACCTCCACTAACCGCACCTACACACGCCCCCGACTGGTAGCTACCACCCTCACGCACGTCATACTCCCAGGGGGGGGAGTAAAAACCCCCAACGCCCGTTGGAGAGGTTGGACTTAGGCGGTTCACGGTCTAGCCATGGCATAGTAGGGACGGCCTAGAGACATAAGCCGGTTTCACCCGGTAGTATTGTAAATATTTTTTGTGAAATTTCAATTTATGTGAAGCCCTCCGGGTGTCGTGGCTTCTCGGCAGCCTGGACTGTTCTTGAGGATTTAAACTCTGCGGCACTTCGCCATCCCAAAACAAAGATAGACTTGCTTATGCGTAAAAATCCGCCCGTCGACTTAAAGGGTCCGCTTCGTTCCTAGAACCATTGCGATAGACCAAAGTCACCGCACATGCAAACGGTTCTAAGTAACGTACGTAACGGGCCTGCCGATTGTTGAAGATGTCATTCGGTTGCATGGGCAGATGGCGCATTGTGTCGTGGCAAGAGATATCCAAAACTTCGGAACAGCCTTCAAGGTAGAATCTCTAGTGCTTAACAACTTCGCAGACGACTAAAGCGTCTAAGTCGTAAGCGGTATAAGAACTATCACGCTCGGCATTGTAAAGTTTACGTGCCAAGTAAGAGACCGGTTGAAGACCTCCTTGTAGTAAGACATTTGCAATACCCATTGCCGACGCATATGTAGCCACGGCAAACGTCGCGTCTGAGATGACCTCCGGAAGGACCACACATGGCGCAGAAAGTATACGTAGCTTGAGAGTCTCAAAGGCTTCCACACATGTAGGTGTCCTCACAATCTTTTGCCGCTAAGACTTGCATAACAAGTTTTTCAACGGCGCCGACAAATCGCTGAAGTGATGAATGAACTTCGCGTACAAATTGCAGAACTATACGAAACTGCGAACCTCACGATGTGTCTTAGGCACCAGCCACTCCTTTACGGCTTCGACATTATTTGTCGAGACGGAGAGCTTTCCGCTGGAACCAGTGTTGCCAAGGGACTTTCATCTCTTTCAGTCCAAAGAAACATTTCTGAAGACGCAGCTTAAGACGCTCCTCCTTGAAACGTTGTGATACAAGACGCAGATGTTCCATGTGTTCCTCAACAAGCGTACGGTGTTAGATGCAAGCGTCATCAAGGTGCATAGTTACAAACTTTTGCAAGAAGCCGCGTGGAATCTCTTTCATCATTCGCTGGAAGGTGGTTGCAGCATTGCACATTCCAAAATTCCACCCATTACATGAAGCCATCAGGGGTTTGAAATGCAGTCTTATTAACATCTTTCTCCCTGCCTCGAACTTGCCAGCCAAAACCAAGACACCAAATGCAAATACTTGTAGAAATTTGCGTCCTTCAGCTCGTCCAAAGTGTCATCAATAATAAGCAACGGCTAAGCATTCTTTCGAGTAACTTCATGCAGGCCACGGTAGTCGATGCACATTCGAAGAGTGCCATATGCCTTTTGAACGAATAGAATCGGGGAACCAAACTCTCTACAACTTGGCCGACCCGAACCACCATGAACAACGTCTTTTAACTGTCGATTCAAGCCCTCCCTTTCACACGGCGACAAACGCTTAAGCCTCTAACGCTGCACTAGGCCAATAGTGTTGATCGGATGGTCCCAAGGTCGACTAAGATGCGGGGGGTCTACAGGTTGGAAAACTCCCGGAAACTCGTCGAACAACATCTTTCGTAAATCCTCTTGATGTTGGTCGCTAAAGTCGTCACCAAGATGAAATTCATATGGAGGTTGTCATTCAGCAACCGCCACATATACCTTGAGAAATTCCGCAGTCCGTCCCGTAGCTCGAGCAGACTTCCGGAGCAGCTTATGAACCTTAGTCGACGAGATGAGTAGACACTCTAGGGGTCACTCGATTACTTGGTTCTCGATCACAGTGCCATCCATTAATGTAAACAAATCGCTCGGCACAAAGTTCAAGTGTCGCTTGTTCATCACCCAACCATGGTAAACCAAACATAATGTCGGCTGGACTCAAATCATGAAGGACGTGACACGTACGCACAGAGTCATGCTGGGCAACGGTGAAAGAAATGCCACACACCCTTATCGAAGAAACGCGCTGACCATTAGCAAGTCGCACATGTGTCTTGGTAGACGACGTACACATATAGAAGTCCATGCGCGTAACAAAGTCTTCCGACATGAATTCCAGCGTCGCACACAATCCACCAGCGCTGTTTAATGTCGCTAACTAGCCGAAGTAAAAACCGACAAAATACTGTGCATCATAAGAGGACGAATTTCGGTTTCGGCCGAAAGAACAGTAAGAGAAGCACTTTGCGCTAGTCGTTTCTTGGCAAAAAGTCCAATTATTCCTTTGTTGGTACCGGTAGCTCCTCTGTCGGTGTTACATCAAAGATCGGTAGTGGAAGCGGGCATTCCAACTCCAACAAACAAACTTGGACATGCCATGGAGCATGTGCTGCCACCGTCTATTGAAGCGTAGCGTTTAATGTCGACAATTGCACCCGTGCATGAAACTCTTAGTACAACTTCCAATTCGCTGTGAGCTTGTTGAACTTGACCCACTTAGGAAGAACGAAAATGGTGAAAATGGAATGTAACGTTGAACGCCAACAATGTTGAAAATTGTTGTCCGATATCCCTAGCGAGCTCCCAGGGTGGAGTAAAAGAGACTCGCTAGCCAACCAAGATTGATTCACCTGGAGAACAATGATGCAAGTCCCCGTGCACATTCAACCCCTCATCATAAGCATACCCATCCAAGGTAAAAGAAAATTGTTCATTCAAAGGAGAAAAGACCAAATCGACAAGTATCCAATCAATTGAACGTCGAGTGTTTACAAATCTACTCAACCTTTGCTTACTTTGTTGACGACGTCCGGCTTTTCGAATTGCATGACCTCCTATTGCTATTGTCGTCTCCGCTACATCCGTTGCTGAAGGCGACGGTTCAGCTACAACAACTTAAAGCAATGCATGATGGGCGGTAGAAGCAATAATTTGGTGCTCTTGTTCATCATCAAGGCAGCTTGGTCACCATCAATCTTGGTTGTCCGCCTTTTCCGCCTTGTCCGCAGACTCGGTCTGAAACATTGGGCACTGTGTCGTGGTTCGGTACATATGTGGAATGTGGTCACATAACTTCCGAAGCGGTAAGGCGCACGCCTAACACACAGAAGATCGTGGGTTTGATACCCCGCGAGTCCGATCTTAGCATATAAACGTGTCACGCTTCAAGATGGACCCCACCTTCCACAACTTAGCGATATCCAGGCTATGTGGCATTTTGTAATGCAGTTGTTCATCGCGACGACGTTGTTGCTCCTTCGGTGTTAGCGCCGTCACGATGGCGTTGAAATTAAAAAGTTTCTTGTGACGCAACTTACCCTTGCCCTCGCCTCGAGTCTTATCCTTGAGATGAGCTTCATATTTGTTCGGACGACGTCTCTTACCTTCATGTGCGTTGCCATTTCCACAATTGTTTCGTAGGCGCTTGTCATTACCACGACCAACGTCATTGCTATCAATGTCGTCTTGAGAGCGATTATCGCGCCCCAAATGTGGAGAGTCGACCATCAAACTATTGAGAAAATATGTAACTCAACAATAGTTAAAGGGTTTATCGACCTTGCACGGTGCGACATGACGCGGTTACACCTTAGAGTAACATTCGTTAGGCTAGAAAAAAAACGCCTACACAAAGTATTGTCATTCATGTTAGCCTTCGAGCGCCTCTCAAAGTCGTTGATCATCGTGGTGTGCTCGTGAAAAGTCATGTTGGTTGAGTGCCATAAGGGAGTTAATGGCGTTGTCTCGGCGCCTCCAGGCGGCGTAGCGGCGGCGACCCCGGAGGGGGGTGCGCTCGCATGCCCGTCGGCACTCACCCCCCCCTTCCTCGTGGTGGGCGTCGGAACCCTATAGCCGTGCTAGGCACGGTTAGGGGCTAGGCGGGGTGAAATCCGGCGGCTGCGATCCGCGGATCATCAGTTGTCGGGAAGGCTCAGTACGGAGTGATTTTCAAAACATTTTCTGTTCGCAAGCGTCAAGCTTTCCCGGTCGGCTAGTCGGAAATTTCTTTCGAGGCTGAACACTCCTCACATACTTGCTTGTCCATGGGGCGGGACTTGTGTCTCATGAGTTTTATGGCGGCGAGGAGGGGACGGGTGGATGTGATGATTTTGCGGCGGGCATCGGAGTTGGCGGCGGACAGCCGGGAAGCAACGCTTGGACAGGGCGTTCGCTGGCTGTCGACCAGCCTTGTGAGTCTCGAGTCTCCCATGGGGGCGACGCGAGAAGCTACGCATGCCAGAGGAGGATCGCAGCCGGAGGAGCGACACGGTTTGGAGGGGGTTAGAAAGTCCTCCTGATCGACCGCCGTTGGAAAAACCGGTATGGAGGGTTTTCGATTAAATATTGAACCATGCAAACACAGTTAGTGTGGAAGATAACGTACGCAAACGTAGTTACAGTCACAGTCCCGCAAACGGAACAGTTACAGCGACAACCATCCTACATGCGTGGTGTTGGGACAACAGAAGTGTGAGAGCTGTAGCTTAGCGACAGCTCTGTACCGAGTCAAACAGTTTATCGGTATGTCCGATCTAGACATGTACTAATCATATCTAGAATAGCTTACAGTAGCTATCTGCAACTAATACGTATGCGGTATTACTTACAACACTCCCCCTGCAGGTAGCTACGGGATGAAGCGTTGCATTGGGTATTGTCCTCCAATGATCGCACTTCGGTGTCTTGCAAGTGCAGGTCTTGGGAGGAGTTTGGTGAGCATGGCAGCGTCGGCAAAGCCTGTGAGTTGGAGGCTGTGGTCCAGGCCCCCCCCCAACGTCAGGCGCATGTGAATGGTGCCATGAAGGGAGCGGAGGACCTTTTGCAGAGCGCGCCAATGTGCCTATGTGGGTGAGGCTTGGGCGGAGCCCAGGCTGCGCAAGACCGGGGAGACAGCGGGGCGCGTGCAGACGGGGGCGTAGTGGGGGCTGCCCAAGAGACTGGGGTGGACGTCTGGGTCAAAGTCGGGGGTTGCGTGTGTCGGTCGCCCGATGACTATGGGGTCAACGGTGGGGCGACGACGGCCACGGGGGGTGTGGTCGCCACACTGGGCTGGGGAAGAATGATGGCCATGGACGAGTAGAGGTGGGCCACCGGGAAATGGAGAGCGGCCAGCCATGGGGGACGGCGGGGCGTACGAATTCGGGTGGTCACGGGAGGGGGGGACGCCGTGAAAGGGCGCCTCCGGGATGAGAGGTATGGGGTGGTGAGGGGCATATCCAACGGGGGGGTGGGGGGGGTGGCGGGAGTTGTTCAACCGCGATGTCGTGATGGGAGGGGTCGCTGTTTAGGATAGAATCAGCCGGGGGGTATTGGGGGGGTGGTTGCAAGTGTTCACCTACGAGTTCGGGGCGCGAGGGCTCGCGGTGCGCATCGGGGCGGCGTTGTGCGACGGCGGGGTCGCCAACATGAGCTGCAGCGGTAGCATCAGACATGGCTGACTGTGCGTCCTGTGGGGCGTAGCTAAGGCTAGGGATCAGCCATCGATGCATCGTTGATAGTATCATCATCACCTGGTGATAGTGCCATCGATGTGATAGGTTGCCACATCGACATCGACACGACGGCGGTAGTGCTATTATCAATGCCATCAATTATCAAAACAATTGGAAATATTGATTATCTAAGCCCGATGTATCGATAAATCGTCCCAAATATCGATACATCGGCGATAATATCGGCTTAAATTGCCATCGATGTCATCATCCCAAACTATAAACACTATCAACATCGACAATTCAAGATATCAATACCATCAACATCGACGTTTCAAAATATCATTACCATCAACATCGACAAAATTCACTTGATCCCTAGCCTTAGGCGTAGCCATGCTGAGGATGCACAAGCAGGGGGATGGTGTGCACGACGTGGCTGTCCCGAAAATGTCCGAGGTGAGCATCGTGGCGGCGCTGAGTGACAGGGGGGTGCGGAATAGCACTCGCAGCAGCAACAGCATCCTCGGCCGACTGCGAGTCTAAACGAGCTGTTAAGTGCGCCACTTGCGCAACGAGCAGCACGAGAGGATCCGGGGGGTGTTCGAGGGGGAGGGTGTGCACGTGGTGGCCCTCCGGAAAGTGTGCGAGGTGAGCGACGTGGCGGCGCAGAGCGACAGGGGGGTGCGGATTAGCACCCGCAGCAGCAACAACACCCGCGGCCGACTGCAAGTCGAAACGAGCTGTCAAGCGCGCCACTTGTGAAAAGATCAGCGCGAGAGCATCCGGGGGGTGTTCGAGGGGGAAGGTGTGCACGTGGTGGCCGTCCGGAAAGTGTGCGAGGTGAGCATCGTGGCGGCGCTGAGCTACATGGGGGTGCGATATAGCACCCGCAGCAGGAAGAGCAGCAATGGCGGCCGACCGCGAGTCGAGATACGCGTCAAGGCGCGTCAGTTGCACACGTAGCAGCGCGAGAACACCCGGGGTAGTATGGACAGTGCTCTGCTGAGAGCCTGGGTCAGGGGAATCAACAGGTGCAACATGCGGGTTTTTTTGCGCCATTTCGAGAGAGGGCGAAAAAGAAAGAGCTGGATTAAAAACAGGCAGCGGTAAAAACCGCTAGCCGGACTCGTGCCTAACAGCGGTATGCAAAGAGACGGCCTGATGCCCGCCGACCCCTCGGCCTGTAGCCCCGGGGTGTCTCAGAGCACCTTCTCTGTATCCTCCACCCAGTGTGGGGCGCAAGTCGAGGCCAAGGCCAGGACAGGTGGAGCGCTGCGCTGATGGCCTAGTCGCTAAGCTAATATGAAAAGAAAAAAGGTAAGCTACGGCTAGCGTGCGACCTGTGGATGCGTATTCACCCGACAGTGCACCCCCCCGTTCTCCAGCTTGGACCTGTGTGCACCCTGTCCACACACGACGAGTGCGTCGGTGTGGGTGGCTGGCTATCTCCGGCGGGTGGCTGACTTAAGAGGGTGGTGGCGGGTTTTAAAATCGCAGTTTATACTGGCGATACCGCCGACTACAAGTTGAAAGTACTAGGTGTCTATAGAAACTTGCCTTCTGCGGGAGAGCTGTTGATCGCAGCTCGCCGAACCAGGTTGTCGCGCGTGAGTGACGTGAGGCGGGGGCCCATAACCTATTGAACCATGCAAACACAGTTAGTGTGGAAGATAACGTACGCAAACGTAGTTACAGTCACAGTCCCGCAAACGGAACAGTTACAGCGACAACCAGCCTACAGGCGTGGTGTTGGGACAACAGAAGTGTGAGAGCTATAGCTTAGCGACAGCTCTGTACCGAGTCAAACAGTTTATCGGTATGTCCGATCTAGACATGTACTAATCATATCTAGAATAGCTTACAGTAGCTATCTGCAACTAATACGTATGCGGTATTACTTACAACAGTACCCATCATCTTTTGCGGAGCGAGGACTCGATCCGCGTGTTCAACCAACCCGTCCTCTAGTTGGTACCCAACTATCGACATGGTACCTTAGGCTGTGTGCCTAGATTTATCGCAACAACACATTGCTCGTACATGCGCCCCCCTAGCAGCGTAAAACACCGGGGAGGGTACGGGCGGATACGGCGCGATATGACATGTGTCAGATATAAAACGGTCGGCAAAGGACTGCGGACATGAGAAAACATTGGCACGGAGGCAAGAGCGCCAGCCGGACACCGTGTGAGGCTATGGCCTTATTCTCGTCTTCCCAGCCCCCGAAGGAGAAGGGAAGGCTAAGCTAGGAGGCGAGTTGCGACGGGAGGAGCACCGGTTATCTCAGACGAGGTGTGCGCGGATCGAGACGGGAGAGTCGACCGTCTTAGACGAGACTTGAGCGATAGGGTATTTTCGCCTAACCCCCCCTCCCCCCCCCCCCCCCCCCCCCCCAACCCTCCTTCCCCCCCAAGCTCCGGCACGATCGGAGTCGCACAAGAACAAAGGTCAAGTACTCCCGTCGCGACGAGCGCATGCTGGCGAGCTTGGCTGATCAACGCCCTCGCGCGGCTAGAGCATTCCGCGTATCGTGGAGACTAGCGACAAATTTTAATTCACACTTGTATACATTAATAATTCACGGGGATGATTTAGACGATATTGTTACGGCCATTGGAGAGGTTGGCATTTGTGGATACTGTCGGAATCGGGAACGGATAGTTACACGTATGTCGCGCCGGCCCCACAAGGGGGGACGGGTGTGGTGACTAGAGAAGTGGGAAGAGAGACATGGCGGCCGGCGAAGGCACCGGCATGACCGACCGACCGCCACTAATAGGGAATAAAGTACCGCTAATAGCACAACACTAAGTACTAGGATGACAAATAGCTACCTTGTACATAAGCACTAGGCAACGGGATGCTAGTGCTAACACCCCCCTCAAGGTAGCCGAGGTCTTGACGTCGTCCTAGCTTGCGTTAAGGAAGGTGCCATCTTGGTCGAAGGTGTAGTGCTTGTAGCGTGTGTCTCAAGTCGGGTAGGTGTAGCGACATGCGCTCACAGGAATGTGCCGCTACCGGAGAGTTGCCGATATTAAGCGGTTCCAAATGTACTGCGTAATGTAATATTCTGACATGCAGCGGGAAAAACTGTCCACGGGCGAATTAGCCGACGCATGAAAGCGACCGGCGAGGAACAAGCAAAGCCATCAAGGCTGTTAGGAGCGTGTAGACACGCAAAAGCATAGACGGGCGATGTTGGTGTTGACTCCCCCCTTTCGCCGTGGACAAAGTAGGCTCCCCGCTAAGTTAGGTGAGCGTTGCGGCGTTGCCTCGGGAAAAAACAATAACATTACTAATTAAAGTACGCACGGGCCGAATTTTCGCGGGCCGATTTTAAACAACCGGATCCGGTCGAGACCATCGGTAGGCTATAGGCTAGGTGAGACTGAAAGATGGGTGGGGCGAGCGTGGCGCCGGGCGCTTTACACACGCTCCTTCTCCTTTTTACTTGGGAGATGGTAGGACAGTCGCGGACATCCGGCTTGAAGGCGAAGCGTGGTGTCGGTTGGACGATGAATAACTAGCGTGGCGCCGAGCGCCTTACACACGCTCTACTCTTTTTAACGTGGGAGTAGGTAGGACTAGCGTGGCGCCGAGCGCTTTACACACGCTCTTCTCTAGTGTTACTTGGTGGAGGGCCCGTAGCCTGTCGGAATCGGGAACGGATAGTTACACGTATGTCGTGCCGGCCCCACAAGGGGGGCCGGGTGTGGTGACTAGAGAAGTGGGAAGAGAGAGATGGCGGCCGGCGAAGGCACCGGTAGGGCCGGCCGACCGCCACTAATAGGGAATGAAATACCGCTAATTGTATAACACTAAGTACTAGGATGACAAATAGCTACCTTGTACATAAGCACAAGGCAACATGATGTTAGTGCTAACAAATACATGGCGTAAATCCTTAAGTATCGAAGAGATCTTCAATAGGCATGATCACAAGCGGCGCCCGGAGACAACAACCATTAACTGGGTGATTGTTCTAAACAATTTCATTTCGCTTGAATTTGATTCACTTTAATTTCATGGCTTTGTCTCGAATGTTAGACAGTTTAGTCGTCTCTTTTAATACCCAACCAACTCGGTAAAAGTTCGCGAGCCGTGTCCTTTGGTCTTTGCATTTAACGCAAGTCCATCAAATTGGCATGAAACTTCAATGACTGCGTTTCAAGTGTCGGGGTCGAGACCCAACATCAAAACGCGTTGCGGCTGAAACTCCAGCCGCTCCTCTAAGTCCCTTGGGTTAGAACCATCATGTCGAGCGCGTTGAACAACAGCCTTGCGTTGGTTCCCGGTCAAGGAAACAAGAAGCCCATCAAAGCTCGTAGTTGGCGGCGGAACTCGCATGCGTTAATCCGAGGGTTCTTCGCAAATCAATTGGTTAATGAAACCAACACATTGCTTCCAAACCGAACGGGAATCACTTGAAGTAAAACGAGACGAAAAGAGAAGTCCTTGGCTATGTCGTGGTCGTGAACCAAGAAGAAAAGTTTCTCCCGTATTGCTTCACCAAATGTTTGCCAAGACGTAACAAATCCGAATTTCGGTAACTCATGAGACGGCTTAATGTACTTGACGTTACCAATCTAGATAGGCGTAAGAGGCAGACCACCCATCGTAACAATAGATGGAACGACGTAAAAATCCGGCAACTGGGTCGCCATTGTGTCAAATGATGCCTCGGTTTTAGCAGCGGTACGCAAATAATAAGTAATGAAGTTCGATGGAGCAAACGTTGCAAAAGCTGAAACGTGCAGCTTCGTTCCATCCGAAAGCGTAATCGAAACTACTTCGTCGCCAACCAATTGTAAATCGTCATTCGAGAATGGCAAGCCGGTTTTGTGTAACACCACTCGAGGCGTTGTTGCTACAAATATTTCATTGGGTGAAATTCGACCGGTCTTAATCCACACCTTACTAACGGATTGAGCTTCAATGGGAAGAACGGATTGAACGTTGCCTCAAGATGCACTTCCAAAAGAAACCAAAACCACCAGCTAATATTCAAGTCCCAAAGAAGCCATTGCCAACGTAAGTTGGGCAGTCTTTGAGACTCTCGTAAGTATTACCGCGTAGATCCAAAACGCTCCGAAACCATAGTCATTGTTTGCTTAGAGAACCAACTGCGTATCAATTGATTACGGCTAATGCAATGAGAGCTTGCGAAAGCATAACTGTTTGATATGTAGTTTAATGTAATTAAAAACAGAATTCGATAAGTGACTTGTCTCCTCCCTCCACTGCGCTATCTTAAATGGCCATGCCTAGGTCGCCTTCAGTCTTGAAGCGTCACGCGTCCCTCGGAAGCTCATCTCATATATCGTGCTGACTGTCGCCTCGGGCGGACGTGATCCGGCGCGTGGTGTCGCTTAGTTAAGCTCACTAGAGAGCACGCAAGAAATGTAATGGGACTTGAGCTAATTACTTGGGTTGTATAATTTCGGGTGTACACTTCCTCGGAGTGTACGGAATGCAACTAATAGCGATACGTGCGAGTTCTATAATCATTTGTATTGCAATATGACAATACTCACCAGACATGAGGCTCAAGTGATCAACACCTTGCGTGGCTAGCGAGAGCCACGATACCGTTTGCGTGAGCGATAGCTCCAGCGAAAGGGAGCATGTGGACACACAATCGTTGTTGTGCGTCCAATGTCTTTTTCGCGACTGGATACTCGCAGATACTCTCCCGACAAGGGGGCGGGAGCGGGTATACGAAATATGTGTTGGCAAAAGGGGGTACGGACGGATCAACGGTGGGACGCGGGTGTTGGCGCTGGCGGCGGACATCCGAGAAGCAGCGCCAAGGCAAGGCGCTCGGTCGCAGTCGTCCAACCCTATGAGTTTTGAGACTCCCCTTGGGGTGAAGCTTGCACCTACACGGGACGGAGGAGGGTCGCAGCCGGAAGAGCGACACGGCATGGCGGCGGAGGTACACTGAATCGACCGCCGCCAGAAAAACCCGGTACGTTGGGTTTTTGAATAAATATTTCCGATCCCAATGTCTTTTGTGGAGCGGCGACTCGATCAACGAGCTCGACCAACCCTTCCCCCGCTCGGTACCCAGTTATCGACATGCTGCCTAAAGAAGGGTGCCTAGGGTTATCGCAACGGCACTATGCTTATAGAGGCGCCCCATGACAACGCAAGCCACTGGGGGAGGGTACGGGCGGATTTCGCACGATGAGATGGGTATCGGAAACAGACGGAGACGGACATGGGACATGTAAAAATTGGCGCGGAGACATGAGCGCCAGAAAGACACCGTTTGAAGCTATGGACTTCCTTTTTCCCTTGCCCCCGGACGGGTAGGAGGCGAGCTGCGACGGGAGGAGCAACGATATATCGGGCGGGGGAGCGCGCGGATCGGGACATGACCGTCGACGACTTGTGCGAGGGGTTTTTCGCATGCCTTTCCCACCTATTTCCGGCATGGCCGGAGTCGCACATGAGCAGAGGCCATGTTGGCCCGTCGCGACGAGCGCCAGCTGATCAGCTAGGCTAGCCATCGCCCTCGCAATAGCTGAAGCAAGCTGCGCATTGTGGGAAAATGCGATAAATTAATTAGTGTACAATTATTGTCTACTAGCATGAATTTGACTGCATTGTCGTTATTATTGCCGTTGGAGGGGTCGGGATTACTAATAGAAAATTTTCTTACAAGAAAAAGCAATGGAGGCCACCAAGCAAAAAGAAGAAAAGTGGAAAAAACCTAAGCCCGAGGAACAGAAAGGCATGCCACAACGTCAGCACTGCCCTCCTGAAAAGCGTCGCGGAGACATGAACCCTCCTGAAGAGGTCGAGATTACTGGCTTTATCCTAAGATCAAAACGGTACTCTCTCTAAGAGGCCGGATCACAGGTGCGCCCGAAGACAACAGCCGTTAACTCAGTTATGGTTGTAAACAATTTCATTTCATGTGGGCGACTCATGTACTGGTACGATCAAGTCATGATGCGCAGCATCAGCATCGTCGCTTTATTGTCAGTACATGTACCCGGTACCAAGGAAGGGGCGGAGGGGAAACAGCCAGACTGACAGACTACACAGGTGCACGGACATAGGGATTTGGAAATCCATAAATAATTTTTTACAAGAAAAAGGAGTGGAAAGACAAACGGACTGTACAGGTAGTGAGGATTACCCTCTGGGAGCGGGACGCGTCAGCCCGGCTGAACCTTGCGCCCAAGGCTTTGCGGCGCTATCTCTTGAGTTCTTAACTTGTGAGAGTGCACGCTGGCGGTGCTATCAGAGCTCAGTTGGAAGACTTTTCCGGTGAAACATTGGACGATAGAGAGTGCCGCCGCAAGCAAGCGCTCGAGGTGAAGCGTGTTGCAGTGTTGTTTTCTTCCCCGTGTGGCTTCGCGCAATCTGCGGACAAAAAACGGCTGAGGAGCAAAACAGGCAGATAGGACAAACAAAAGCACCACCGCCATAACGCTGTGCTGTCTAAAGCTGCACCTTACTCCCTACCTTCGCTGGTTAGGCTGTAGCCGCAATCAATCCTGCGTACGGTACTTCCGCTGCTCTGTTCACTCACATATCATCTGTGGAGTTGCTTTGCAGTCCGTCGCCAGACACTGCGCCGTTTTGTGCTGCGGAAATACCCGGCTTTCAGACAGCAGCCTTAGCATCTGTACACCTAATACGCCAGCGTTGGGCTGTTTCTACAGGCGTAGCAGCCTGTATTTTGTTTGCGAGGCGGGCTCTGCAAACGTGTACCTTCTTGAGAAGGCTTTGCAGGGCGTTGAGCACAGGGCGGTCTGCGGCTGTGTTAGCCTTTGGCTATGGGGAAGAGGAAATCATCCAAGCCTCCACCGCCTAAAAAGAAGGCCAAGATGGAAACCACGTTCACCTGCCCCTTCTGCAATCACGAAAAGAGTATTCAGGTGTGCTGTGTGTATTTGTTTTTCATTATTATGATGTCGAGTTGCATTCGTTCCCATGAATGGCCATCCGCAAGCCTTCCAGAGGTATTCTGCATGGGCTTCATTTCACAGTGCATCCCATTTTTTCACAAATAAAACGCATTCCTGAACGTGAAGGATGGCTGCTTACTGCGGCGCCCAGGTTAAGATGATGTTCAAGACAAAGAGGGCCGAGGCGAAGTGCTCCATGTGCGCCGAGTATTACAACTGTGAGATCACGAACATCAGCGAGGAGATAGATGTGTACAGCGAATGGATAGATGCCTGCGAGAAGGTGAACCAGGAGCATTGAGCCCCGTTGCTACGCCAAGGGTTTAGAAATCATTTACAATTACATGAATGTGACAGAGGTGCATATGATTGCCGGTCTGGATGCTCCTGGTACATTTCGCATTAGCCAGGCACACAAATTCCATCCGCGGTCAACCTGCGGCCCCTCATTATCTTTATCCGGTTCAGAATGGATTTTTGCCTACTAAGCCATATTCATTTGACACGAAGGTGCGAAATCGCAGCAGCGTTGGTGCTGTCCATACCCTCCTCAACATGCAGGGCACATGCACCCGCTGCCCTTCATTATACACTCAATAAAAGCATTCCACGGGCATGCCGTAGGATGTCCGAGAGGAGAAACGGAGCAGCAATTACATCAAATGGGCTTTAAAATGTACCACGCCCGGATGTTGCCAATTACACATACTACATAGTGGCCTGCAATGAGCAACTCTTGGACGTTCGCTGAATTGCAGCCAAATCGTTTGTTCCGCTTCCTTGTTTCAAATTCTTTGACGAGCAGCAGAAACCGGACCCAACACTAGGCCTAAGTATGTGTAGTAGTGGAGGTCTATTTGTGTTAGGGCGAATGAGGGGGGGGTAACCTCAGAACTTATTGTTGAGCACTTTAGCAACTTCCTCGTAAGTGAGGAAGCCAATTGCTGAGCCAGGCACAGCACGCGCCAGCTTGAGACCAAACCCCCGATAAAACGCCTTGAAGAAGTTCCCTCCCGTCTCTTGCATCATCTGCGAGGCGACCTGGGTCACACTGGGTACCTGTCCCCCCGCCGATGCTGCGGCCTGCGTTACCACAGAACGGCAAGTCAGGTTCATAATAAAACACTCCACGTGCGAAAAGGCTATGCTGCTGGTTGGGCAGAGACAGGCAGAGACAGATCATGTTCCCCACCTGTATCCGTGTCTTGATTGGGTCAAAGGGGTAGCCAACTGCCCATGCAACGGACGCTGCAAATGCCCCGGCTGATAGAGGAACCCACATGGGCGGATCGTCAGAGGTGTTGGAGGTATGCGAAAGCAGCTTTTGTTTTGACCACTCGTACGTCACAAACCTGTCAGCATTCACGGGAGGGAAGGGGGGTTGGTTGTTGTAAAGTTTAGGGTTTCAGGCTTCCCATGGACAGTGCCAATACATGAAGGTAGTAAAGCAACGAGGAGAGGACTTCACCACACGCCATGCGGCATCCCATCGCGCATCAGCGTTGCGTTCAGACCGCGCCAAAGAGCGGGGGCGCCGATGCCAGCCCGGATAGACTGCGCAGTGGCTGCCAGGCTACCGCCGATAGTTTGCTGCCTGATCTTCATCAGTTCCATAGGCGACACCACAAAGGACTGAAGGACACCGCCAGCTACGCCTCCCGCCATAACAGGCAGCAAAGAGGCGGTGGCGTTGGGGCCATCGCTCTCAGCCGCCAACCTCTTTCCCCATCGTTCACCGAATCCGTATCTACATAACAACATTTACAAGAATTCGTACTCATGTCAACATATCCGTTAACGTCTACTGACGTGCAGCAGAATCTCGGCAGTGGGTGGAGAGAAGCGGCAACGGGCCGACCCGGACCGAATTTTTAAAAACAGTTACGAGGCGTTGACGGTTGCGTAGCTCGCACCCGACGAACAGAAGGGCGTTCTGAAATGGGACTACGCCAACCATCGGGACGCTTCCACGCCACAGTGCCTTTGCGCCACCCTCTGATAGGACACGGGTGACATGTGTCAGCGCGGGGTTGCGCATCAACGTACTGGCGCCAGCCGATGGCACAGCTTTCGCGACTTGCAGCCTGGTCAGGACGGTGTCGGCCGGCTGGCAGAGCAGCACTGACGCCGCGCCAGACGCCCATCCCGCCCCTGCATCCACCAAGAACTCCCGGAGAGGAGATGGCATTGCGCTTGATTAAAGTAGTAGGAGGGATGGGGACGGAGGGGACCGCAGGCACGACGCGAGGCACAGATGAGCGTTCTGTCTCTGACGGTGAGTTAATCAGCGGCTCCGACGGTATGGAGCTGTTGTACACGTGATCAGATCAGATAGCATAATAATAATCAGCAAGTTGTTATTCGCGTGATGATGGTACTGCAGGGCGCGCGCGTCCGCGAGCGGGGGTATGGAGAGCGGAGTTCCCCTGTAGAGACGCATGGGATTGTTGTTTACAAAATGATTGCTGGAAGGGGAAGGCAAGATTGAAATGCATGGGAGGTGGGGGATGGTAGATCCATGGATGAAATGGTTGTGCGGGTGACGGAGGCGTGGGCGACGATGCATGAGGTGGATTGGGTCCGGACGTGAGATTTGTACGGAAATACTGTCGTTGTTTATATAACTATGAAAGTGTAATTGTTATGCATAAATGTGATGTAGCCTTCAACGCAAGTTGTTTTACATTATTCCTTTCAACTTTGACCTCTTACGCCTCCGCTGCTTTTCTGTTGCAACGGCAATATCAAGCATGCCCCGTTTCGCAATTAACCACTTACTTTACGATAATACTGTAGATTTTTCTAGTATGATTTGCAAGGAATGATTGGTTATGTGTTGCGTATTATTTGTCAAACCCGAGTTTCGACGTTGCCATGGACTTTATCGAAGGTGTTTTTGCTTCCTTTTCAATTCCATCCTCGAACACCTCCGCTGTTTTTTTCTGGAGCACAATGACAATAAATTGAGAAATATAAAAATTCCTGCGAAACTAACTCTAGGTTGTGTAAATTGAAATTGAAATTGTTTACAACAATACTAGAATTAACCGGCAGCTGTCTCCGGGCCCTCCCTGCCGTGCATATTACATGACTCACTTGGCAAGGGCTACTAAGACCGTGAACCACTAATCCCGACCTCCCTATTAGTAGCGATACCGTCTAAAACATACACGTAAACATGTACTTGTTATTTTATGATTCTATGTGTATTTTTTCATGCACACAATATGAAATAAAATAAAGTGTCGCTATTCTCCACGATACGCAGCCTGCTCCAGCCGCGGCGGGGACGTGGATCAAATAGGATGGTCAGCATGTGCTGGTTGAGTCGGACGTGCATGTCCTCGGCTCATGTGCGACTCCGGTCGTGCCAGAGCTAGGGGGGGGAAGGCATGCGAACCCCCACCCCCCCCCCGCTCAGATCGTCGACGGTCGCTACTCGATCCATGCACACCCCCTTCCGAGATATTAGTTGCTCCTCCCTTCGCAACTCGTCACCTAGCTTAGTCTTCTCTCCTTCTTCGGGGGCTGGGAAGAGAAAATACCTATGCCGCAAACAGTGTCCGGCTGGCTCTCCTGCCCCCGAGCCATGTTTTCTCATGTCCCATGTCCTTTCGCCGTCTGTTTCCATCACCTATTTGATCGCTATGTGGCCGTCCGTACCCTCCCCCACTGGTTTGCGTTGCAAGGGGGGCGCCTTTACGAGCAGTGTGCCGTTACAATAACCCTAGGCACACTGCGTGAAGCAGCATGTCGATAACCGGGTACCGACTAGGGGAGGGGTTGGTAGAACACGTGGACCGTGTCGCCGTTCCTCAAAAGATGGTGGGTACGGGAATATTTTCCCAAAAACCCACCGTACCGGGTTTTTCCGGCGTTGGACGATCATGAGGACCTCCGACGCCAGACCGTGCCGCTCCTCCGGCTGCGACGCTCCTCCATCCTACGTAGCTTCGAGCCTAGCCCACATGGGAGACTTAAAACTCGCATGGTTGGCGACTGCTAGCGAGCGCCGTGGCTAGAGTTGCTTCCCAGTTGTCCGCCGCCAGCTCCGACACCCTCGTCCCACCGCTGATCCGTCCGTTCCCTTCTTCGCCAAAAAACATTTCGCAAACGCCGCCCTCACTCCTTCGTTGGGAGAGTATCTGCGAGTATTTAGTCACAAAAGATATATCGGACTAGCCGAGGGGGAAATCCTTGTGCCGGTGTACGGATATTTTGCTTTTTCAAAACCTTCCGTACATGGCTTCCCGACAGCAGCTGATCCCGCGGATCGCAGCTGCCGGTACCTCGTTTAGCCCCCTTCCGTGCCAAGCATGGCACGGCTACTGCGTTACCAACGCCCACCGCGTGGAGGTAGAGGTATGTGCCGACGGGCCTGCGGGCGCACCCCTCTCAGGGGCCGCCGCCGCTGCGCCGCCGGCGGGCGCCCAATGTTGTGTATATATGGAACAATGTACGACAATCATTTTAAGATAAGTGAAGTAAAGAAATGCTTCAAAGGCAATACTATTCACCCGAGCTTTACCGCCGTAAGGGATTTTAACGCAAATTCTTTTCCTTCCTTTTCAAGTCCCACCTCTAACACCTCCGTTGCTATCATGCTGCACAATGGCAACACATTGATAAATGATAAAGTTCTTGTTGCGAGACACGGTTTTGTGTGATAATCAAGTTGCTACACAGCAATGTTGGTAAAGTAGCATCGTGATAGTACGGCTGTGACTCAGCACTATAAGATGATAAGCCAATCAACAAAAGAGAGGATTAGGTTACTGATGGTGGCAAGTTGTTGAGCGTTAGATATCATCTAAAGGCTCAGAATATATGTTGGCGTGTGCTCACCACAATCTGGAATTTTATTCGCTTCCGGAGCTTGTCACCCGCCAGTTTCTTTTCTCGTGAAAGCCGATAGTGGTCCGGCTGAATTTTTGGAAAGGCATCTTACCACAAGTGTACTAGCACTCCTGTACGACGTCACTTGACCGACCTTCTGAGACTCGTTTCTGATTGCCTTGGCTGTATAGACTCCGGGAGTACAATTGCGTCTTCGGTCAGCCCTTTGTCGTCTCCTTTTCTGAGCCGTGTTGCCCGCCTCTTCACCGGTACTTGGTGCTTTTCTTGTTGGCATTATTCCTGATTTTCTGGTTCTCTTGCGAGCGCATCCGACGTACCTGATATGGACTCCGTGAAACTACCCAAGTTCAGTGGGGAGAGACGAGATTTTGACGTGTGGAAGAAACGTTTTCGTGCATTTGGCTTGATGCAAAAGTGGGCTCCGGCTTTGTCGTCGGATGGTGCCGCTTCCTCTCAACAACAAGTCGACATGTACTCCACATTGATTCTTGCGCTGCCGGAGGACGACCTTTCCATTATCGAGAATGTTAGCGAGGATGACAAGACCTGCGGCCACACTGCCTGGACTGCGTTAGTCAATCATTATGAGGACGATGGTATTTACCGGTGTACGGAACTATTGCAGGACTTGGAGACGCCGCAAGCGGACGGCGAGAGCGGCATTCAATATCTGAACCGGTTAGTTCGACTGCAACGACAGCTTGCCCGAGTTGGGGACGTCGTCCACGACCGGCGTATCATCATGTACTTGGTGAAGGGTTTGCGCAGCGAATACCACTCCATCACCGACACGTGGGACGTACACGACCTCAGCATGGATACCGTCAAGCGTGATCTTCGTCAAAAGGGCATGCGCATCGAGAGTCGTGCGCAATCACATTCAACGGAGCCCCCAACGCCTACGGCTTTTGCAGCGTCTCATGATGACTCAACGACTGAACTTTTGAAGCGGCAAGTCTCCGAGCTCCAAGACCAACTGAAATCTCTTCAAGGAGCTGCGACTACTCGTCGTACCTCATATGGCAGAGGCGGAGCGAGAATTTTTCGTGGTGTTTGCTATGGCTGTGGTAAGAAGGGCCATCGCAGGTCCGAGTGCCCCGTCAACAACACCGGAGGTAACTCTGCGCAAGTGGACTCCCCGGTTGCTTTTCCGGCGGTCATGGACGTGACAGCCACCCCTGCGAGGCCATTCTCCGAGGCTCGACACATGTTCGAGCGCGATGGGGAAACGTGGATGTGGTTGGCCGACAGCGGCGCCAGCCATCACATGACTAGTGTGCGCCGTGACTTCTGTGAGTATCGAGCGCTCACCGACCGGCTTTGGGTGAAGGGTATCAGCGCCCGCGCTGTTGGAGTGGGCTCGGTCCGAATCATTGTGAAGGCTGAAGATGGAGAGGAGATTCCTGCCACGCTAAAGAATGTGCTCCACGTTCCTGAGCTATCCCGTCGTGCGTCGTGGTCTTACCATCGACTTTTCAGCCTCACCCAAGCTCGGCGACAAGGTCATTCTGTGGTGTTAGCTGATCCCGTGGACCACCTTCGTCTTCATGCCGGTCATGGTGGTGGCGTGGTGGTTCCGTTGGAGCGCGCGCATTTATTGGTGTGGTTGCCGGCGCGGGTTGCTTCGTCGAATCCTACCGCTTCGGTCGCCACTGCGCCATTGGAAAAACGGTTGTGGCATTCCCGACTCGGTCACCTTGGCGAGTCGCAATTGGACGGGCTCTTGGCCACTCAGGTGGAGGGTGTGGCGTTTTCTGCGTCGGAGAAGTTGGGCTTCTGTGAGACGTGTGCTGTGTGTAAGTCGCACGTCCGCCGTATCTCTCGTGAGCCGGCTGACCGGAACGTTGGTGTCTTTGAGGTCCTCGGCTTAGACTTCTGCGGTCCTATGAGTGTTCCATCCTTGGGAGGACGGCGGTACAGCTTGTGTGCGGTTGATTTCCGGAGCCGTTTCATGCTGCATGATGCGGTCCGCTCCAAGGATGAGGCTCCCGCCTCGTTCCGTCGCATGTTGACTACCATCCGTTCTCTGGGGCACACGGTTCGTCGTCTTCGGGTGGACAATGACACGGTGTTCTTAGGTGCTGCCTTCCGAAACCTCTTGGATGAGTTCAACATCGCTGTGGAGATCACTGCCCCTTACGCGCATTGGCAACATGGCCGTATTGAGCGGCAGTGGGGGACATTGGTCCCGATGGCGCAGTCAATGATCCGGCAAGCCGCGCTGCCTAAATCGTATTGGGCTTTAGCGATGGCCGCTGCGGTGCATGTCCGCAATCGTGTGCATAGTAGCGGAGCCGGCGGTGTACCTTTCACCTTGGCGACCGGTAGACGAGCTGATTTGAGCTCCATGCGGGTCTTCGGCTGTCCGGCCTATGTCCACGTTGACAAGTCTCAACGCCGCAAACTTGACGATCGCGCGTGGAAGGGTGTCTTTGTGGGCTATGCTTCCGAATCACCTGCGTGGTTGGTGTACAATCCTGCTACTCGTCGGGTGGTGAGCAGCCGCAACGTGGTGTTCGATGAGGCTGCAGTCCTCTCCATGGGGGAGAGCAATGCGGAGCAACGCAATGATGATGAAGAGGACAGCATCCCGCGCACCATGTGTAGCGAAGAACCGGATACACCTTCGGGGGAGTCGCCGCTACGGGAGTCGCGGCAGCATTCCGGGTCGACGGAAGAGGAACGGGACATGCATTCGGGGGAGACTCCACGTCCAAGGTATAATCTTCGGTCCACTGCTGCACCACAGCAATGCGTACCCAGTCCACGGTATAATCTCCGTTCAGCGGGCGCTTCGGAACCGCTAGCCGGACTCGTGCCTAACAGCGGTATGCTAAGAGACGGCCTGATGCCCGCCGACCCCTCGGCCTGTAGCCCCGGGGTGTCTCAGAGCACCTTTTCTGTATCCTCCACCCAGTGTGGGGCACAAGTCGAGGCCAAGGCCAGGACAGGTGGAGCGCTGCGCTGGTGGCTGATGCGCGAGGCTAGTATAAAAATAAAAATAAAAATAAAAGGTAAGCTACGGCTGGCGTGCGACCTGTGGATGCGTATTCACCCGACAGTGCACCCCCCCGTTCTCCAGCTTGGACCTGTGTGCACCATGTCCACACACGACGAGTGCGTCGGTGTGGTTGGCTGGCTATCTCCGGCGGGTGGCTGGCTTAAGAGGGTGGTGGCGGGTTTTAAAAATCGCAGTTTATACTGGCGATACCGCCGACTACAGGTTGAAAGTACTAGGTGTCTATAGAAACTTGCCTTCTGCGGGAGAGCTGTCGATCGCAGCTCGCCGAACCAGGTTGTCGCGCGTGAGTGACGTGAGGCGGGGGCCCATAACCTATTGAACCATGCAGACACAGTTAGTGTGGAAGATAACGTACGCAAACGTAGTTACAGTCACAGTCCCGCAAACGGAACAGTTAAGGCGACAACCAGCCTACAGGCGTGGTGTCGGGACAACAGAAGAAGTGTTAGAGCTGTAGCCTAGCGACAGCTCTGTACCGAGTCAAACAGTTTATCGGTATGTCCGATCTAGACATGTACTAATCATATCTAGAATAGCTTACAGTAGCTATCTGCAACTAATACGTATGCGGTATTACTTACAACAGTACCCATCATCTTTTGCGGAGCGAGGACTCGATCCGCGTGTTCAACCAACCCGTCCTCTAGTTGGTACCCAACTATCGACATGGTACCTTAGGCTGTGTGCCTAGATTTATCGCAACAACACATTGCTCGTACATGCGCCCCCCTAGCAGCGTAAAACACCGGGGAGGGTACGGGCGGATACGGCGCGATATGACATGTGTCAGATATAAAACGGTCGGCAAAGGACTGCGGACATGAGAAAACATTGGCACGGAGGCAAGAGCGCCAGCCGGACACCGTGTGAGGCTATGGCCTTATTCTCGTCTTCCCAGCCCCCGAAGGAGAAGGGAAGGCTAAGCTAGGAGGCGAGTTGCGACGGGAGGAGCACCGGTTATCTCAGACGAGGTGTGCGCGGATCGAGACGGGAGAGTCGACCGTCTTAGACGAGACTTGAGCGATAGGGTATTTTCGCCTAACCCCCCCTCCCCCCCCCCCCCCCCCCCAACCCTCCTTCCCCCCCAAGCTCCGGCACGATCGGAGTCGCACAAGAACAAAGGTCAAGTACTCCCGTCGCGACGAGCGCATGCTGGCGAGCTTGGCTGATCAACGCCCTCGCGCGGCTAGAGCATTCCGCGTATCGTGGAGACTAGCGACAAATTTTAATTCACACTTGTATACATTAATAATTCACGGGGATGATTTAGACGATATTGTTACGGCCATTGGAGAGGTTGGCATTTGTGGATACTGTCGGAATCGGGAACGGATAGTTACACGTATGTCGCGCCGGCCCCACAAGGGGGGACGGGTGTGGTGACTAGAGAAGTGGGAAGAGAGACATGGCGGCCGGCGAAGGCACCGGCATGACCGACCGACCGCCACTAATAGGGAATAAAGTACCGCTAATAGCACAACACTAAGTACTAGGATGACAAATAGCTACCTTGTACATAAGCACTAGGCAACGGGATGCTAGTGCTAACACCCCCCTCAAGGTAGCCGAGGTCTTGACGTCGTCCTAGCTTGCGTTAAGGAAGGTGCCATCTTGGTCGAAGGTGTAGTGCTTGTAGCGTGTGTCTCAAGTCGGGTAGGTGTAGCGACATGCGCTCACAGGAATGTGCCGCTACCGGAGAGTTGCCGATATTAAGCGGTTCCAAATGTACTGCGTAATGTAATATTCTGACATGCAGCGGGAAAAACTGTCCACGGGCGAATTAGCCGACGCATGAAAGCGACCGGCGAGGAACAAGCAAAGCCATCAAGGCTGTTAGGAGCGTGTAGACACGCAAAAGCATAGACGGGCGATGTTGGTGTTGACTCCCCCCTTTCGCCGTGGACAAAGTAGGCTCCCCGCTAAGTTAGGTGAGCGTAGCTTACAGTAGCTATCTGCAACTAATACGTATGCGGCATTACTTACAACAGGATGGACTGCGGGAAGTGCCGCAGCTATTAAGTCAGCCAGCAGCCCGACCGTTCAAGAGCCGGTGTCATACAAGCAAGCGCTGAGGAGTCCCCAATCGGGGGAGTGGGGGGCAGCTATCAAGAGCGAGTACGACTCACTTGTATCTCGGAAAACCTGGACATTGGTCCCTTGTCCTGCCGGTCGCAAACTCGTAGATTCCAAGTGGGTGTTGAAGCTGAAGCGCGATGCCAATGGACAGATTGCAAGGTACAAAGCAAGACTTGTGGCTCGCGGGTTTACTCAGGAGAACGGTGTGGACTACCACGAGACCTTCGCTCCAACAGTGAGGGTGATTTCTATTCGAACGTTGCTCGCGCTTGCTGCTTATAATGATTGGGAGGTGGAGCAGCTTGATGTGGTGACGGCATTTTTGGAGGCCGATATCGAGGAGGAAATCTACATGAGGCAGCCGGAAGGATTCCGTCACTTCGACATCAATGGAGAGGAGCGAGTGTGCTTGTTGAAGAAATCATTGTATGGCCTCAAGCAAGCTCCAAGGAACTGGAATAAGACCATCACAGCATGGCTAGAGGAGTATGGCTTTACCCAATCCAAGGTGGATCCCGGCATTTACGTCTTCATCAAGGAGGGTGAGCTTTATGTCTTGGCGTTGTACGTGGACGACAGCATCATCGTCGGACCAGCGGGTAGCTTCATCGTTGGGTTCAAGTAGGCTTTTGGCGAAAGGTTCAACGTGTAAGACCTCGGTCCAGTGTCTTGGTTGCTTGGCATGACAGTCGAGCGTGATCGTGGCAGCCGCACCATCAGGATTGGACAACAGCAATACGTCTTAGATATGTTGGAGCGCTTCAACATGATGGGCTGCAAGCCAGTGGGCTCACCTATGGCGGTCGATGCTTTGAGCAATTGTGTGGAGACATCGACATCAAGGTTGCCTCCCGGTCTAGTGCCGTACCAAAGCTTGATCGGCAGCTTGTTGTACGCTTCCGTAAGCACACGGCCCGACATCACCATGGCTGTTAGCCACCTTAGTAGGTACATGTCCGACCCCTCTCAGTCACATTGGGAGCAAGCCAAGAGGGTGCTTCGCTACCTCAAGGGGACCGCAGAGTCGGTGTTGATGTACAGTGGCGCACCCTCATCAAAGCTGGTAGGATGGTCAGATTCCGACTACGCGATTGATATTGGCGAGCGGCGCTCTCGCACGGGGTATGTGTTCATGCTCAACGGTGCAGCGGTGAGTTGGAAAAGCCAGCGGCAACAAACTGTGGCGTTGTCGACAGCGGAGGCAGAGTATATGGCGCTGACTGCGGCCACTCAGGAGGCGATGTTTTTGAAGCAACTACTCCACGAGTTTCACCAAGACTCCGGGTCTCCCATCACAATTCACGAGGACAATCAGAGTTGTATTGCACTCAGCAAGAATAGCATGACGACCGGACGCAGCAAGCACATGGACGTGAGGTACCACTTCTGTCGGGAGAAGGTGGAGAGCGGAGACATCGAGGTGCAATATTGTGCGACGGAGAACATGCTTGCTGATGTGCTTACCAAGCCATTAGTGAGTGCAAGGCATAGCAAGTTGTGCAATGCCATCATGGGATTGCCTGCGTAGCAAGGGGGAGTGTTGCGAGACATGGTTTTGTGTGATAATCAAGTTGCTACACAGCAATGTTGGTCAAGTAGCATCGTGATAGTACGGCTGTGACTCAGCACTATAAGATGATAAGCCAATCAACAAAAGAGAGGATTAGGTTGCTGATGGTGGCAAGTTGCTGAGCGTTAGATATCATCTAAAGGCTCAGAATATATGTTGGCGTGTGCTCACCACAAGGTGAGTGCGTGTCCTGTGATAGGCAAGTGCTAGGCACTTGCTGAGGGTGAGATGACATGCAGTGTCACTCACCGAGTGTAAGTATTCCTTATTGCCCCCTCAACTTTGATAGTTCTTCCCATATAACTCATTGAATCTTGTGTGCATGTGGAAAAGTGTACGATTTATACATACTTTGAAATAAATGAGAAACTGGTTATATTGCGTTCTTCCTTACCCTAGTTTGGTCGCCGCAATAGACTTCAACGCAACTTGTTTTGTTTCCTTTTCAACTCCCATTCGGCGGTTGGCCCTCTGAAAGCTAACTGCGAGCACAAATCCATTATGTTTTGCTTGTTGCCGATGTCTCTATAAATGGAAATGTCGATGGAGGGAGACTACAGATGCTCCCATATAACTCATTGAATCTTGTGTGCATGTGGAAAAGTGTACGATTTATACATACTTTGAAATAAATGAGAAACTGGTTATATTGCGTTCTTCCTTACCCTAGTTTGGTCGCCGCAATAGACTTCAACGCAACTTGTTTTGTTTCCTTTTCAACTCCCATTCGGCGGTTGGCCCTCTGAAAGCTAACTGCGAGCACAAATCCATTATGTTTTGCTTGTTGCCGATGTCTCTATAAGTGGAAATGTCGATGGAGGAAGACTACAGATGTTTGATTACTTAGTATTAGACTGTAATTGAACAATGGAATTGTTAAATGGTTATGTCATCTCCCTCTATTGCAGCAGGCTTGAATATCCCTCGCCTAGCTAGCTTGCACTTGCTCTCGTCTAATCTACGTGTCGAGTGCTAGGGCTCTCCAAACGTCGCCAATCAGACTAGTGACGCGGCTTTTCTAGCATTGGAATTCTCATCGAGCATTGGGAACTTCATTTGGCGCGTCGTGTTGACGAGGTGGATGGCCGAATTGTCGGTGAAGTGTGAAGGGGAAGGGAAGACCGAGATGGCGGATGGGGAGGGGGTACGAGTTGAGGGGGGTGTGGAGAGCAAATGGTCAATGCAGCCGCCGCTATGAGGTAAGGTAGGGATAGGGGGGTGGAGCGTTTAAAGGTGGGACTCGAGGAGGGAGGTGAGGGCGGGGTGTCCAGTACCTTGATGTGTGATGATTTGGAAGTCTCCACCCCAAAGGGCGCGGTGAGTTGCGTGGTCATCGGCGAGTCTGAGTCCCCATGTAGTAACTTTTGTGTACATGCGGGTTAGTTGAGTGGTGTGGAGTTAGGGCATGTACACCCCGATGAGGAGGTACGGGGTGTCGGAGTGAGGAATGAGAGACGAGCTAGTTATGTGGGGCAAGGGGGGGCGGTGGGATAATATTGGCGGAGTAGAAGAACGATTTGCCAACTGCGAAGATTACTCTTGAGTGGGGTTGGGTCACTTGTGATTGTTTCGGACGAGCGTTGTAAAGGAGAGCGACGCGCCAGCGCGGGATTTGTGTGATGTGTGATTGGTTTCGGTGAGTATGAAGACGTCCGGGTGGTGAGGGGTGGCAAGGGGGTCTACATCCATGATGGAGATGTGTAGACCTCGAGTGTTGAGGTTGATGAGGTGAAGTGGTTGGGCGATGTGGTGAGGGAGGGCCGGTTGTGGGCTGTGAGTGGGGGGACATGGTGAATTATCCGGGAGAGTGCGGGTGGGTTGAAACGGGGCGGTTGGTTGTGGAGGTAGTTGTGGGGGTATGGGTTGAGAGTGGGGGCGGTCGAAAGGGGGGGTTGCGAGGGGGGTGTATTGTGTGTTTCGGGAGTTTGAGGGTAGGGGATTTAGGGCTGCCGAGAGTTATGAGCGGCCGGTGGGGAGAGGGGCGGAGCGGAATACGCAATGCCCGAGGAGGGAGTGGCGTGTGTAGGCTGTGGTGCGGGGGTCGAAGGGAGGGGGAGCGTAGGATTGGTAAGGGGGTGATGTGAGTATGAAGTAAGTGTGGAGGAGGATGTGGGTGCCGCATGACCATTTGTCAAGTAGTCCGGGAGGGTGGAAGGTGTGCAGTGACGGAAAGGGAAGCGTGGTGTTGGGTTTCCATGCGGAGAGTAATTATATGGAGCGGTGGAGGAGGTCTCGTGGGGGTGGATGGTGGAGGGAATCAATCCAAGTTGCTGAAGTGTTGGTGATGTGGAAGAGGCCGAAGCGCGAGTGTTGCCATGTGAGGATGAGGAGAGGTCAATCATGGTGTCCGGGTCGAGGGTGGTTGATCCATGAGCTCGGGAATGTCCCATGGCACTGGTAAGTATCTACCTCGATGTTGGTTATTATTGTGTGTGTGCATGTAGAGTTCGCGTGTGATTTGGCGAGGGATTGGGCTATGGTGTAGAAATTTGCGAGTTCATGGTGACGCCTCCACTTTAAGGAGAGTACTCCGGCTATGTCTAGGTTACCGAGGGGGTGGGGAGGCCATGGGCGAGGTTTAAGTCGTAGAGAAATTATGCACGGTATCCGTGCATGTGCGGGGTGTAAAGTGTGGCGGGAGGGCGGCTTGTAAGTTTGTGTTAATAGTGTGTTGGCGAATGTCATTGGAGGTTGTGTAGGGGGAAGGGAGCGGGGCGTCGGACCTTCAGGGGGCTGAGCTCCCCGTCCATTGTGGAGTTAGGGAGGAGTTGCGGCCTTGCCGACCGAGGCTTTCGTAGGGCTAGGGTGGGAGGCTCCGGAGGGTCCGTCCGTCGAGATCTTGCGCATACCGGCGAGTGTAAAGTCTTTGGACCGGGTGACCGTTCGGAGCTTGAGAGGGTGGTGAGTGTAGGGATGGCGGTGAGAGTAGGAAAAGGTAGTGGGGGGTGGGGGGAAAGGTTATAAGAAAGGTGTGATGGGTGTTAGGTAGAGGTCGCTTTGAGAGAGCGACATAGAGACATGGGGCTGTCGATTTCGTTTCAAACATGCTTCGGGGCTTCCAAGAGAAGCATCGAAGCAGGTCTAAGAAAGTGGGGACTGTGAGGGCGGGGGGATACGCGTATCGCGTAAAGTGCTGGGGTTACGGGTTCGTGACTACCAGACGGTGTCTCGACGGGAGGGGTGATAGTGCATGGGCAGGTAGATGCGCGCGGGAGTGGACGATCGGATAGTTATTCGGGTAGAGCAATTCATGCGGGCGAATTTCAGCAAATGAAAAGTTGCCATTAACTTAGCAACGATCAAGGTGGGTTGTGCGGGATGAGTTGGGAGGGGAGTGGGGAAAGGAGCGCGCTAGGGTCTACAGTGAGGTAAGCGCGGGTGTGCACGAGTGCCCGGTGATTAAGGAGGGTGAGGTGGTCTATCGCTGAATTACAGAGGCGGAGACGCACAACGACTGGAGCGAGCGATGGATATAGCGATGAAGCAAGGGAAGGACGGCTAGCGACAGGAATGTTAGGTGGGGGGATGAGGTGGGCGGGGTAGTGGTGTCTGCTGGTGGAATTGGGCATGGAGAGCGGGATTCGTCGGCGTACGTCGCGTATCGGTCGGCGAGCGGCAAGTCCGGGCGAGAGGGGGCGCACATGGCAGAGGGCGGCGCGACATGCCATGCAACATGTGTAGATGCGAATAAATTTGTGTAATTAGAGGGAAGGGTGGTAGCGTGATGGGGGGGGGGTTCGTGGGGTGTTGATCAGGACGGTGGTTAAAGCGGGGAGACGAAATAACGGTCATGTAATATTACTTGCTCTGAAAAGTGTCGACTTTCTGATTATAGCATGTCGCATTATGTGCCATGATATACAACATTGTTGCGGGGAAGCACGTAGAGGGGGAGGGGATTATCAAGACTAGTGCGCTTGTGACTAGTTTAGATACGTAGGCCATGTGGAGAGGACGTTGGGTGCTAGGTTGGGCCTTACCGTGTGGCGGGGCGTGCCGATCGCAGAGGTACCGGTCCTCCGTCGAAGCAGCGCTCCGGGTGGAGTGGTCCGTGTAGTAGCATGCTTCGGGTGATATGTGAAGGAAGGTAGGAGGGAATATTGTGATCGGGGTGGCCAGTGCTTGGGTTGAGAGCATGGTAATGGCGTCGGGCGGGGGATTTACGTTACGGGTTGTGTGCATGCGGCGCCGTGCTTGCCCATTCGTGGCGGGTGACCTCTTTTGTCCGGGGTGTGCGGATGCGCCGGGCGACTTGTGAGTGGGAAGAAAGCATGGTCGAGACATAGATCGACGAGTAGTTTGGGATTCGTTTTGCAGAGTGGTGGATTGGTAGTGGATTCGTGTTCGGATTTGTAATGGGGTACACAAGTTGGCAGCTCGCGACCATCATGCCATTGTTGGGGTTTTTGGTGACATGGGTTTGGTTGGCGGCGGACGAGAACGTCCGGACGCTCAAACGGGCGCGAGGGTCTGCGCGCAGCTGTTTTTGTAATCTTTGTTGTTCCGAAGAGTGTTGTAGTATTTTGGTTGTATTTCGTATTTGGTTTGAATGTATAGGCGCGAAAGCTGACCGTGTGACGACTTTCAAAACAGTGAGGATAGCGCCTTAGAGTGTGTACACTCAGTTTTGTCTACGGATTCACTGACCGGGGTGAGCTAGGCTCGGTTGGGAAGAGGTGGACGGTGCCTGTTGTTCAACGGGCCCGGTGTCCACCAATCGGTCGCTCATCGGGTGGCCAAGCTATGAGCGAAGACGGTCGGTCCGTAAGCTCATTCGAGCGCTCGACCCATCCATGTTTTGCGGTAAAGTAGTACTTTAGTAGTACTATGGAATTTTTTACGGTGTTTAGTGACGGTAGGATCTCAACCGTTACGGTTCCGAGTTTAACATGTCATGCGAGACCCTCAAGCACTTGCGACACTTGTCCCGCCCGGGCGACAACTTCGTCTGACTGGATTTCGCGGACGGGAACTACATCCTTGGGATCCGGAAGGAAGACCGCGATCACTTCACGGTCAACTACAACGGCACTATGTGGCGACTCGCATGCCTTCCGATGGGTCGGTCGGGGTCGGCCTACTACTTCTGAAAACTCACACATGTATTCACCAGCCACCTATAACGCGCCCCACTACCTACCTTAGTGATTGTCCCGACATCGGGACGCTCCTCCAAACACTTCCTACGCAACAACCGGTAGCGCGGCACCCGCCTGCTACCCTATATGGACGACTTCATGTTCCTTGCCGACTCCGACAACACCGCGCTACTCCTTAGCCAACGCGTCGAGTTCTTGCTCGCAAACCTAGGCCTCCTACGCAACCCCCAAATGGGCATATGAACGCCTACCCAAGTCGGCAACCATCTTGGCCTCACCATTGACCTCAGCCGAGGCGACTTCCGCGCAGCGCATGAGAAGCTACACTACTTAGCCCAGCAAGTATCCTCCGGCCGCGCAGCCTCGAACGCTCGTTGGCTACCAGCGCGATAGCTCGTAGCATTTGCCGGAAAAGCTCAATTCCTCTACCTTGCCATCGCGCCGGCTAGTTTCTTTCTGCGCGAACTACACGACGTCCTAGACCCGGTCGCTCCGCTCCCAACCCCGGTCGCACTCGACATTTGCTGTCCGCGGCCAAACTCCGCAAGACCTTGAATTGCACACTCACGTCCTTGTCTCTCATTAACCTTTTCCGTGCCTCGCTCGCGCTTTGCATCAATTACACATTTTTCTGCCGCGCCGAAATTGGCGCCCGCTGGCTCACCGGGGACCTCGCCGTGGACTGTCCCTTTGAACAATTCTGCCTCTTCGTTCGCAAGTCCAAAGGGGACCAACGCCGCGACACACGCGACAAACTCGTAATCCCAATCCCGGCCAACCCCCTTGTTGGCAATCTCTTATACTACTACCTTCACTATCGTACCGTGTTCTGCGAGACCTTCTTCCACTGCCCTCACCCTAGTGCTATATGGAGCGTCTCACCTTTGTAACCCTCCGCAGAGTGGCAGGCCGCAGCAATGCTTTCTGCTTGGCTAGACCTCGCACTCCGCGCGATCAACAAAGCCGGCTTCAAGTGGACATCGCACAACCTCCGCTAAGGAGCGGCTTCCACCGCTAGGTATATCGGCACTCCCCCTCCGGTCGTCAAGTACATGGGTGGCTAGGCCAAGAACAACTTCGTGACCGAAGACATAATACATCGACCCAACCACGGCCCTATCTCGTGTTGCTTTGTGTTTCTTCGGTTGGCTCACTCCCTCCCCCCAACAACACTAACACTAGGTTGTGCAAGCCTTTGGCTTTAGGGTAGTGGCAAAACGTGCCCTAGGGTAAATGGTCAGATTATTTTAAATCTAGAGGTTTGCATATCCAACTCCCATGTGTACGGGACAGTGCCCCCGCGGATAATGTTCCCGTTAATAACAACTAAGGCTAGGGATCAAGTGAATTTTGTCGATGTCGATGGCAATGATATTTTGCAACGTCGATGTTGATGGTATTGATATTTTGGATTGTCGATGTTGATGGCGTTGACAGTTTGAGATGATGACATCGATGGCAATTTAAGCCGATATTATCGCCGATGTATCGATATTTGGGACGTTACATCGATACATCGGGCTTAAATAATCAATATTTTACAATTGCTTTGATAATTGATGGCATTGATGCGAGCACTACTGCCATCGTGTCGATGTCGATGTCGCAACTTATCACATCGAGGGCACGATCACCAGGTGATGATGATACTATCGACGATGCATCGATAGTTGATCCCTAGCCTTAATAACAACGCGTCGTACCTCTAGGACAATCAACTTATATTTGCAGTAGGGCGCAAACACCGACACCGACCGGATGACTTCCCCGACGGTCAGCTCTAGCTAGCCCTCGCCTCATAAGCCAGAACTAGCTAACAGCCTGGCATTCTCTGCTTTCCACCCTCCCTACAATTATGTGCTGATAGTCCCCCGGGCCTTGCCTGTGGATGTCTTTTGGCCAGATTATAGGCAAGATAACATCTTTGGCAAAACCAGGCCTATTGAAAATTGTAAAAATGATACGACAGTATAGTACAGGTAGTCGCCATGATCATTGCCTCGCGCGTACAGGTACCTGCCAGCGATATCATCGTACGGGTTTTGCTATCAGAGTGCCTCATTAGACTGTAGGAGGTACACTGTACTGACACGTACCAGGTACCTTGTCTGTACATGAAAACCATTCGCTTGGATTATGTTGGGGCCCACGTGGGTGGGTTTCAACGTGCTGATGATTTCAGCATAACAACTCCTGGACCCCTCGTCGAGATTCCGTCGAGACGCATCACTCAAGTTGTCAGTTTGGTGCGTGCCACAGTCACACCTTCACGTCCTCACCTGTATTCCGCCTCCTCCCTGGTGGTATGGCGTCCCTGTACACAAGTCGTGGCTTGTTGCTCCTGGTGCTTCTCGCTGCCCTGGCCGCACCTTGCCCCATCACCGCGACTGGGGGATGTATCGCGGACGAGAGTATCAATTCGTTCTTCGAAACCGAAGTCGTAGGGGAACCCATCCCTGTGGAAGGCTCCTGCTGCCAGGCTGACGTCTGCGGTCTGCCATGTCCGGAGTATCAACCTCCTCCTACGAAAGGCTACGGTATTGCTGTCGGTGTCGCCATCGCTTTTTTTTGCGCCATTGGGTTTGGCTGCTATTTCCTGGTTCGTGGCGATAGTGCCAATTTCTTTGTCGCCGGCCGAACGTTGCCCCTGTTTGTGTGTGCCCTCACCCTGGCTTCGCAGTCACTGGACTCCAATGCCCTGCTCGGAAACGCCGACCTCTCATACAAATACCATTTCTACGACGGCGCTGCGCTACCCATTGGTCTGGCAATTTCTCTCTTTCTGAACGCCGCTTTTCTCGCCCGCCACATTAACAGCTCGCACGCGCTCACCCTTCCCGAGATATATGGTCAAAACTATGGAGTTCTCGTAGAGGTTCTGGTGTCGCTCGTCTCCTGCGCCTCTTTTGTGGCCTTGCTGGCGGGTAACCTGGTCGGCATGTCTACCATCCTGGGGTATATCTACGGGCTAGAGCTCATCCCCTCCGTATTCATTTCCGGTGGTGTGATGCTGGTGTACACGATGTGCGGCGGCCTATTCTCTGTGGCTTATTCCGACGTGGTCCAGTCTATCACGGGGATCACGGGTTGCCTGGTCACAGTAATTTATTTCATGGCCACATCCGAGCACCCTGCGCCCCCGCCCTCCATCGGATTTCCGAAGCAGAACGTGCCTGAAAACACCACGGCGGGTATGTCGATGTACCCAGATAACATCGGCGACGGCGGAGTCTGCGATATGTACCAGGGCGTCCCCTGCGAGTTCGACGAGAGTGCTTGCTGCTATAACCAGCAGCTGTGGTGCCCCTCCGCCGATAACTGTACAGCGGACAACGGCGCATACCCGGTCGGCGACCAACGCATATTCTACAACCAGATGCAGGATCCCTACGCACTCACTCCCTTCCCGAACGCCATCCTCTTCAACTGGTCCGTAATCATCGCGTTATCCTTCGGAAACTTGGCCGCGCTCGACTTCCAGGCCCGAAACTTGGCGGCCAAAACCGCGAAGACCGCCACCGTGGCCAACGTCATCGCGGGCTGCCTGACCCTCATCATTGGGGTCCCTTTCGCCTACATGGGCGCCATCACACGCTACCACTACGGTATACGCCCCCCCTCCCCCCGCCGGACCTAAAGCCAACTAAGCGATGATAACTTGTTTACAAGAAAACTCTACTTGCACGCATTTTTTCCAATGATAAACAATGTGTTTACACGAAAAGGCAATATATGTCTGCACGCATTTGCCATATTATGGACGAAATACATATGGTGATTGGGTCAATTTTCAATCCTCTTGTCACTCTTGCCCTTTTGTTTCCCCTCCCCTTTTCCCTGTCCGTGCTCATCTTGTTCTTCATCTTGTAATCCCTGTTTTGATTGAATCAATTCACAAAAACTGTCGTTATTTAGACCATTTGACATTATCAGTATCATTGTTATGAGTATCATTATCATGATCATGAGATTATCATTCTATCAGTATCAGTATCATTATTGATTATATAAAAAGTTTTTGAGAAATGTCTTCAAGATGAAGCAGGCATGCATAAGGAATGCTCCCCTAAATTATGTCGAATCAACGCAGGCCCTGACTCCAAGTACGCTGTGTTCGAGACCGACACATGCTCCTCTATCCTGGACCTCCCCCAGTGCGGCATGTGGGTGCCAGACAGCAATGCAGTGGTGAAGCTGCTGACGCATGAGGCGCCTGCGTTCATTGGTGGGTGGTGCCTCGTGGCCATCGTGGCCGCTTCCATGTCAACCGCTGACGGTGCCATTCTGGCGCTCGGGACGGTGGGGGCGCACAATCTTGCCCGCCGCCTGCCTTTCAAGTTCAGCGAGAAACACCTGCTGCAGGTGGCGCGCTTTGCCTCCATCCCTTTCACACTCATCGCGTGCCTGGTAGCCGCCTTTTTCAAGAGCAACAGCGCTGCAGGCGCCACAGGCTACCTTCTGGTTGTGGCGTTCGACATCATGTTGGCCGGCACGGTGGTCCCTCTCTTTGCTATGTTTTACATGGAAAAGCCTTCACCCAATGCGGGCCTCGCAGCTGTCATCGGTGGCTCCCTCCTGCGCATTATTCTGGAATTCACGCTCCCCAAGGATGGGATCTTGCTCGCGCCTTTCTCCGGGCCCGAGTTCCTAGACTATGGACCAGTCTCGTCTGACCTCTACCCCACCTGGTTTGACGTCCCCTCTGATCTCAAGTGGGACCCCTCCACCTGTGAGCAGAGGCGCTTCGAGGACTGGACGGGTCTGGACTCCATCCTCTCCCCAATCTTCTCACTCATCTGCTTCCTCACTGTCCATTTCATCGAGAAACACACCGGGGCGAACCTATTCCCATGCATCCCGGCCGCTTGGATGGAGCCTGTGCCGCCCCACGTTGAGGTCCGCCCCGATGAAACCGAACATCCTGCGGATAAGGTTGACGAGGACTACGAGTACAAAACACCGCATCAGGATGACACCGCGCACTCCTCACATATTTATGCTTCCAAGCTGACGGATGAAGATGCTTGAGCCTTGCGGTGGCGCCCTTCAGTTTGGCGTCCCCGAGTGCCTACGGATCTCGCCTTAAACTGTAGCTGACATTGCACTGAATGTAAACTAGATGTGCCATATAGTGAATGGGCGCACTATCCCCCCTGTGAGCTGCTGACGTCATTGTTTGTAATGACATATAATTGTAATACGCAATGCATGAGGCCATGAGGGTTCTACGTATGTAATCACCCACGTGTCTTATCCCACTAGCAGCAGCCAACCGCAACAGTTTTGGCTTTTGACCTCATCTTAGTCATGAACATACCAAATTTATCCGCCTACCTTGTGTGCCTTTTGTGACATGCATAGGGCGTCCTTGCGAGTGAAACTGACCCGCTTCCTCCCTAAATCTTCTACACTCCTCCACAAAAGTCCGGACATGCATTGTGTTAAGCATAAGCTAGTCAAGAACACGCTCCCCTCTCACCACGTCAAGCACGACGATACCCGAGTACCACCCAATTGTAGGAGAGCCGAGAAGCAAGCAGTAAGCCGCCATCCGGGGTGGTTAGACCTCACCTTAAAGCGGGTGTTGTCGGTGGAGTTTGTCAGATTAAGCCCATAAATTCCCGGGAAATTGTTTGAACTACACACGTCATTCTAAGCGCCACGCTTGGGCATTGCTCAAGCGCTCATACCAAGCTGCATACTTCTCCGTCTTCCAAATAACCGTGTTTTTGGGGGCTTTTTGGAGGGGGTTTGGAGACGTGGGTGCCGTGTTCAATGCGCGAGGTTTGGTTTGTGGGTGTGTGAATAGAGTACGGAAGTTGACGCCGCTGGCAAGGGTGTTTTTTTGGAAAGCAAGCGAGCAAAAACGCACATGACGCAGGTTCGGATAAACACTGCACGCTGTAAACATGCGAGGGCGATTGGCTTAAGGGAGGGGCGAGGTCCAACTTGGCCGTTAGGGACGCATCACGTTGATGGTGGTGTTTGGAATGCTTGGGTATGTGCTTGTGCCAGCCAGACCCGCCCCACGCGCGGCACGCGTCGGGAATTAGGCTCGGAGGTCAATAGGATGAGGAATTGGTAAACATATATGGATAAACCCCGCACAAATCGTCTCAAGAGGTGAGCCGACTTCGATGGGTGTTGCTTGGCACTGCGGCTCAGCTTTGCCGGAATAATCAGTACATTAAAGTAATTCATAACAAATCGATTTGTGGGTGTTTGAGCTCCGCAGTAGGTGCATTCGACGCGCATTGAAGAGACACGTCCAACGGTACCTGTGTAGAAGTGTTTTGACCATATATGAGAAAGTTTTGATCGCTTGAACATTGTGGCCGAAAGCGGCTTGCCCTTGGGTTGTGCGCGTATCGGTGGTATTGAAATTGAAATTGTTTACAACAATACCAGTAAGAATCGGCTGTCGTCTCTGGGCCCCCCCTTTTGCTATGCCATACATGACTTAGAAGCGTGAGGTAGACCGTGAACCACTAATCCCAACCTCTCCAATGGCAGTAACGATATCGTCTAAAACATACCCGTACCAGTATCCAAGTATTTACTATTTTCTGACCTATACTAATTTTTTTTCCTGGATACAGTATGAAATAAAAATGTCGCTATTCTCCACGATACGCGGCCTGCTCCAGCCGCGGCGGGGTTGCCGATCAGCAAGGCTGGTCAGCATGAGCTGGTCGAGTCGAACCTGCCTGACCTCGGCTCCTGTGCGACTCCGGTCGTGCCGGAGGTAGGGGGAAAGGCAAGTGGAAAACCCCCCTCGCGCAGGTCGTCGTCGGACTCGTCTCGATCCTTGCTCGACCCCGTCCGAGATATCGGAGATAGTGGTCGCTCTCCTCGGCGCGACCCTCCACCTAGTCTAGCCTTCTCCCCTCCCGCGGGGGCTGGGAGGAGAAAAAAGCGAGGCTGCAGACGGTGTTCGGCTGGCTCTCTTGCCTTCGAGCCAGATGTCTCATGTCCCCTGTCCGTTTGCCGTCTGTTTCCACCACCATCTGATCGCGATGTGCTGGCCGCACTTGTCTCCCCCGGTGATTTACGTTGTTAAGGGGCCGCCTATACGAGCATTGTGTTGTTGCGATAACCCGGGGCACACTGCCTCAGGCAGCCTGTCGATACTCGATAACCGGGTACCGACTAGGGGAGGGGGAACGGATAATGCCCAGGGATCGGCTATCCTCAAAAGATGGTGGGTACGGGAATATTTAACCAAAAACCCCCCGTACCGGGTTTTTCCGGCGGCGGATGATCCTCCCGACCTCCGCCGCCAGACCGTGCCGCTCCTCCGGCTGCGACTCGCCTCCGTCCCGCGTATCTTCGGGCCTCTCCCCCAAGGGAGACCAGAAGGTTTCGCAGGGCTGGCGGCTGCTAGCGAGCGCCGTGCCCTAGCGCTGCTTCCCAGCTGTCCGCCGCCTGCTCCAACACCCTCGTCCCACCGCTGATCCGTCCGTACCCCTCTTCGCCAAAAAATATTTCGCAAACGCCGCCCCCGCCCCATCGTCGGGAGAGTATCTGCGAGTATTTAGTCGCGGAAAAAACATATCGGACTGGCCGAGCGGGAGATCCCTGTGCCGGTGTACGGATATCATGTTTTCCAAAACCCTCCGTACATGGCTTCCCGACAGCTACTGATCCCGCGGATCGCAGTTGTCGGTACCTCGTTCAGCCCCCTACCGTGCCAGGCCTAGCACGGCTATGGGGTTACCAGCGCCCACCGCGTGGAGGTAGAGGTAGGTGCCGACGGGCCTGCGAGCGCACCCCCCTCCGGGGCCGCCGCCGCTGCGCCGCCGGCGGGCGCCGTATCGGTGGTAAGTCTACATACGCGATTTCGTGCGTTTCCCCCACAGCGGCCTGCCCAACACCTCCTCCCTCCGTCGCATATGCATTATATTTGCGCGACCGTCGCATTAGCGTTCATATTGCGGCGTTGTGCGCCCGTTACTCTTTTCGTCTAACCAACACGGCGACTGTTTGAAAGAGCGTGCCGCACGGGTGCGCGAGCGATAGCCCCAAGTACACAAGCCCGGCAGTGTTCGAACTCGCCCCTCGCAGTTGTCGGCGCATTCCATTTTGCGCGCAAAAGCATTGCCTGGGATTTCAGGATATTTGTCAATAAAATCGACGCATTGTTAGATTTTCTGCTTACGAAGGTGCGAAGTAATGTCCGGACTTTTGTGGAGGAGCGTACATTGAAAGGGGAATGCAGCCGGGTGCCGGGTTTCAAATTATTTCACATAATAAAGACATTCGAACGCGGTGCGTAACGATACCCAGAATTTTGAGTGGAAAGGACCCACCAAATTGCGACAGGAAGCCACCGAAACGTTGCAAGGGCAAAGTTCCAACGTGAGAAAGTAGTCGGCTACTCGGCTTAGCCCCGGGGACACATTGAAATTTGAAATTTGAAATTGTTTACAACAATACCAGTAAAAAACCGGCTGCTGTCTCTGGGCCCCCCCTTTTGCTATGCTCAACCTGTAGTTGGACTTCTAAGCGTGAGGTAGACCGTGAACCACTAATCCCAACCTCTCCAATGGCAGTAACGATACCGTCTAAAACATACCCGTATCCATGTATTTATAATTTTCTGATCTATACGTATTTTTTTTTGGATACAGTATGAAAAATAAAATGTCGCTAGTCTCCACGTTACGCGGCCTGCTCCAGCCGCTGCGGGGTCGCTGATCAGCATGGCTGTCCAGCTGGAGCTGGTCGAGGCGAACCTGCCTGACCTCGGCTCCCGTGCGACTCCGGTCGTGCCGGAGCTTGGGGGGAAAGGCAGGTGAAAAACCCCCCTCGCATAGGTCGTCGTCGGTCCCGCCCCGATCCGTGCTCCACCCCGCCCGAGGTATTAGCCGCTCCTCTCGACGCAGCTCGCCACCTAGCCGAGTCTTCTCTCCTCCTTCGGGGGCTGAGAAGAGAGAATAACTAGGCTGCAGACGGTGTCCGGCTGGCTCTCCTGCCCCCGAGCCAGATTTTCTCCTGTCCCCTGTCCTTTTCCCGTCTGTTTCCAACACCTATCTGATCGCGCTGTGGCCGTCCGTACCCTCCCCCGGTGGTTTACGTTGTTAGGGGGTCGCCTTTACGAGCAGTGTGCCGTTACGATAGCCCTAGGCACACTGCCTCAGGCAGCCTATCGATAACCGGGTACCGACTAGGGAAGGGGTTGGAAGAACACATGGATCGAGTCGCCGGTCCTCAAAAGATGGTGGGTACGGGAATTTTTCCAAAAACCCCCCGTACCGGGCTTTTCCGGCGGCGGGCGATCCGGCGGCGGGCGATCCTAAGGACCGCCGCCGCCAGACCGTGCCGCTCCTCCGGCTGCGACCAACCTCCGTCCTGCGTAGCATCAGGCCTCGCCCCCAGGGGAGACTTAAGACTCTCGCAGGGCTGGCGACTGCTAGCGAGCGCTGTCCCAAGCGCTGCTTCCCAGCTGTCCGCCGCCAGCTCCAACACCCTCGTCCCTCCGCTGATCCGTCCGTACCCCTTTTTCGCCAAAAAATATTTCGCAAACGCCGCCCCCGCCCCATCGTCGGAAGAGTATCTGCGAGTATCTAGTCGCGAAAAAGACATATCGGACAGGCCGAGCGGGAGATCCCTGTGCCGGTGTACGGATATTATGTTTTCCAAAACCCTCCGTACAGGGCTTCCCGACAGCTGCTGATCCCGCGGATCGCAGCTGCCGGTACCTCGTTCAGCCCCCTACCGTGCCAGGCCTGGCACGGCTATGGGGTTACCAGCGCCCACCGCGTGGAGGTAGAGGTAGGTGCCGACGGGCCTGCGAGCGCACCCCTCTCCGGGGCCGCCGCCGCTGCGCCGCCGGCGGGCGCCCGGGGACACAATAGCATGATAAGTACTGTGTTTATTGAGCGGAACAATTTAGACCGTGGTCTTTCTAGTAGCAACCAGTGGGGGCAAGGAAGTTTTACTCGGTTGACAACTTAAAATAAGCTCTCTCGTTCTACTTCTTGGCCCTACTTCTATGCATTAAATGTTGTTGATCCTATTACACTCCTCCACTAAACTCTGGACAAAATTTCGTATCTTTCGTATAAAAAACTGCATCAAATTTATTGACAAATGTTCCGAACTCCTGGGCAATACTTTTGCGCCCAAGATGGATCGCGCCGAGACATAAGGGGGGGGATATTTCGAGCACTATCGGGCTTGAGTGCGTGGGGGTTTCACGCCCGCACCCGTACAATACGCTTTTCCAAACAATCGCCGTGCCCTTAGCACACGAAATGAGCAAGTGACTTAAAGCGCCAAAATATGAGTAATTGTGAAATGGTCCTGCGTATATCATGCATTAGCTACAGAGGGGGGAAATGTTGGCCATGCCGCTATGGAGAAAACGCATGAAATCTTGTTTGTTGCTTACCACCGATAGTCCGATATTTGCACAACCCATCATCCATGGGCGAGGTGCGCTCAGCCACATGGTTTAAACGATCATATAGCTTGCTTATATTAGGTCAAACTTGTTATTTAAGATACCATTGGACGCGCCTCTACAAGACTCATTGAACGCATTTATTCACGGATTCAGAAATTCCAAAAGTTTTTTTGTGATTTGTGTTAATTGCCGATATATTTCGGTAAAACTGAGCCGCAGTGCCAAGCAACACTTGTCAAGTCCGGTTCACCTTATGAGGCAATTTGTGCGGGGTTTGCCGATAAATTTTTAATTCCCACTATTTTACATGGCCAATTCCCAGCGATTTACACATGTGTGGCGGCTGTGGTGACCGTACAAGCACATACCCCAGGCTTTCTAAGCACCGCCGTCAGCGTGATGCAGCCCAAATGGCCAAGCTAGACCTCGCTCCTCGCCAAAGCTAATCGCCCTCACCCATTTAAACATTGCACTCCTTGAAAAAACTGCATCACGCGGGTTACAATTGAAGTTGCATGACAACAATACCAACAAACTGGACCGATAGCTGTCAAATGGTAATCACCGCTTTGCCATCTAGGACAATGAAAATGAAAATGAAAAATGATTTACAATATCTACTCCTATCGTGCTTTGCGGTTGCCCTCTAAGGACCGTCTTGCATATGCAAGATAGGGCTTCCGATGCAAAATTTAGGCCGGCATCCGTAGTCCTAATCAAACTCCGGCATGCCGGGGGCTAGAAGACAATGCATAACATACTGCTCAGCGGCAAGGTTCCGTTTGTAATCTAAAGAATCCCCCTCCACCGCGGTAAAGAAGCAACATACCGCTAGTGCTATCGCTTACTCCGATCGCCTTGCTAAGGGACTGGCTTGCTAGTCCCCTTCTCTTCCCACACCCACTACGGGCACTCCTCCTAGAAAGAACGGTTTTAAGGCCGTCATAGACGTCGTAAGTCATAGTGGTCGCACGCTTTACACGCGAAGGGTTGCGGGTTTGAAACCCGGTGGGTCCGATCATGGTATACATGCGTGTGACGGCCCAAGATGATCCCCTACCTTCCACATAGACGTCTCACCGTTGGCTATTAGTACCACGGTACATGTCGAGGCGTGCGTGATTATCCTAGGCGCCCCCGTGATGAGTGGGCAGCTGCCGGGGGTTGGAATGGTACTAGTCGATGGGGTATATCGTTCAAGGAGACGTCCGCCGCGGCGGATTCAGGTGGAAGAGGTCGAGGGCGTTGGGGCGTGGAGGCCGGTAGGCGAGGGAGAAGGGAGTTTCGGGAGTCGGGGTCTAGGCGGGGCATTTTCGTGAGTCGAGGCCGCCGGGCGAGGGGAGCAAGAGGGAGTTTTCGGCCGGCAAAGCCGCATATTATCTTGCAAGTTTGTGGCGGGAGTTGGGGGAGGCTGATCGGAGCGCGAGTCGCATGGAAATAACACGCTTTCCATAAGCCTCCGTCTCAGGTGAATATGCTGGTGGTTCATATGGACGACGCTTAGTAGAACGAACTAGCTGCCACGGAGCGGGCCGCACATCGTAGAGATAGCGACGTAGTACTTTTTATAATTTTTTCGTAGGGCTAGACCATGTTCCCTACGATTTATACTATGCTGTTAATGCCGACGGAGAGGGATGATGAATACGGAAACCCCCGGCGTAAGATCCTAACTCAAAGTCCTAGATGGCAGTCTTGGGAACGCCATGACAAAACAACCGATTTATTATCGGTTCTTATTATTGTTGGTAAAAAAACTACTTTCTAATTTCGACGTTTTTGGGGGAATGAGCGGCCAGAATTTCTGTACCGTCTTTATGCTGCTCTTCATTGTACTTTGGGTTCATGTCTTCGTGATGCTCTGCATGATGGCAGTGCGAAAGCTGATGTGTCATTCCTCCCTGTTCCCGGGCTTGGGCCTCGGTGGGGGGGGATTCCTCCTTGTTTTATCCTTTTTGCTTGCGCTGGTTGTTTCCGCTGCTTTTTCGTTGAAGGAATTTGATAAATACAATGACAAGGCTAGGCGGATTCTTACAAGAAAAAGAAGTGGAGGCCACCAAGCGAAAAGAAAAAGAGGAATAAAAACCTAAGCCCGAGAAAGAGGAATGCATTCGTATCGCTGGCCTGAACCTGGTACAGGTACCTGTACCTTTGTACCGTAATTAATATATAAGGCGCGGCAATTTTGCAAAGTACCTGTACCGTAGTCGTCTTTCGAAAAAATAAATTCTTACAAGAAAAAGCAGTGGAGGCAACAGGCAACCAAGGTCTTTCGAAAATAAGAATTATATGGGTATTACGCAGTCAATAAAATGGAGTCACGTGATAACAAGCTTAGTCACGTGACAAAATAATAACTACTTCCGTATATTTCGGGTCGTTGCCCTGTGTACTTTATTTTGCAGTTCATCTCGCTGCCTGGCTCAAGCAACCCTAGCTAGCCGAGCAGGGTAGACAGTATCGAAGCGAGATTACTTGCCAGTCCCATATGCCGGGGCCGCAATTAAAAGAAAAAAAACGCGCGAAAAAACAAATATAAGCCGCTCGCTGGTGATGGCCATAATAATATTTACCCGAGGGCACGTTTTGCCAAAGATGTCAACTTGATTACAGTTTGGCCAAAAGACCACCACAGGCATGGCATGGGGGCGGAAGATTAGCGCTAATTATGGGTAGGGTGGGTGGGTTGCGCGAGCCAGATGGGCGAGCGCAAAGCAGAGAGTGCCAGTGCTCGGGGGTTGCACCGGCTTAAGGGGCTGCCGCTAGCTAGTGCTGATGGGGGCATGGCATGGGGCGTTGCGCTAGGCGTTTCCTCAGTCCTCGAGGGTTACCTCGAGGACTGGGTGAGACGCGCCGCTTTTACAGTAACGCTTTACCGTTCAGGTTTTGCGTTCTGTCACATATGTAAGTAAATTTTGCAGGCCTCTAGATTTCAAACAATCTGACTATTTACCCGAGGGCACGTTTTGCCAGTATGTAATGAACCGGGGGTTTGCGCAACCTAGTCATGATGAAGCGGGTTGGCGGGGACGAGCCAGCCGAAGTACTGCCAGGCCGCCGGAGACGGGGTCATGGTAGGGTCGATGTATTTCCCTTCTGTGACAGAACTGTTCTTGGCCCAACCACCCATGTATTTGACGACGTGGAGTGGGGTCCCGATGCAACTAGCGGCGGAGGCGGCACCTTTGCGTAGGCTGTGCGATGTCCATTTAAATCCACTTGGAGGTGTGGCGCCGCCGGCGTTGCATGCGTCGAGGAGCCAGGCGGAGAGTGTCGCAACTGCTTGCCAGTCGCCGGAGTTTTCGTAAGGTACGAGGCTCCATATTGCGGCGGGGGGGAGTTGTTGTAGAATTTCTTGCAGTAGGCGGTCCGCTGTGTGCAATAATATTCTAGTAGGTCGGCCAGCACCGGATTGGCAGTCGTCGGGATAGCGAGGATAGGCTTGTCGGCTGCGCTGCACCTCTGATCGCCCTTAGCTTTGCGGATGAAAAGCCAAATTTTCTGGGATGGGCGGTCGACGACGAGGTCTTGTGTTAAACACCTTACACCTGATTCGGCTCTGCAGAAAAACGCATAGTTTGTGCAGATTGCCAGTAGCGCGCGAAATTGCGCGATGAGGTGCCGGGGGTGTTTACGGAGGTCGGCGGCGGCTGTGAGTAGCGAGAGCGCTAGAGGGGCTGGTAACGGGAGGCGCGAGTCCGCTGCCTGTAGACGCGGTTGTTGCATCTTGAGTCCGCGTCGAGCGTCGGCCAAAAGTTCCCCGACCGCGATCGGCTGCTGCTGGTGGTCGCGGAAAAACTTGTTAATGGCCGAGTAGTACTGTTGTAGCGACGCGGCGGCGACGGTACCTTGCAGTCCTAACCAGGCTGTTTAGCGAACGACCGACTGGGTAGTAGCCTGTAGTGGATGGATGTCCTCTTCGTGGCAAAAAGCCGCAAATTGACGCATGCCGCTGTCGTAGTTGGCGTACGTAGTCGGGGCTAGGGAGCTGCTCAGCAGGTGTAGCGCGGTGGTACCGATGTGGTCGGTACCCAACAGGTTGCGCAGTCGGTCGGTCATGGTAGTCGTCCACGGGGCGTGGGCGTCCGGTTCTCGTAACGTGTAGCGGACATGCCGCGAGGGCCTGTGCGACCGAGTGGCCATGGCGCGTAGCTCCGTGAGGCTGGCGGTGGCCGTGCGTAGTGTGCGTCCTATTGCGCCTCGGCGGGTGTGTAGCCAGGCCGGCGTGGCAGTCGAAAGGCCACGATGCTCCATCCTGGCCGTCCGACCCCCTCGCGCGAGCCTAGCCGCCCGGGGAAGAATAGGTCGTGTGAGGGGGGGTAGTGGATGGTCTCGGTGGCCAAGTCGTGGAAGTCCTGGAACCACGGTTTGTGGGGCCAGTACGGTGCGATGACTGTAGCAGCTGCTCCTGTTTTGCGTAGTTTCGCACAGAGGGCGGGTAGAGCTGACCACGGCGGGTTGCAGTAGTTTGTCTCGCATTGCCACGCGGCGTCCGGTAAGTGTAGACAGTCGACGTCCTCGCATTGTGGGTCGCGCCATCGGGCGTTGAAACGTGGGAGCTGCGCGTTTTCCATCGACGCGAACCGGTCGATAGAGTGTGGGCCCCACGCTGCCTGTAGGTAGGTGAATATCCGGGGGTTCAGCTGCCAGTCGTCGCGGTCGAGCTCTCGGCTTAGGCTGTCGGCCCATATGTTCGCTGCCGAGCGGATGTAGCGGGGTCGGATGCTGATGTCGTTGACGTCCAGGAGGTGCCAGAGTCGGCGTAATTCGGTCATCATGACCGGAGAGCGCGTAGTGAGTTTGGAGAGCGTGGCCACGACGGCTGTGTTGTCCTCGTGGAGTAAGACGTGTCGTCCTCGGAGTTGCGGTAGAAAGGACTCGATTGCGAGGCGAACGGCGCGGAGCTCCTTCCAGGTGATGTGCTGCTGGCGGTCGTCGTCGTACCAAAACCCGCGGGCTTGGTAGGCAGGGTTGTCGTTCAGGACGGCTCCCCACCCGTAACCACTTGAGTCGGCGTGTAGGTACGCGGTCTCGATGGGTTTGTAGATTGAGCGGCCGTTGTGTTGGTCGGGCACCGTGCGCCACCACTCGAGGTCGCGGCGTAATTGGTGTGTCATCCGGACACGTCCGCCCCATCCTTTTCGCGTAGCCAGCACGCAGTGTAGTTCTCGTAGAAAGAAGCGGGCTGGTGCGATGGCGAGGTAGAGGAACTGGGCCTTGCCAGCGAACGCCGCGAGTTGTCTGGCGGGTAGCCACCGAGCGGAGGTAGATGCGCGGCCTAGTAACGCTGAAGCTTGCTTCGCGAGGGCCTGTAGCTTGTCGGTAGGGGCTCGAAATTCGCCTTTCAGGAGGTCGACTGTCATGCCCAGGTGTGTGCCCACTTGGGTGGGCTGCCACAAGCCTTTGTCGGGGTTGCGTTGGAGGCCTAGCCGGTGGAGGAGGGTCTCGACGCAATCGCGTAGCAGTAGAGCTGCGTCGTACGAGCTGGCCATGAACAGGAAGTCGTCCATGTAGGGTAGCAGTCGTACTCCGCGCCATCGGACGTTGCGAAGGAAACGTCGTGACGGTTTGTATGGCGTCTCGGAGCTGGCGGTCATCGGGGTAGGCGCTCGTCGCAGGTAGTTCGTGAACGCTTGAGTTAGCTTGCAAAAATAGTAAGCCGACCCCGACCAGCCCATCGGGAGGCATGCGAGGCGCCACAGCTCGCCGCGGTAGTTGACCGTGAAGAAATCTCGGTCCTCTTCTCGGATGCCTAGCGTGTAGTAGCCGTCGGCTAGGTCGAGGGAGACGAAGTAGTCGCCCGGGCGGGACAGGTGGCGCAAGTGCTTGAGGGTCTCGCACGACATCTTGAACTCCGCGCAATAGCTGTTTAGCTCTCGGAGGTCGATGATAAGGCGCCATTTGTTGACACCGGGTTTTGGGACGAGGAACATGCGGGAGACGTAGCGGGTGTTGGAGGCGCGCTCCCAGGCTCCGCAGGCTTCGAAGCGTGGGAGCTCTGTAGCTAGGAAGTCGAGTTGCGGCTGTGTGGCGTCCTTCATGGAGACTCCGTGGTTGAAAGGTCGAGGACGTAGGCCGTTTTTGAACTTGACCCGCACGCCATGGCGGATCCAGTTCACGACTTGACCGCTCGCGCCGATATGCTCCCACTCCCGCCATCTTAGCCGCACGCGGTGACGCATGTAGTTGGATGACGGGGAGCAGGAATCGGCGCGGCGGGCCACACCATCATTTCTTCGTTGTGGGTTTCCCCCCGTCGCCAGGTTTAGTTCCGGCCGCCGCTGCCGCTGCTGCTGCTGCTGCGGCCTTGCGCTTGTCGGCGGCTGCCTTCTTGGCCTTAGCGTCTTGTCCGGGTGGCTTGTCCGGCGTGACTCTCGCGAACGCTGCTCCAGCAGCTGCTTTGCTGGCGGCATGTAGGCTGACTTCGCGTAGGAGGCAAAATCGACGAACTCGGGCTTGTGGAGCTCGGGGTCGTCGTTCAGCAGGTCGATAGGCTGCTCAGGGGCTGCCTTACCACCCTCAGTCGCAATGGTCGCGTTAGGGGGAATGGACTGCTGTTGATTCGGAAGCACGGCTGGGCCTGTTAAACGTTCGAGCTGGGCTAGTAAGGCGGTGTTAGACGCATGAATCTGCTCAGCTAATCGGAGTTCGAGGGCCGAAACCGCGCTTTAAATATGTTCGGAAGTACGCTGTTCGATTACATAGGGGAGAGGGTCGACTCCGTGGGCGGAGGACGACGGCTCAAGCTGCATGATGTTAGACGGCGACTTGGAACGGGGGGAAGTGTCTCGTGACGCTCGAGTGCGCATGAGGCGATGTAAAACTGACACCCTACTCGACTACGAGAGTCGAGACTGCAATTGCGCGAGCCTGATGGGCGAGCGCAAAGCAGAGAGTGCCAGTGCTCGGGGGTTGCACCGGCTTAAGGGGCTGCCGCTAGCTAGTGCTGCTGGGGGCATGGCATGGGGCGTTGCGCTAGGCGTTTCCTCAGTCCTCGAGGGTTACCTTCAGGTTTGCGTTCTGTCACATATGTAAGTAAGTTTTGCAAACCTCTTGATTTCAAGCAATCTGACTACATTTACCCGAGGGCACGTTTTGCCAAACATGTCAGCTTGCTTACAATTAGGCCAAAAGGTACCCACAGGCGGGGCATGGGGGTCGATTAGCGCAGGATATAGGGTTGGGTGGGTGGGTTCGCGCGAAGCCTAGATTGGCTGAGCGCGAAAGCAGAGAGTGCCTTGGCTCGTGGCTAGCTACGGCTTATAAGGCACGGGCTAGCTAGAGCTGACCGTTGGGGAAGTCGTTGGTCGTTGGTTGCGTCGCACTGCAAGCCGAGATGGTTGCCCTGCAGGTGCGACGCGCCGCCATTTAACGGTAACAATAACCGCTAGTGTTACTGTCCCGTACACATGGAAATTGGACATGCAAACCTCTAGATTCAAATCAATATGGCCATTTACCCTAGGGCACGTTTTGCCAGTAACCTAAAGCCAAAGGCTTGCACAGCCAAAATTGGTGTTGCGGGGGGGACGGAGTGAGCCAGCCGAAGATCCGCCAAGCAGCAGGTGTTGGGGTCATGGTTGGGTCAATGTACTTGCCTTCGGTCACGGAGATGTTCTTGGCCCAACCACCCATACATGTGATTACGGGGAGGGGCGCGCCAATGCAGCTCGCAGCGGAAGCAGCACCTTTCCGGAGGCTGTGCGATGTCCATTTAAAACCGGCGGGCGCGGACGTGTTGACTGTGAGGAGGGCAAGGGCGAGCCAGGCGGGGATGGTGGACGCGGCCCCCCAATCGGCGGAGGGTTCAACAGGTGAGAAGCTCCATAAGGCGTCAGGGGGTGGTCGCTTGTAAAATTTTGCGCAGAACGCGACGCGGTGCGGCGTGTAGTAGTCCATGAGGTCTGCCATAACTGGGTTGGCATCGATAGGAATAGCGAACACTAGCTTGTCGCTTGTGTCGCGGCGCTGGTCGCCCTTAGATTTGCGCACGAAAAGACAAATTTGTTGTGAAGGTCTGTCGACAATTAGGTCGCCGGTCTAGCAGCGGGCGCCAGTTTCGGCGCGGCAGAAAAAGATGTAATTGACGCAAACAGCCAAGCATGCTCTGAAACGTTGCAGTTGGGGAAGCGCAGCAGGTGTCCACGTGAAGGTGTCGCGTAGAGCGGCGGCTACCTGTAGAATGTCGAGTGCGACGGGGGCGGGAAGCGGAAGGCGTGAGGCGGTAGGGACCATGGGGTGTTGCAACATTTCGAGGCCACGCCTAGCGTCCGCTAGTAGGTCTCCTACGGCAATGGGTTGGCGTTGGTGGTCTTGGAAGAACTTGTTTACTGCGGAGAAGTAGGGTTGAAGCGAGTTGGCGGCGACCGTGCCTAGCAGGGCCAACCATGCTGTGTAGCGAACCAATGTGGCCGGGGTGGCATGCAGCGGGGCGATGTTTTCTTCTGTACATAATATGAAAAACTGTATGAGCGCGCTGTCGTAGCTAGCGTACGTAGAGGGAGCTAGTGAGTTGCTGAGTAGGGCGACCGCCGTAACCCCGAGCTTGTCGGTTCCTAGGAGGTCTTGAAAAGTTTCAGCGAGATCGGTGGACTAGGGCGCCGGTGCTGTTCCGATTCGCAGGCCGTAGCGAGGTGGTCATGTGCGAAGCGGGCGAACGCGCGGTACTGTGGAAATTAATCGGTCCGGGCGTAACGCTGGGCCAATCGCGCCGCGTCGGGTGTAGAGTCAAGAAGGGGTGAGAGCCGAAAGGCCACCACGCTCCACGCGGGAGGTCCGACCCCCTCGCGCCTGCCGAGCCTCCCGGGAAAGAACAAGTCGCGGGCCGCGGGAAGTGCACGGTTGCGCTCGCAAGTCGGGCGAAAGCGTGGTACCACGTTTTGTTCGGCCAATAGGAAGCGATGACAGTAGCCGCGGCTTGTGTTTGGGCCAGTTTGGCGGCTATAGCCGGGAGGGCGGACCAAGGGGGGTTGCAGTAGTTATTTTCGCGGCGCCAGACTGCATCCGAGAGGTGAAGGCATGCGATGTCTTCGCATAGGGGGTCTCTCCAGCGGGCGTTGAATCGTGGCAGTTGAGCGCTGAGCATGGACGCGAAACGGTCGATCATGTGTGGGCCCCACCGGTGCTGAAGGTGTTCGAAAATCCGTGGGCTTAGCTGCCAGTCCTCGGTGTCCAAATCGCGGCTTAGCGTGTCGGCCAAGACGTTGGCGGCCGAACGAATATAGCGTGGGCGGATGTGGATGTCGTTGGTGTCGAGCAAGAACCATAAGCGCCGTAGCTCGGTCATCATGACAGGCGACCGGGATGTAAGCTTGGTTAGGGCGGCGACCACCGCGGTGTTGTCCTCGTGTAGGAGGACTTGCCGGCCTTTGAGTTGCGGTAGAAAGGACTCGACCGCGTGTCGCACCGCTCGAAGCTCCTTCCATGTGATGTGTTGGAGACGGTCGGTAGCGTTCCAAGACCCACGTGCTTGGTAGTTGGAGTCTTCGTTCAGCACGGCCCCCAATCCGTAGTCGCTGGAGTCGGCGTGGAGGTAGGCGGTCTCGATGGGCTTGTAGATGGACCGACCGTTGTGTTGGGTGGGTACCGTGCGCCACCACTCGAGGTCGCGTCGTAGGTGGTGGGTCATGCGCACGCGTCCCCCCCAACCGGTACGTGTGGCTAACACGTTGTGGAGCTCGCGTAAAAAGATCCGTGCTGGCGCGATGGCGAGGTAGAGGAACTGAGCTTTTCCTGCGAAGGCCGCGATCTGACGCGTGGGCAGCCATCGAGCGTTCGAAGCAGCTCGGTCGAGTAGGGATGACGCGTGTTGTGCGAGCAGCTGTAGTTTTGCGGGTGGGGTGCGAAACATGCCGAGATGTAAATCCACCGTTAAGCCTAAATGGTCGCCGACTTGCGTCCATAAGCCTTTCTTGGGGTTGCGTTGGAGGCCGAGGCTGTCCAGGAGGGCTTGGACTCGCTGCCGAAGTAGTAACGCGTCGTGATAAGAGTCCGCCAAGAAAAGGAAGTCGTCCATGTAGGGGAGGAGTCTTGTACCTCGCCATCGAGCGTTGCGGAGGAATCGCTTGGTAGGCCGGCGCGCGCTGTCTGGAGTAGATGCCGGCATGGGGGTAGGCGGGCGCCGTAAGTGGTTCGTGAACACTTGTGTTAGCTTGCAAAAGTAGTAAGCCGAGCCCGACCAGCCCATTGGGAGGCACGCGAGGCGCCATAGGGTGCCGCGGTAGTTGACCGTGAAGTAGTCTCGGTCTTCCTCCCGGATGCCAAGGGTGTAGTACCCATCGGCTAGGTCGAGTGAGACGAAGTAGTCGCCCGGGCGGGACAAGTGGTGGAGGTGCTTGAGGGTCTCGCAAGTCATGTTGAAAGTTGAGCAGTAACGTTTGAGTTCTCGAAGGTCGATAATCAAACGCCACTGGTTGCATCCGGGCTTGGGCACCAAAAACATCCGGGAAACATAGCGAGGGTTGTCCGAGCGCTCCCACGCCCCGCAAGCTTCGAAGCGTGGGAGTTCCTAGTCTAGAACCTCGAGTTGGGCTGGTGTAGCGTCTAGCATAGAGATGCAGTGGTTGAAGGGCATGGGACGTACGCCGTGCTTGAACTTCATGCGTACGCCGTGGCGGATCCAACTTAGGACTTGGCCGCTCGCGCCGATGCGCTCCCACTCCCGCCATCTTCGACGCACGCGGTGGCGCATGTAGGAAGATGTCGGGGAGCAGGAATCGGCGCGGCGGGCCACACCATCATTTCTTAGACGGGGGTTTTGCCGGGTCGGTCGGCTTGGCGAGAGGGGTGGCGCGGGCTGTTGCTGCTGCTGCTGCCGCGGCCTTGCGCTTGTCGGCGGCTGCCTTGCGGGCTCTAGCGTCGGGGCATGGGGGCATTTCCGGTGTGATCTTCGCGAACGCGGCGCCGGCAGCTGCCTTGTTGGCGGCGTGTAGGCTGACTCCCAGCGTGGGGTCGACGAACGCTTGGCGTAGCGCATCCAGTGGTCCGAAGACCACGGTAGGGCGTGGGCGGCAGAAGCGCTCGCGGGCAAGTTCGGCGAAGACGCGGTCCGCATCCGTGCTCGTTTGTCCGTCCTTGGTGAGGCGGAGGAAGCCCAATCGAGTACGGGCGGCCTCCTCCGTCGCTGTGTGGGTGCGATGACCCGCTCGGATGAGGGCAATCGCCGCCGCCTACTATGCCGGTAAAGGTGGGCCGTGCGACAGCGTGTCCAAAGCCTCGCCAATTGCCGCGTTGGCGCAACTGTCGAAGAAGGCATAACAACCGATGTGTAGGTACTCGTCGTAAGCCGATTGGGTGCGCTTGTCGCTTAGAACGCGGGCGGTGTCGTCTCTAAGTGTCCACAGACGTGGCTCCTCGACGTCGCGTGGGGGACGCTCGAGGCCGGCCGGGATGACCTCGCCGTAGTAGGCGAAGTCGACGAAATCGGACGCGGAGGGGTCGGGTTCGTCGTCAAGCAGGTCGATAGGCGGCTCATGGGCTGCCTTACGACCCTCCGTCGCTGGGGTTGCGTCGGCGGGAATGGACTGTTGTTGATCCGTAAAAGTAGGTGTGGCAGTCGTCTGCTTGAGCTCTGCGAGTAAGGCAGCGTTAGCCGCCAGAAACTGCTCAGTAATCCATTTTTCCGATGCCAAATCTGCCGTACGAATCTGTTCGGCTGTGCGTTGTTCGATTGACGTAGCGTGAGGGTTGGCCGCTACGGCGGACGTAGACTGCTCAGGCTGCATGTCAAGTAACTGCGTAGCTGAACGAGGGGAAGTGTCGCGTGACGCTCGAGTGCGCATAGGACGATGGTAAATTGACACCCTGCTCGACTACTAGAGTCGAGACTGCATTTGCGCGAAGCCTAGATTGGCTGAGCGCGAAAGCAGAGAGTGCCTTGGCTCGTGGTTAGTTACGGCTTATAAGGCAAGCGACTTCGACCGTTGGGGAAGTCGTTGGCCGTTGGTTGCGTCGCATTAAAGGCGAGGTGGTTGCCCTGCAGGTGCGACGCGCCGCCATTTAACGGTAACAATAACCGCTAGTGTTACTGTCCCGTACACATGGAAATTGGATATGCAAACCTCTAGATTCGAATCAATCTGACCATAATAATCACTGGGTAGCTACAGGCACATGTACGGATACGCATATATCATTGCCATCACCAACGTCGTTAGCGTCATAGGCCTTAATCGCAATCGTACCCGTACTCTGTCTTTTGGGTCTCTACTATGTCTGAAACTCCTTTCACGAAGAAGTGCAAGACGTTGTCCGTGCTTCTTTGCTCTTTTCTTGAGCATCTCCATCGCGGGCTCCAAGGCTCCCCACTACAAGCAACGCGAGGTTAGAGGCGCGAAGGACCGGCATCGAGGAGCCCACCAAAGGCACGCCACAACGCCACCTCGGGCGACTTCCAGTATAGTCCAAGCCACATACCCCCCCCCCCACCTTCTTCGACCCCGCGTGCTCTACTTATTTTAGGACGCGACACACGTGCCACCCCGGATGGCCGCCGCGGCGACCCGGCCGGGACATAGTCATCGGCGTCCTCCACCGCCACCTTTAGGCCTGTCGCCCAGCGGTGGGGCCGAGTCGTGCCCTATGGCCCCCACCCCGGGTGACCTTCCGACATCGTCACCTAATGCTCAAGCGCCTTCCCATGCCTTACGACCTAGCAATACTCCGTCTCGGTTTTTACCCCCCGCTCCCACAATACGCTCCCCCGCTCCTTTGAGGTGCGTTGGTTGCTCCGCGTCGCTCCCGACCTTCAAGCGTTATGCGCCCATCTAAATTCTCCCGCGACAACGTGCACTTTCGCGCCCGACAATTCCCCAGTTGTGGATGCCGATCGCGGCTTTCTCGCGCCGTGCACTTTTTGCGGACGATACTTTCGGAGCGGTGGCCTTAGTAGACACCAACATTCTTGCTCTCACCGCAATACTACGCCCTCCCAACCGCCGGCATGCGGTGCTTCGCTTCCGCGCGGTCGGCCATCCCCGCCGCATCTCCAGTCCTTGCCCCCCGCCGTCCAATGGTGCCTTGACCATGGGGCCACAAGTGGGGAGAAGTCCAATGCCTTCGTCTAGTCCTACCTCCTTTCCTTCCGATCTAGTACGTCCTCGAACGGCGTCAAACCTTCGGTGGTACGCCTCGTCAAGCCGGTCTTCGAGGAGCTTGTCGGTTGGGTTTTGTCTTTCCGTGTTAGGGCCACCCAAGGGGCTTCCGCGGAAGCGGCTTGGGCGGCGTTGCTTTTATTTCCGCGCTTAGTTTTGCGCCCCATGGCTGATTTCACTTTTGCGGGGCATCTGCCCCTTGACCCGGTCGCTGATTACCGTGACAAGCGCTTAGCCCATTGGGCGTCAGGAGATCTCGATACATTGTTTTCCGCCGCTCGCGCTCACGCATCCCTTACCAATGGGCGGGCACCGCCACCTACCTCACTTTCGAGGGGCGGTACCGACCCCATCTCCCCTTCGCAACCCTTTCATAACGGCGTCTCGGCCAAAGTCGCCAACCGGGCGGCTAGTTTAGCTGCGGTTGAGGAGTACCGTCGTGCTATGGAGGCCCTAAGCTCCAACCCCGTTGCAAATGGTCGTGGGGTGCACGAGGAATTATCACGATTGCGCCCACATGACGATGACGACCTCGCGGACGTGTTGCCGGATCCCTTCTCCCTCCCTCGTATCAAACTCCGTGCTTCGGAAGTTGATATTATGGAGGTAGTTGCTAGATGCCCTTGAAAGTCTAGTTCTCACGTCGACGGTTGGAGGTTTGAAACTCTTCGCGCGTGGGGTTCCCCTTGCACTCTCACCGGTTTAGCCGAAGCCGTCGTGAATGCAGAGGTTCCACCAAGCGTTCCCTCATTCCTTGCCTATGCCACGCTTATCCCGCTAGACAAGCTTGATCCCGAACAACGACGCGCACAAGAGCAAGAACTTCGCGACCTTAAGGGGACGTTGCGCCCAATTGGATTTGGCTCTGTTGTAGTTCGTTTCGCGAATCGCGCGCTTCTCGCCGTAATTGGTGACGAAGTGTCTCAATGGTTGGCTGCTCGGCACCAATTTGGGGTCGGCGTCCGCGGCGGGGTTGAGATCGTATAGCTCATGGTTCGAGCCGCGCTTGACGCTTCACCGGACTGGGATGACATGCAAGGCGACGCATCCAACGCGTTCAACGAGTTCTTGCGGCGTCCCTTGTTTGAGGAGTTGTTAGCAAATCCCGCGCTCCGACCGTTGCTCTGCGTCGCTACTATGTTGTATGGCCGTCCATCTACCTTGTACGTCTACGACTCATCAAATGCTCACGGCCCGGCCATGCGCATACCGAGTATCTGTGGAGTCCATCAAGGTTGCGTTCTCGGGGTTTTGTTCTTCGCAATAGTTGCCTCCCGGTTAAACAAACAGTTGGCTGCGATTGCCCCGAACGCATCCGTTGTCTGCGGTTATTTTGATGATGGTCACTTCTTGGGACCCCCTGCGTCTCTCGTGGCTATTGGCGACGCTATGCCGGAGGCGTATGCTAGCGTCGGCCTGATTGTAACCATCCGCAAAAACTGTTTGTACTCCCCTTTGGGTGTCGGTGATGCTTTCGATAACTTACCCAACGGCCACATCATGCGGGGAGTAAATGTCTCCACGGAAGGGACGAAAGTATTGAGGGGGCCAATGGGTACATCCGATTTTGCTCGAGACGTGTTCGAAACGGCCTTATGTAAGTATGACGCCTACGGCGAACCTCTAAGAGGTCTAGCGGCTCACCGGCACTCTCACACTGCGCTTCGTATCCATCAACATTGCAACCGCCGCTTCGGACACTTTGCCTGTTCAGCCTGTATAGTCCCCCGAGGTCTTGGCAGGGGTGAGGGCTACGATGACACCGTCGTGACCTTCCTCGAGCGCGTTGACAATGCCACCCTAGATGTAGCGGCTGAGATATTGGGCCTTCCCGCAGCTAGCCTACCCCGCAACACTCCCTCCAAGATGTCTCTTCCCATACGTTTCGGGGGCATGGGGGTGGGGGACTTGGTTGCCTTGGCGGATGCGGCCCATGTCGGAGCGGCCGGTTTGGCAGTGAGCTCAGCTATCCGTTCTCTTACAGCTCACGATGCTCGCGTGCGCGAGGATTCCCAAGACGAAGTTCCGATGGAGCCGACCATGTATGGACGGTTAGCGACTGCTATAACCACAGCGGTGTCCCGAAGGCATGGTACACCGGATGGAGACGACGGCGACAACGAACCCATGTGGTCGTTAGAACTCGCTTCGTCGTGGGCGCGCTTAGATGTTGCATGCGGTTCTCACGCTCTCGCCGAGTCTGACCCCATGATAACCACAGCCTTAACGATGGTCCCCCCGCAACGTCCAACGGTGGCTCGCGCAGGCTGCGTAGCCGAAGCCCGATCAAACAACGCGCAAATGTCTCGGTCCCTTGATGGCCTACCCTCGCTCGTACCCCTTTTTGCGTTTGCCACGGACATTTTTCCAAAGCCACAAGCCGACATCAGTGAGCGCGTCAACTTGCTTTGCTTCGCGAAGCTCTCTCCCACGTTTTCCAACCGCGCTCGGCCGGAGTCTGGGCGTTTTGTATTTCGTCCCGGCCACGGCGCCCTTGGGTTTTTGGCTTCGGACCCGCCTACTTCCGGTCGCCTGGGCGAGCTACGTGACAAGTTCCATGAGCACTACGACGCAGTTTTCCGCGTCGCGGTCTTGTTGTGAGATCCCTATGGTGGACAATATAATGGACACATATGTACGCTGGACTCCGGGGGAGTCTTGGCCCTCCACCTATAGTTGTTCGCTATAGGTGTTCGCAGTGTGTGCACGATGCGATGCGATGGTTTCATATGCCCAATATGTTCCTATCGGATACCGACTTTTGGCGGTACTTGGATAAGGCGTACAGCTCCGTTCCGGGAAGCGGCGGTTCTAACCCCCTTCATGCCATTCCGCGTGTTAATGGATCAACAGGTCTGTCGCATCTTTGGCCTACCCTCATTCCGCATCCTCTCTACTCTACGCTCCCCCACTACTTGTGCCTCTTGCCATCTCTCGGTTCAAGCTATGCGGGGTGCATTCTCGTAGGCGGGTGTTGACATGTCGGACGATGCGTGGGCCACTGCTTTTGCGGACCAATTGGCTCGATGCGGCGGAGATGCTTCAGTCCACACCGCTCACTCTTGGTTAGTGATGGCCCTTGCGGAAATCATCTCCGAGGTTCGCGGCGCACTCGGGGTTGGCGTCGAGGTTCTCACAAATCCCACGATGTTAGTTCAACTCTCCGACGGCAACGACGGTCTCCCCGCGGATGTGGCTGTCTTGCACTATCACGGCATCCGAGGCTCAAAACTTGCCCTTGATGTCGTGGTTTCCGGTTTGTTCGGCGTTTCTAGCCCCCCGTCACCCCAAGTCGCTCTCCGCCATGCTGAAAAGACCAAGTTCGAGAAGTACTCGGAGGGGCTGAGGAGTCGCCCCGACATCCGTTTCATTCCCTTTGCAGTAACGGAATTTGGTACTCTCGGCGGCCACGCCACGGCTTTCTTGACAGAGCTAGCAAAACATGCAGCCGTATCTAAAGGGATGCATGTGGGCAATTTGTTGGCCTTTTGGCGTCGAAAGATCTCCCTCGCCGTCCATGTTGCTCACGCGGACAACGTCTTGTGCGGTTTGTCCGCCGCTGCGGACGGCGTGGAGTCCGCTTCTTCCTCGGTTGGGATGCCTTCTCCTGCCACGGCGCAATTCACCCGCGCCATGGGTTGCAAGCGTCCCCGTGCTTCCTCGAGCGGCGCGTGAGGCGCCGCTTGTCACCTCCACGTGTTGCATTCTCGGCGTGGCCTAGGAGTTTCCTTAGTGCAATCTGCTAGACTTGTGCACAATGTAGTGCTTTCCTTTTGCCGTGCTTTGGATTCTGTGATCCTCTTGACACGCTTGCCTTTTTGTTTCCCCTCCCATTTTCCCTGTCCGTGGTCTTCTCTTTCACGAAGAAGGAATGGAAACCACCAAGTAAAAAGGGAAAAGTAAGCAACCCCCCCCCCCCCCCCAACATGCCTAAGCATGAGGAACAGGGAGGCATGCCACAGTTTCGGCACTGCCCTCATGCAAAGCATCACGAAGATAGGAACTCACTTTGCCACGAAGAGCAGCATAAGGACGTTGCAAAACTTCTCGACGCACATCCCCCATGAAGCGTCGAAAGGGAACGGAATAAGATCGACGATTGAAACGTTGCATGCGAACACAACTGTCATAACATATCCTACTACATTCATTTGCTGAAATGTGTGTGTGTGTGTGTGTGTGTGTGCGTGTGTGTGGGTGGGTGTGTGTGTGTGTGTGGGTGTGTGTGTGTGTGTATGTGTGTGTGTGTGTGTGTGTTTGGGTGCGCGTGTGTGTATCTTGCCGCATGTCGGTGTGTCCCCTTTTCATCAACTGGTTGACTGGATTCGGGGCAGCAAATGCGGTTTTATGAGTATGGAAAATAGTTGATGATAGGTATCACCAACTTCATTGGTGGAAGATTGGCGACCAAAGCGATCTCAACAAAGTACTCCGCAATGATACGGGCGGGTTTAACATGGGATTGTATCCTTGTACACGTCCTCGCTCGTGTGCGTTCGTTGGGAAAGTCTTGGCCCCATGCTCATCCGTAGCATCCACGCACTTGCGCACGACCGCTCGCGTAAGATATACCCGCGAGGATTGACACACAACGCCCAACAACCGGCCCGCGCATAGCGATACATAAATAGTATACATTCACACTAAGGATGCCGACTTTTGAGCCGGTACTTGGTAGCGCGCCAGGTTACCAAACGGATGCTCCGATGATACGGTTCGTGATTGACTATTGCGCATCGCTACGATGGTACCCGATAAAGTACTGCGCAACTATCCGGGTGGGCTCGTCATAGATTACGAAACTATTCTATGTTTTGCGCCCCCGGAATAGGGGACTAGCAGGTAAGCCCGCACCGGCACCCTCTACATGCGTCGTTTTGCAAGCACGACTAAGAGAAGAAGTTCAAGAAAAACTTCTAGCTCGTCATCATCGATCGTGCTCCCGGCTAGGCGACGCTCGTGTGAGTGCACAATGTACCATTGCACGAGAAACGTACCTTGCTACGCTAATCCCACATCGATCGAGGCTAGTGTTGGAGTTTCACCAACTAAAAACTTAACTACGATGGTACCCGCAGAATAGTATTACCATACGTCGCTAAGATGTAAGTAATATTTACTAGTTATTAGTTGCCAATAGCTATTGTAAGATATGCTTGGTAGATGTCTTAGACCAAAGACAATTATCTGCTAGACCAAGCAAAATTGTACACGGTGTAATTCGATACAAAGTTGTCGCTAGGCTCAAGCTATCAAACAAACATGCGTCGCCCAATCCATTTGCGAGGTAGAGCACTAGTTCTACTTTGCAGCAATCGCCACCAAAGAGGGACTCCATCTTCGCAAACTTATGGGGGAGATCTGCAACGAGCCCGTCACCGGAACAACTACCATATGGGAGGACAACCAAAGCGCCATTTCATACACTCAGAACGCCTTGGTCAATGAGAAGACAAAACGCAACGGTGTCGAATGGCACTTGCTTCAAGACCACGTGGAGTAAGGCACGATCATGCCGAAGTACTGTTGGACATGGAAGTAGATGGTTACGCGTAGGGTCGTGCCGGCCCCACAAGGGGGCCGGCTGTGGTGACTAGAGAAGTGAGAAGAGAGAAATGGCGGCCGGCGAAGGCACCGGCAAGGGCGGCCGACCGCCACAAACAAGGAATAGAGTACCGCAAATAGCACAACACCAAGTACTAGTATGGCAAATTGCTAAATTGTACACAAGCACTAGGCAACGGGATGCTAGTGCTAACATGTACCTACCCAATGATCTAATGGTGGCTGGCATGCTCATCAAACCACTCCCTGGCACTGCACTCACACGACATCGATGTGCATTCATGGAGGGAGCGGACCCAGTGCAATGCTTCATCCCTTGGCTATCTTCATGGGAAGTATTCTACGTAGTACTTGCTAGTTATTAGTTGCAGGTAGCTACTTTATGTTATTCTAGATATACTTAGTACATGTCTTGATTAGATGCAATTGTTCAATGTGTGATTCGATACACAGTTGTCGCTAGGCTCAAGCTCTCCACTTACTTTGTCCCGACATCAAGCCTCACGTTCGTTGTCTATGTGACTCTCCTTTTGTGTGACTGTGACTGTAACTACGTGTGCGTTAGTTTCCTTCCATACTAAACGTGTTTGCACGGTTCAACAAGCTATCCTACCGATATCCTATAAATAATTCCCAATATACAAATACAATGAATGACGCATGGTGTGCATGAATGATTACAGAAATACAAACACGTAATGTGTGTGCGTGTGTGTATGAGAGAGAGAGAGAGAGAGAGACTGAGAGAGAGACTGTGTGTGTGTGTGTGTGTGCGTGCGCGCGCGCGCGTGTGTGTGTGTGTGAGTGAGAGAGAGAGAGAATGAGAGAAAGAGATGTGTTTGTGGGTGTGTGTGTGTGAGAGAGAGTGTGTGTGTTTGTGTGTCTGTGTCTCTGTGTGTGTTTGTGTGTGTGTGTGTGTATGTGTTTGAAATTTGAAATTATTTACAATAATACCGAGGTAACAGTTGTTGTCTCTAAGCGCTCCCTTTATCTGCGCCTTGTACGGAACTTGCGATAGGGTTTACACCGTGAGCCACTAATCCCAACCTCTCCATTAGCAGTAACAACATCTTCAAAATCGTGTGTATAACTGATTTTGATTTTTTTTTCTAGAATTGTTTTCTGTGCATACAAGTATGAAGTAAAGACTGTCGCTAGCCTCCACGATACGCGGCCTGCTCCCGCCGATGCAAGGGCGCCGACGAGCCAAGCTGCCCAGCTTGCGCTCGTCATATCGGGCCTACATGACCTTTGCTCTTGTGCGACTCCGGTCGTGAAGGAGTTGGGGGGGAAGGCAGGCGAAAACCCCTTCGCTCAGGTCGTCGACGGTCCCGACTCGATCTATGCACACCCTCATCAGAGAAAGACGCCGCTCCTCCCGTCGCAACTCGCCTCCTAGCTTAGGCTTCTCACCTCCTTCGGGGGCTGGGACGAAGAAAAACCCATAGCCTCCGACGGTGTTCGGCTGTAGCTCATGCCTCCGTGCCACAGTTTTCTCTTGTCCCCGGTCCTTTCGCCGACTGTTTTCCAACACATGCATGATCGCGATGTGACCGTCCGTACCCTCCCCCGGTGGTTCACGCTGTTAGGGGACCGCCTTAACGACCAGCGTGTTGTTGCGATGACCCTAGGCACATTGCCGAAGGCAACCTGTCGATAACCGGGTACCAACTAGGGGATGGGCTGGTCGAGCACGCGGATCGAGTCGCCGCTCCGCAAAAGATGTTGCGTACGGAAATACTTATTCAAAAACCGGCGCCCGCCGGCGGCGCAACGGCGGTGGCCCCGGGGGAGGGGGGGTGATGCGCTCGCAGGCCCGTCGGCATTTCCCCACTTCCCCGTGGGGGCTCGAAACCCCGTAGCCGTGCCAAGCTTGGCACGGTAGGGGGCTAAGAGGGCCGGCAGTGCGATCCGCGCGATCATTAGTTGTCGGGAAAGCCATGTACATAGGGCTTTCGAATAAATAATTTCTGTGCACTACCGGCGCCAGGATCTCCCGCTCGGCCCGTCCGATATGTTTCCGTGGTCAAGTAATAATGGATACCGTTTTGCTTTGGGGGGAGCTGCATCTCACGAGCGTGTGGTAGCGAGGAAGGTACGGCCGGATTAGCGGTGGGACGCGGGTGTTGGAGCCTGCGGTGGACAACGGGGAGCAACGCCAAGGAAGGGCGCTCGCTAGCCGTCGACCAGCCACGTGCCAGCCACGCCTCCCCCTAGGGTGAGGCACTACGTGACGCAGACAAGAGGACATTCGCGGGCGGAGAAGCGGCTTTGTCTAGCGGCGGCGATCCTCGAGATCTGGGTAGGGTATATTAGAAGGGGCGTTGGATGTGGTGACGGTGGGTGGTAGAAGACTTAATTCTTTTGATTCGTAGGAGGTGGTGTAGGCAGTGTGTATGTGTAAGTGGGAGAGAATGCGGGAAGTGTCTCGTGAGGGGCTATCGGAGAGTTGTCCGTGGGGTCATTCCTAGGGTTGATTAGGGATTGATGCTGGTATGGGTCACTATGGGGGGGGGTACCTTTGCGGCTTATGGGCAGAGGAATGATTTAAACAATCGTTCCCGGCCAGTGTGATCGGAGGGCGTATGCTAGCGGGGTGTACTTTTGCATTATGAGTTGATAAGTGTCTCTGAGGTTGTAGTCTGTACAATATGTCCATTCGCCAATTTGGATTTTGCGTATGGAGGAGTATCTGCGTCTCGAGTTGGAGTGACCTATCATGCGAGGTTCCAAAAGTCTAATAAAGTCGGGTTTGTGTGCTGGTGGTCGGAGTTTGGCGGGAAGGACGTCTTCCGGGAGGATGTCAAGGCAGCAGGTGAGGGAGGAGGGGTCAAGACCTTCGTCTGCGTTAACTTTGAGGGTGGACATGTGGCTTTCGTAGGGGAGATTCCCTGCAAGGGAAGGGAGGGGTTCTCGGGAAGTGTGGGTCTCACGCGGTATATATTTGATAATTTCATTGGGGATGCCATTTAGTGATTTCATGCAAGAGCCGCTGCGGGGAAAGGTTGGGGTGCGGGGCGTTAAGTGGTGTAAGGTGGGTGGTGAGGAGGGACGTAACGGCCGTGTGGCCATTAGCTAATTGTGTGGTGTACTGGATGTCGCCTCCTAATACGTTCTGCGAGGGTCCCAATACAATAGGCAACACCAACCGACGAGGACGTTACCCTCAATATCAATGCCATTCAGCAGCCACATCCTCGAGCCGCCGGGAGACACCAAGCAAATACACTCCGCCTACGCGATCTCACATGGGCAACGACGTCCACCGGCTTGGCCTCCGAAACGCCCCCAGTCTCTTGCGCGAGCCCAACGGTAGAGTCCTCCGTTGCAGCGTTTTGCGTGCATTCGCTTCCGATACAACGGGAGACATAGCTCACCCCCCCCTACGGGGCGGGTTCCCTAGCCCAACAACGCCCCTTATTTTGCAACTCCAACGAAGGCGCGACAAGATGTGGCTACACGGCAGCTCTTGTTCCGCCCTCACATTTTTGTAACGACGATACCGATTTATTCGCGCCCGACCTCGTCACCGCAACTCTTTGTACCGAAGACACATGCAATGACAAAGGTTCCGGGGATCAAGCTAGCAACGCTACTCTTTGGAGCGGCTACGCGAAGCCTCCCCTCGTCGGCATTAAGTCCACCCACTAATCTCAAGCTCACTTCACCGTTACGGTGTCGGGCTCGCGCCGGTCCAAATTAGTTGGTCCTACATACGGCCGCTACTTTCTTTTCACTAGACAGCAACAACATTTTCTCACACGGTCCTTTTATAAATAATACTGTTGGTAGCTATTGTAAGCTAGTCTAGATATGATTAGTACATGTCTAGATCGGACATACTGATAACATGTTTGATTCGGTACAGAGCTGTCGCTAAGCTATAGCACTAACACTTCTGTTGTCCCGACACCATGCCTCGGGCTGGTTGTCTCTGTGACTGTCCCTTTGCGTGACTGTGACTGTAACTACGTGTGCGTTAGTTATCTCCCAGAACGTGTTTGCACGGTTTAACATGTTCTGAGCCCTCGCCTCACATCACTCACGCTCGACAACTTGGTTCGGCGAGCTGCGATCGCCACCTCTCCCGCAGAAGGCAAGTTTATGTAGATGCTTAGTACTTTCACCTTGTAGTCGGCGGTATCGCCAGTACAAGCTGCGCTTTTAAACCCACCCTCCACCCCACCTAAGTCAGCTACTCGAGGACGCCAGACAGCAACCCACACCGACGCACTCGTTGTGTTTGGACAAGGTGCACGCAAGTTCAAGCTGGAGACGAGGGGGGGGGCGCACTATCGGGTGAATACGCATGCACAGGGTGCACGACAACCCTAGCTTATTATATCAATATATTTTATCAGCGACTCAGCCGCCAGCGCATCTCTCCACATGCATTGGCCGTGGCCCCGATTTGTACCCCACACTGGGTGGAGGATACTGAAAAGGTGCTTCGAGACACCCCGGGGCATCAGGCCGAGGGGTCGACGGGCATTAGGCCGTCTCTTTGAAATCATTGTTAGGCACAAGTCTGGCTAGCGGTTTTTACTGCTACCTGTTTTCTAGTTTTTTCTTTTTCTTCCTTTGTCGAGATGGCGCCGAAAACTCGCTCTGCCGACTCTCCACTTGTTTCGCCTCCTGATTCCCCAGACCTCGGCTCTTAGCAGAGCTCTGTCGATCCCACCCATGATACCCTCGCGCTCGTCTTGGAGCAAATGGCGCTCATAAACGCCCGCATGGACGCGCAGTCCGCCGACGCTGTTGCTGTTGCTTCGGACACCTATGTCGCTAGGCGCCGTCGCAATGCGCAGCTCGAACCCCTTGGCGACGGCCACTCAGTAAACCCCTTTGGCTACGCCGCTCCCAAACACGGACCTCTCTTCCCCGACGCTCGGCTGGACGCGCATACGGCCCACGCTGCAGCTGCCGCTGCGGTTGCTGCTGGCGACCTCCATGTCGCACATCGCCGTCACGATGCGCACAGCGAACCCTTGCCCCACGAGCTGCCCGTGGAACAGCTCCCACCACCCCCCCCATACCCCCCCGCAGGGTATGCCCTCCCGACCCTCGGACCTCTTTTCCAAGAGGCGCCGCCGCACCACGTCCCCGCCTCCCGTGGCCGCACGCACCCGTATGGCCCGCCGCCCGCGGTGACCGGCCACTCTCAATTTCCGGGTGGACCACCTCCTCCCTTCCATGGCCGGCATTCCCCTCCTACTCAGCGCGGTGGTCACACCACCCGTGGCAACCGTCGCCCAACCATAGACATGGTGGTCATCGGACGCGCGGCCCACGAAGCAACCGGCTTTGATAAAGAGGCACTCAACCGGTCCATGAAGATGTCCGTCCCCACCATGGGGCCAACCACGGACTTCAAGCAGTGGAAGAGGAACTTCCTTAATTTCCTCTCACTCAAGGCAGTGTACCTCATCCCCCAGTTGGCCATCCGCGAATCGGGCGTCTGGCTGGATGAGCACGCGCAACACTGCGCCTACGCACTGCCCCTTCATGCAGCTAGAGCAAATCAGCGCCTTGACCACGCAATGAAGTGTGTCTCCCCTGCCCGTCCCGACTGCACCACTGCCGCGTGGGACATCTTATATGAACGCCTCGACTCTTATTCCTTTGCTCGCTCTCTGACTTTGCTGGACAACCTCATTATCAGGCAGCGCCCCGGCGAGTCCCTCACTGAATACGTCCACTTCATGAGGCAGACGTTCGATGACTACAACGAGACATGTCAGATGGTTGACGGCTCCGCGACCATACACCCCCACAACCTCGGCCTCCTCATGCTGCGTGGCATTTCTAGCACCGGCCCTTTCGGACAAGCTAAACAACGTGTCATCCACGCATTCGACACAGACTACCAGTTGTCAACTGATGAGGTGATGGCGAACATCCTCCACCTTGCACACAACATGGACGAGGACGATACTCCGGGCGCGACAGCTCCCGACACGTCACCCCCTCCCATCTCTTTGTCGCTGCCGGCCGCGGGTCACACGGTAGTCGATGACACCCTCCACGTGGTTCTCGTTGTGGTCGCGGCCTCCCCAACAAGTGCAACACTTGTGGCGGCCTGAACCACATTCTGTCCTCTTGCACTACCCTAGATGACGCTCTCCTAAGGTGGACCCTAGCGAAGCGGAAAATGATCATACAGAAGTACGGCGCCCTTGGTGGCTCTGCTTCGACGTCACCGCCGACGACCCGGCCGGTTTGCCCACCCTCGAGGACTGCACGGATAAGTGCGATGACACCGAGGTTAGTGTCCCCTACAGCTATGTAGCATTCTCCTCTTCCCTCACCCCGGATCGTGAACTCTCACTGTTCAGCCTTCTCGATTAACCTCACGGCCTTTCGAGGTGACTTCGTTACATTCACCCCCCGTCCGCTCCCTCTCGGGTGGATGGGGTCGGTGTCGACGTTAAGGGCAGTGGCTGTGTGCGGATCTCTATTAGACTTGTCTCCGGCCGGCTTATTCACCGCACAATACACGCATTGTACACCCCCGGCATGTCCTCTCGCTCTGCTAAGCGCATCGGTAGGCTCCTTAGTGTCAACTTGATGCATCCACATCGGCTGTGAATTCGTCTTCCCCACTGACTCTGATACTCGTCTTCTTGTGGTGCCCACATGAATGGATGTGCTAGAGCCGTCCGGAAATGGTCTCTACCTCCTACCCCACTACCTAGAGCTCCCCTCAAGCCCCTCCGCGGAGACAGCGCGTGACCCATGTTCTCTTATTGCCCTTGCTGCCCAGTGCGACCATGTACTATGGCACCGCCGGTTTGGACATCTTAACATGCCAAGCCTGCACGCCCAGGACGCACACGGTGTTCCAACTAGTCCAGCATTAGCCAACTTTGTAAAACATGTTTCTTGCGATTCATGCTTGCTCCACAAAGCCACTCCTGCACCACGCAACACAACCGCTTGCGCGAAACCCTCATGTCCTCTCCTCAACCTCTCCTTTGACCCATGGGGTTCCGTTAATGTCCCCTCCCCACATGGCCTCCGCTATTGCCTTCTCGTCATCGACAACCATATCCATTACATGTGGGCGCGGTTTCTCAAGTCAAGGGACAACGCATGCCCTGAGCTGGAAACCATCCTCATGGACATCAAACACTTGCATGCACGCCATTACTCACAATCGGGCGCGTTTGCACCGGTCATAAAATTCGACTCGGACTATGTGTTTGAAGCTGCTGTCACCCGCCAGATGTGCGCACGCCTCGGCGTCGGAGTACAATTCTCTGCCCCATGTTGTTTCCGACCCGTGTTTCCGACCCGTGTTTCCGACCCATGCATCTACGTCTTCCGCACCGGTCCCGTCTTCGCCATGATCGCACTTTACGTGGATGACATTCCCGCGGCCTGCAATGACGCCGCATGGCTTGCATCGTTCAAGGCTCAGCTCGGCGCACGGTTCAAGATCAAGGACCTCGGAGACATCTCCCAATTTCTCGGCATGCACATCACCCGCGATCGCTCGGCTCGCACCATCTCGCTGGACCAATACAAATACCTGCGCGACATTGTCGCCAAGTACGGCATGACCGACTCTAAGCCATCGTCCCTTCCTATGAACCCCGGCTTCCTCGCCGGCCTCGCGCACATGACCCCACCCCCTCTCACCGGGGTGGCAAAGGACGCCTACCCAAGCCTCCTGGGCAGTATCCAGTACGCGGCCTTCTGCACGCGTCCCGATGTCTCCACGGCGTTGAGCATCCTCGGCTCCGCACAAGCCTACCCCACGGACGCACACCTTCAGGCTCTGAAAAAGGTCCTTCGATACCTCCATGGCAACATCGACATGCGCTTGACGTTGGGGGGGGGGCACGGACCACAGTCTCCAACTCACAGGCTATGCCGACGCTGATTGAGCAAACGACAACAGCACCCCGCAAGTTTCGTTCTAGCTATCTCTTCGCCCTTGGACGCGGGCCCATCAGCTACAAGTCCAAACAACAGACTTGTGTGGCTCAATCCACGTGTGAAGCCGAGTACTACTCTGCGGCTGACGCCACCAAGGAGGGACTCCACCTCCGGCAACTCATGGAGGAGATCTTCAACTACCCCATCACTGAAACCACCACCATTTGGGAGGACAACCAAAGCGTCATTGCGTACTCTCATAATGCCTTGGTCAACGAGAAGACCAAACACATCGGTCTGAAGTGGCACTTCCTCAAAGACCACGTGGAGAAGGGAACCATTAAGTTGAGGTACCTACCCACTTACCAAATGGTGGCTGACATGTTCACCAAGCCTCTCCCATGACCCGCATTGGCAAGACACCGAAGTGCAATCCTTGGAGGACAAGACCCAATGTAACGCTTCATCCCGTAGCTACCTTATGGGGGAGTGTTGTAAGTAATAACTTCTAGTTACTAGTTGCATGTAGCTACTGTAAGCTAGTCTAGATATGATTAGTACATGTCTAGATCGTACATACCGATAACTTGTTTGATTCGGTACAGAGCTGTCGCTAAGCTACAGCACTAACACTTCTTTGTCCCGACACCATGCCTCGGGTTAGGTGTCTCTGTGATTGTCCCTTTGCGTGACTGTAACTACGTGTGCGTTAGTTATCTTCCTTACCGACCGTCTGTGCACGGTTTAACATGTCCGCGTTGACTACCTGCCTCCACATCCATATCCGCGTGCGACCGCCCACCCTCCAGCCGTACCAATCACCTAAAGAACCACGGCGGCATGGACAACCCTCCTAGCCCTTCTCCTTGACGACCAACAACGCTACAAGCTACCGAAGCGTTTGAAGAAATTAACGCTCCTTCTGCTCCCTACCCCGTTGCTTGACGCTGCCACTAGAGTCGTCGACCTTTACTCTTCTCGTAAAGCCCCATTCGCTACGAGCCCCCCCCGGGCGTTCAAACACCACATACGATTGCACAACTAACACCGACTACGGGGCCATATCAAGCTACAACAAACTTCGTCTTTCACCGCTCGAAGTCTACTATGTAGATGGACACACACACACGCCCACGTCGCTAAAATGGTTTTCAGCCCGCGATAATCTGCCTTGGCACTTTGGTTGAGCCGCCCCCGGCGTTTTCTGCTTGGAAGACGACCTGGCGCCCTCACGCCATTACCAACGCCTACTCGCCGGACCCTCCGCGGTGCCCAACACCCGCGCGACACATAACGGCCGTCGACCCTCCTTCGACCACGCCGGTGATGACCTTACACATGTGCCCTACCCATCGCCACATTCTTGCCGGTTGATAACGACTGCAACACAACTGCTACTGCAAAGGCTCAACACGACGGCCCAATGTCTACTCGCGCCGTTCCCGCCACTCCACGGAGCGTCAAAACCGGCACTAACTACTGCCGTCCTCGACGACCTCACGCGACTTTTCCCTACCATCTCTACCTCCCCCAGCGACGAAAAGGCCCTCAACGCGGCGCTCACTGCCGGGCCGATGCACAACGACACTTGCACACATCCCTTGGACATTACGTTAGCCGCCACAATAACATCCACAAACGTGCAATGTCCTAGAGAAACAACGGAGACGCACACAACTAAAAGATTTATCGACAAATTGCTATAACAATCACTTCACGTCGGCTGCATAGCTTAGTTGCACGCGCAACGTCCCGAACGGGCTCGCCCCCGACGCACCTCATTATCTCATGACGACCAATAATAACTGCACAAATACAAACCAATCGCACACCCCACGTCCTTGCATCGCGGCTCGGTTTCGACATGTAGATGCGCCTCCCCTAAACTTTTCCGCTCCCAGTCTTGACGCCCGCCGCAACACTACATTCACTCGATGTGCAAAGCCTTTGGCTTCAAATTACTCGCATGTGTCCCCCGGGTAAATGGTCTAATTGGTAGGCGCCCGCCGGCGGCGCAGCGGCGGCGGCCCCGGAGAGGGGTGCGCTCGCAGGCCCGTCTGCACCTACCTCTACCTCCACGCGGTGGGCGCTGGTAGACCCGTAGCCGTGCCATGCCTGGCACGGTAGGGTGCTGAACGAGGTACGGATAGCTGCGATCCGCGGGATCAGCGGCTGTCGGGAAGCCCGGTACGGAGGGTTTTGGAAAAAACATAATATCCGTACACCAACACGGGGATCTCGCGCTCGGCCTGTCCGATATGTCCTTTCAGCGACTAAATACTCACAAATACTCTCCCGCCGTGACGGGTACGAGGACTGCGGAATGTTTTTTGGCAAGGAAGGGTACGGACGGATCAGCGGTGGGACGAGGGTGTTGGAGATGGCGGCGGACAACTGGGAAGCAGCACTAGGGCACGGCGCTCGCTAGCAGCCGCCAGCCCTGCGAGATCTTTTGGTCTCCCCTCGGGGAGAGGCCCGAAGATACGCATGACGGAAGTGGGTCGCAGCCGTAGGAGCGGCACGGTCTGGCGGCAGAGGTCGGGAGGATCACCCGCCGCCGGAAAACCCGGTACGGGGGGTTTTCGGTTACATATTCCCGTACCCACCATCTTTTGAGGATAGCCGATCCATGGGCACTATCTGTTCCCCTCCCCTAGTCGGTACCCGGTTATGGATAGGATGCCTCAGGCAGTGTGCCCCGGGTTATCGCAATTGCACACTGCTCGTATAGGCGCCCCCCTAACAACGTAAATCACCGTAGGAGGGTGCGGCCAACAAAGCGCGATCTGATGGGTGGCGGAAACATGCGGCAAAAGGATAGGGGACATGAGAAATTTGGCTCGGAGGCAGGAGAGCCAGCCGGACACCGTCTGCATCCTAGTTATTTTCTCCTCCCAGCCCCCGTTGGAGGGGAGAAGGCTAGACTAGGTGGAGAGTCGCGCCGAGCAGAGCGACTACTATCTCCAATATCTCGGACGGGGTTGAGCACGGATCGAGACGGGTCCGACGACGACCTGAGCGAGGGGGGTTTTCCACATGCCTTTCCCCCTATCTCCGGCACGACCGGAGTCGCACAGGAGCCGAGGTTAGGCAGGTTCGACTCGACCAGCTCACGCTGACCAGCCTTGCTGATTAGCGACCCCGCCGGGGCTGGAGCAAGCCGCGTATCGTGGAGACTAGCGACATCTTATATTTCATACTGTTTCCAAAGAAAAATACGTACATATCAAAAAATAATAAATACCTAGATACGGGTATGTTTTAGACGGTATGTTACCGCCATTGGAGAGGTTGGGATTAGTGGTTCACGGTCTACTCCTGCTTATAAGTCATGTAAGGCATAGTATAGGGGGGGCCAGAGACAGCAACCGGTTTATACTCGTATTGTTGTAAACAATTTCAATATCAATTTCAATTTCTAATTGGTAAATCTAGAGGCTTGCGAACCCAACCCGCCATGTGTACGGGATAGTAGCCCATGCGGTTAGTCTCACCGGAATTAGCGACGTGTCTTACCTCTAAGACAACGACCGTGTAATGGCAGGAGGGCGTGGCAAACAGCCTAACAACCTTGATCAACGGATAGCTCAAACTAGGTACTTGCTAGCAGCAACCCTTAAACCGGTATTCATATTCTTATCGTATCGATAGACCATGTATGTCCATGTCTGATTTCTATTGTGTTGTTAATGCCGACGCGCGGAGAGGGGTGGATAAGGAGACCCCCTAGGATAAAGCCATAACCCTAAGTCCTAGCTTGATGGCAGTGACATTGGGTACTACATAAGACAACAACCGATTTATCGGTATAGTACTTGTTGTAAAACAATGATAATAATAAGTTCTAACTTATAACCCTAAACCCGGTGCGATCCCCGAGTTCCGGCATTATTTGGACGGGTAGGGCATTTTTTACCTTTCTTGGTCAGTGCCGGGAATGCATTCATGTCTGTTTGCATGTCATTGGAAGGTTTTAGTTGGCGAAACTCCCACACTTGCCTCGTGTGGGGTTAGCGGATTATGGTACGGTTCTCGTACAATGGTACGTAATGCACTCACACGAGCGTCGCCTACCCGGGAGCATGATCGATGATGAGTTTGAGGTTTATTTCGAACTTATGCTCTCAAACATGCTTGCAAAACGCCGCATGTAGAGGGTGCCGGTAGAGGGTGCATGTAGAGGGTGCATGTAGAGGGTTCTATGCCAGTCCCATATCCCGGGGGCGCAAAAAAAAACCAAAAAAACGGCACTCTCTGCTTTGCGCTCGGTCCATCTAGACCTCGCGCGACCCCACCCGCCCAAAGCTACCCTATACAATCATATGAGCTAATTATAGGGGGTTAGGGTCAACCTTCCTCAGGCCAAGCATGCGGTGGTCTTTTGGCCAATATATAAGCAATCTGGTATATTTGGCGAATGTGCACTCGGGTAAAGGAATTAATTGTATAGGGTAGTAGACCCTCGCCAACCTGATTATTGATTACGAGTCCGAGTCGCTAGGTCCTTTGTACGGTCTCATCCGACAGGAACTACTGAATGTTGCCACTTCTACTTTACCGTGGGCGGTCCAATTGCGCAATTCGTACGACTCTATCTCCACTATGGGCGGGTTTTCGGAATCGGAGCTTGTGGTTTTGACTAACACACTGAACCAAAACCTTTTTGATTATGCCGGGCCCGATGTCGAGTTGGTGGTATCTACGGTCAACAATGCGGTGGCACCCGCTACCCAAGTGACTAGCCTACAACTTCCGACTCCCGATGCTCTTACTCGCTTGGGAGATTATGGGGGCCACATCCAACGGGGCATTTCGCGCATTCTTCGTGCCCGGGCCTACCTTGACCTCTTGGCGTTCTGCAGACCTTCCCCACCGGTCTATATGAGGGTGACTTCGGGTACGGGTCGCGGGGCTTTGGCTCTCTTTTTCGCTTCACATGAGTCCAGTTTCAAGGTGCCATCCGATTGCTATATGATGGCAGCCCACCGGGTGCTTGGCTTGACTGCGGAGCGCGCCGCTCATGTTCGAAAATGCCCTCGGTGCAATGAGGCCCCTTCAGAATCTCGCGGGTATGGATCTTCGTCGACGGTATCGGGCATCTTTATGTCGGGTGAGCTCTCAACAGCCGCTATGCTCATGGACCATATCCCCCGGTGCCCGTGCTCTTGGTATATCATTCAACTCCATGACCGCATTGTCCACGTGCTTGAAGAGTTCATGCTTGAAGCGGGGGCTACTAAGGGCCGGGACTTGCGGTTGGAGGTCCGCCGTATTCGGTCGGGAGCTTCACGTGATCGTCCTGGGGATGTGGTTTGGTTGGACTTCATGGCTCCGCACCGCCATCTTGTTGTTGATGTGACGGTTACAAGTGCTCGCACGAACACCAACGTTCCTCGTATAGGTGCTCGCCTTCCACTCCCTGGCAGCCTTGCATTGGGAGCTCAGCAAGGCAAACTTGATGCGGACCTCCGCACTTCCGCTTTGCTTGGCACGCCTTCGGTTCAGTCGGTCCATGACTACTACCCCTTCGCCATGGAGGATGGGGGCCGGTTGGCGCCGATGGCGGCTGAGTTGGTCGATCGCTTGGCTATTTTGGTGGCTGTACGTCGCTTCCCTGGCATGGGGGCCGCTGACTCTCGTTCCTTGCGCTCTGAGAGTTATGTCCGTATGCAGCATTTTGTTCGTCGATCTACTTCTCTTCCGTTTCGGTGTTTTTTGGGGGATGTGCGACGAGAATTCATGCAACGTCTTTCTGCTGCTCTTCATGGCACTCTGGGTTCTTATCTCCGCGACGCTTTTCAGGAGGGCAGTGCTGGTGCTGTGGCATGCCTTCCTGTTCCTCGGGCTTAGGTTTTTTCTTCCTTTCTTTCTTTTTCTTGCTTGGTGGCCTCCACTGCTTTTTCTTGTAAGAAATGTTTATTAATTAATTGTATAGAAGTATAAATTGAATTATTTTCAATTCCCGCTCGTGATGATCTGGCCGTACTCCTGACCACAAAATGGCCGCGGGTGATATACAGCTGTCCGACTTCCTCGTCACGTGCCTGTTACCCGCCGGGTACGTGCGGTTTAGCCGGCCGCTCTGATATGTCGCCAGCGAGCCGTCTTGGGCTCAGCACCTGCTGTACCTCGCAGCCCGCCACAACTAGATGCTTCGCTACGGGTATGCTACAGCTAAAGCAATTTCCATGACTTGAAGTGACAGTTGGTGTGTAAGGAGCCGTAGTGAGGGAAGGCGGCAAGAATAATGCGCTTCGACGCCGCCAGAGCGCGGGTGCTCCAGCACGCGGTGAGCTGCACAGTCGGAACAAGCAGCGGTGTCTCAACCTTGAGTGGTAGCTTCGCAGCGTCGGGAGTCTGGGACGGGGTTGCGGCCGCTGTTCCCCACCCCTCTGCGTTGCTCCCTCTGCAGGTACTATTCACGATCCGTAAAGTGCCTTGGTGCCTTGCTCACTCTCCTCCCCGGCCCAGTTCGTCCCGCCCAGCTGGGGACACGAGCCCCCCCCCCCCCCCCCCCCCCCCCCCCCCCCCCCCTCCCTTCGCTTACGTCCTTGGGGCCTATCTGTGCATTGCTAGGTATTAGTGGCGGCGGGAGTTGCTGGGTTTTGGCGAGGAGCGTGGTACGTTCTGGACGGAACTCTATTCCCAGACGACTTGATGGCCTCTGGGGCAGCGTCGCTCATGCTGGGCACGGGCGGGCTTACGCTTAACCAGCACGTTGTCGCCCCACGGCTCCTCCGATGTGTAAATCAGGGCAAAGTTCTCTCTCCCCTGGTTCGTTTTGGAACCGTGTATGGAATGGCGTTGTCGTGCGTCATGATTTGGCGCGGAGCGTGGGTGCTCTGTGATGCAGCATACGAGAAAATGACGGGATGGTGAGCGCCAAACTGTGTCATTAAAAATCCACAAACGCATCGATATGTTCAGTTTTGATAGCTATTGGAACGTGACAGCTATTACCGTGATTTCCTGCCTATATAGGTATCTGTCTCCATCGAGTTTTCTGAATGCTTGCTGCTCGTTGCTCTCGTTTCCATATGTGCACCTCAGGTCTGCCCTAGACAAGCCCGTCGAGTCAGGTTTGTTGTCGCACTTTGCTGCGCTCTTCACATTGACTGGTTTGGGGCGGGCAACCTCCGTGCTTGGCCCGCCGGCCTTCCCCTGTATTTTCTCCGATGCTCCGCTGTGGTGCAAGCGCCCAGGCAAAGAATCAGCCTTTGTGCAGCAAAACGCGTGGCTATTTCGTGCTGCGACGCAGCAGGCGAAGAGGCTCTAAGCTCGTGTCCTGCACGCCCCCGAAAGCACTTCAATCAGAGCAGCACGAAGGAGGACGTATCGCCCTGGAAGCGGAAGTTGGTGGTGCTGCGCCGAATGGGACCGCTTTGCAATGGCACTCAAGTACTCAGTGGCTGGGCCAAAGCACTCCTAGTAGCAGAACTGCGCCCGCATTTTACCAATGTATGTGTTCTCTGTAGTGCCTGGCACCATCTGTTCACCTGTATATGTAACGCATATTTTGTATTGATTCCCATACGTCGTATTCGTCATAAGCACGACTCACAGGACACGGAGCGTTTCTGTTGGTTAGCAGGTCACGCCCGTGCGAGTGTTCAAATTGGCGATTGTGCACAATCGCCAATTTGCACCGGCCGCTCCAGAGCTCGTTGTCATTGAAGTCGTGCTTGCACTGATCTGAACATTGGCGGTATGCTATAGCTAAGACTTTTCAATACGCTCTGAAAACTGCATCATCTATCGTTAATTCGGCATGACTTCATCGACTACGCATCAGCTGCCATTTCATGATGTTTGACTTGCATGAACTGGCTTTGGGTGGCATTCTCTGTGGCTTCCCCCGCCAGATGATGGTGGAACCCTCTTAATTCACCGCGTATTCCCTCACCTTGCCAGCCCGCTCGTGCAATTGTGGATCAAAAACATTACACAAGATGGCTTTCGTATTTGCCCCTTTGAAATGTCATGAAGTACGAGTAAACTGCTTAGCCCACAAGTAATGGCATGTGAATCTTCACCCCATGTCGGACTTTCACTCATTTCAATAACTAGCTGTCGGGTGGAGGGATGGCATTCCACATTGATTGAAATTCACTGAGTTCATTCAAAGTATGTCCACACGCAAAGCATGTGCCACCTAATAACCCACACCCCGAAAATCCAAATACCATGCGAATTAATACATTCTGCTCCACGACCAAGCCCCTGAAGCGCGTGTGGAATCATTCTGTTCATCACAGTCGCGTGACGGACCCACATGGCTAGTTTGTTCGGCAAACTGACGTTGTTGACGATTTTATTACACTTCAGTACTGTGCAGAGCAGGACCTTAAAATGGGACGAACTCCTTGTCGATGATGTGCTTGTGCGAGCCTAGCTTACCGTTGGAGACCATTGAGCCCAAGACGTCCACGCACAGGCGGAGTGCCATGAGGCTTGTGATGTCAGAGACGTCGTACGGAGGAGAGACCTCGACGATCTCCATCCCACAGAGGCCCTCAGCCGCGACCAGCCCCACCAGCTTCAGCGCCTCGCGCGGCAGCAGGCCGCCGGGCTCGGGCCATCCCGTGCCGGGAACGAAAGCAGGCTCGATGCTATCGATGTCGTACGAGAGGTACACCGCATCTGTGCCGTCCCAGGCGCGAGCCAGCGCCATCTCGGCCACCTTGTCGATACCCAGCTCTTCGATATCATTCATTGTGAAAATGTTCGTCTGACGGTTAACCATATTCTCCACTGCCGGGCGGGGCACCTGCCAACCACCAATGCCGATCTGAACCAGATTCCTGGGCGATACATTCGGCAGGTTGGTGGCATGGAAATAGGGCGTCGTGTGCATGCGCTCATCTGGTAGACAGGAACAGAGCAGCAGATCACAAACTTAGGGTTTTTGCGACTTAAGTTTTCGGGCTCTGAATTCTCATTGCTGACAAAATATAACAGTGACGGGGCGATTAATTGCTGAGCGTGGAGAATCGCTGAGTTGTTGGAGAAATATAGGTGAGTAAAATTTTACCTAGGTCCTTCTCCTGAATATCGGCGTGCCTGTCGACATGAATGATCCCAATCTTCTTGGAGGTCACGCTAGCGATGCCTCGGACGGTGGGGAAGCCGATAGAATGGTCGCCGCCGAGGATGAGGGGGAAGCTGCCGGTGGAAGCGATCTTTGCCACTGCATTGGAGATTTGGTCAAAGGACTTTTCGATGTTGGCGGGGATCGTGAAGACGTCGCCAGTGTCGGCCAGCGTCATCTGTTCCCTCAGATCGATGCCCATCTCGTAGTTGTAAGGTGTGTACCTATATTCAGCAGCAAAGATGCGTAGAGCAACGGAGCAAGATGAGTTTCGCAACGCTCAAAATCTTGGATAGCCTTCCCAAACTCTACAACCCTCTATTACTCCCAGTAGTTAATGATTTAGGCCAACCCAAAAACAAATAGAGGAGGTATATCAACCGGTCCACCCTCCTTCTCCCCCGGTCCCGATGATCTCGCTCACAAACACGAAACAATTGAAATAACCGAGACGCGTTTCCAGTTGTTCGCAAGTCAAGCGAAGGCGAGTTGGGCAAGTCAGCATAGCGCAATACGACGCGAAGCCAGAATTCTGCATTTGAGAATGATAGGGTTACGCGAATAGGGGCGCTTACAGAGCGGATATCCGGCGGATGCCTTGAGGGCCAAAGCGAGTGCCGGCGCGGTAAGTGGTACCGCCGTCGAAAGGCACCCCAACGCAAGTCACATCATAGGCCCCCAAAAGGTTCACGTCCTCTACGTATGGTGCCTTGAGGAAAGTGTTGATCCCTGCAAAGTGCGGCAATTCGCCCCTGCCAGGACAATGAAACCAAACGTATATAGGTTAAGTTTGGGTACATCGGCAAGCGAGGTGAAGAAAGGTGGTGAACGGTATTTGTTTCCTGTCGCTTGCGGGCGAACCTACCTACTGAACGTCGGTATTGTGCGATCCTCGATCGACGAGGCCCCAGGCATGCCAACTTTCAATCCGTGAGCAAGCTCTTCCTCCCACTTAGTGGTCGGGATGGTTGCCTCCTTGACGGCCGCCTTCCACCCCTTGGTTTGGTGCATCATGTTAGTTGGGTCAGGATGGTGACTCCGCGTTCCGGTTGCAGCCACGCCGCCCGTCGCCGGCTTCGACAGGGGGACGAGGCGACGAAGGCTCCGCATAGAAGCTCGAGTAGCCATACTGGCTTGTGTGGATGGACGTTATGGATTTCCCTCTGCTCAATGACGTGCCAGGGGGATCTGCCGGGCCGGAGGTTGAGATGGATGTCTTGTCGAAGTTGAGCCGACAACGAACACGGCCACAGGTACCAGCGTCGCGTACCAGAACTGCTTTTTCAGCCGAGTATCGGTGTATCAATAGTTTGGATCAGTGCACGTGACTCAAATTGGCGTCGACAACCGTCGCGTCAGGACGCAGGAAAAGCCCAAAGAAAAGTCACGTGGCCCATCTGTATGGGAATACCTGTACGGGACTTTCGGGACGCCAAAGATGACAGTTTGCTTACATTTTATATAAATAGACACTAAAAATTGGTTTCAAGAAGAACAAGATGAGCACGGACAGGGAAAGTGGGAGGGGAAACAAAAGGGCAAGAGTGACAAGAGGATAACAGAATCCAAAGCACGGCAAAAGGAAAGCACCACAGGCACTAAAACACCTTTGAGGTGTTATTTTTATTATCCAGCGCTTGTTACTTTTGTTCCTTTTCGGCGTTTTTGGGGGGATGTGTGGCGAGAGTTCAAGCAACGTCTTTCTCTTCATGGTACTTTGGGTTCCTATCTCCGCAATGCTTTGCTAATGCTGTAGCATGCTTTCTTGCTCCTCGGGCTTAGGTTCTTCCTCTTATATTCTTTTTCCTTGGT